>CM042148.1:54495249-54622749 GCA_023376005.1 Doryteuthis pealeii | reverse complement strand
AAGGGAGGTGGACGGCCCCTTAAAAAGTTTAATTTTAGTGCCAATATCGTATATTGGCGATTCGCACTCTGGTGGCAGGGGGGGGGGATAATTCGATTATAATTTTTCCGACAGTACTACACTTTACAACAGAACTTTCAAAAAGCCTTTGGGTACAAATGCACAACAGCGCGCAAGAGATAATATCATTAGAATCGCATTTTACGTATAAATAGCATTATATGTCGGAAACTCCCGAAGTGGCCTAATGCTAACTCTAACCCTAACACTCACCTAACATTAATCCTTACCCTAACCCTAGCGTCTCAAAGGTTTCGGGTATTTTCGTGAAATATAATTTTTATACGTAATGTTATCTCTTGCGCGCTATTGTGCATTAGTGCCAATAATCTCGTGTTCATTCTTCAAAAGTTGTGTTGTTGATAATTAGTCGTAATCTTCTTATAATTTCTACGTCTAAATATATTTCCCACTTCTTGACATCTGACTACCTTGGTCATTCAATTATGAAAAATTTAATAAAAAATAACGATAGTGCTTAAAAAAAGATGATCGGTCATATTTTGAATACAGTTGAATTTCAGATACGAAAATAAATAAATAAATAAAATTGCCAAAAACAAAACAAAACAAAACCATACAAATAAAAGACCTAAAGAATAAACCAGAAAAAAATTTTGTTGATAAAAATTGTGTTTTGTAATTCCCAGCGTTCCATCTTTTATGCTATTCATTAAAGCAGACGACAATTAAATGCAAAGATGAAACAAGAATCTAGCATTTAGATTGTCAAACTACAACTGATTCTCGCTTTAATTTACCTGGCAAGTAGGTGGCACGTTGTTTGAAAATTTTGTTAAAAACAAAAACAAAGCAAAACAAAACAAAACCCACAAAAACAAAGAAAAAAACAACCCCCGCAAAAAGAAAAACAAAAACAAGTTAAAAAAAAACAAGAAAAAAAAGAGAAAAAAAGCAAGCAACGCCCCCCCCCCAAAAAAAACCCCAAAACAAACAAGAAAACAAACAAACAAACAAACAAACAAAAAAACAAGCAAAACAAAAATACCTCAATACAATCAAAAAACAAAATAAAACAAAAAAATTAAACAGCAACAAAAAACAAAACTAATAAAACGAAATCAGGAAAAAACCCAGCACCCCAACACCCTCCATCAAAAACAAAACAAAAAATAAAACTTGTCCCCAAACAAAACTACCCCAAACTAACATACCCCCCCAAAAAAAAAAACCCGCAGAAAATAAACAAGAACAAACAATGAACTCGTGTGTTTTACTTTTATCTTCTAAATTACAAACCTCAATATTCCAAATCGTAATTTTAATCCATCCTCACATATTACAACATTTCTTGTCACCCAAAACGGATTCCATGAACTCTGTATCTATCAAATGCTGAAGGGGTCTCTTTATTCTTTACTTTGTCTCGAAATTCAACGGATTCTATTACTTATTCGCCGACGTTGAACTATGAATCCGCTAATTTGCTTTTTCAACCATTTCAAAAAAAAAAAAAAAAAAAAAAAAAAATTGCCTCGTTCTTTCTTCAATGTTGATGCTAATTATTAAATAACACTTTTTGTAAAATTAATTTTATCAATTTGAATTTTTTAATCGCATGATATTTGGAAACTGCGGGATTGAATAAAGTTCACAAGACTCGAAGAAGAAACGTAAAAGTAAGTCTTCACTTTTATATATACCTTTATTTATTCATTTATTTATTGGTGGACTGTGAATTCAGGGGCGGACAGATATTTTTATGAAATGAAGTCCAATGTTTATATTTTTAATTTCTCAACTAGGATTAATACTTTTAATAAAAATGAAACTTCTACAGCCAAATGTCACTCTCGAGTTCGGCCTATAAACATCAGTTTAGACACGCCTCAAATTTTTATGAAAAACAAATTCTCTTCACTTGCACGAGTACAGCCAAGACCAAACAATTATTTTACTTTTAAAACGTAATATTTATTAGGGGTAATACTTTTTTGGTACAGCCAACTGCCACTCGCTCGAGTTCTGCCAATGACATCAGCTTTAGATACGCCCACAAATTTTTATGAAAACAAAATTCTCTTCGCTTACACGAGTACAGCCATGAAACAGTTATTTTACTTTTAAAACGTAATATTTTTTAGCTTAGAAAATTGAAAGTTTTTAATTTAACAAGGTTGTTAATGTCAGTTTGGATTTTATCAGTATAATTTTGATCATTAACAGTAGAATATATTTTTGTATCATCTGCAAATATTTGTGTGTAACATTTGATCATATCCGGGAGATCGTTTATAAAAATAACAAAAAGACAAGGTCCAAGAACACTTCCCTGTGGAATTCCACTTGTCACTTGAGCCCATTTTGATTCAGAGTTTTTAATTTTGACACATCATGGCCATTTATTCCATATTTTTGTAATTTCAATAGTAACCTTTTGTGAGGTACAGAGTCAAATGCTTTGGCAAAGTCTAAATAGATGGTGTCAACCGGTAATCCAAGATCTAGTGATTCCGTCCACTTATCCATTACTGATAAAAGATTTGTATTGCAAGATCTTCCTTTAATGAATCCATGTTGATTCGCAGAAAAAAGTTTGTTTAATTCCATGTGCCTGAATATTTTTTGTCTTTTATTATAGACTCTAACAATTTACAAATGATACTTGTCAAATTAACTGGTCTATAATTACATGGATTACTTTTATTTCCCTTTTTAAATAAAACTATTACATTAGCTTCCCTCCAAGATTGAGGTACATATTCTTCAATAATGCATTTATTAAAGACTATACTCAATGGTAAAGATATCTCTTGTATCAATTCTTTCAAAATTAAAGGGTGATGTTCGTCTGGTCCAGGAGATTTGTTTCGGTTTAATTTCATTATTTTTTTTATGAACTTCTTTAGTTATTATTATATTACTCAGTTCCTCGTTATATGATCTTTCAGCAAAGTATGGTTTATTTTCAAGATTTTCAATAATAAATACACTAGAAAAATATTCGTTTAATATATTTGCCCTTTTTTCATCAGATGTAGCTGTGTTTCCGTCTGGTCCTAGTAAATCTGTGATTTCAACTTTAGTATTCATTTTATCATTAGCGTATTTAAAAAAAAAACCTTTTGGATTATTTTTAGCTTTTTTGGCAATTTTCTTTTCAAATTATATTTTTGCTTTCTTTTTGCTTTCTTGCATTCCCATTTCAACTGATTTGCCGGGAAAAAGATATATAAAAAGAAAGTCAAATGTTATCTTTTTTCCAACCGTAGAAAAAGTAAAAAAATTACAATAGAAAAATTTGTGGAGACAAAGTTGTGATTTAAAATAATTTATTCAACAAACAAAAAATGAGGTCTTGCATAATGAGTCCCTTATGCTTATATTTAACTATGGCACAAAGCCGAAAAAAGGAAAAAACTTATCAAATATACAATTTCACAATCAATATAAACAAATTCTTACTTGAAGCTGCTAATAACAATTTCAAATAATTTCTTTCCTTTTTTTGTTGTTTTCTTGTCTTGGGTCAGCAGACAAACATTACTTGGGGCTACTGCTGCTTCTCAATTATCTTCTGTTAACCGTAGTTGTCTGTTCAATAATTTCAAGGGTTGTGGAGCTGGCACTTCAAGTGGTGTTAAAAACTTCTTTTTTGATCCCTATTACAAAAATAAATCTTCGGCAAAATTGCCGATACATAGGTACCACCAGACCGTTTATGCCATCTTGAATGAAATGGAAATAGATATTTCCGAACTTTGTTTATCAAAAATCACGTAAAAAAAAGATCGTACAGGGTTGTTACAAAGAAAAATAGTTAATTCAAAGATCAAATTATCCGATTGGGAAAAATTACATCGTTATCTTAAAAAATAAACAAACCTGCCCGTATTACATACGAAAGGGTAATTTTCAGACCGTAATATAGACAGAAAAGTTACTAATTATTTCCCTTTTACGATCAACCAGTAAAAGTATGGATAACACTAATTTAACTTTTTGTCTTGTGCATATTCAATAACCGATTTTATTTGTTTTCAACGATTTTTAAGATATTCTTTTTTTTTATCTTGAAATATTATCTAGAATTTTTTTTTTGTGCATTCGAAAGAAGAAACATTTTAAAAAGTCCTGATGATTTAAAAAAAAATTCAGCTTAGGAAAATAATGAAAATTTTGAACGAAAAACGAAAATAATGAAAATTTTGAACGAAAAACAATGTTTTTACTGAATAAAAACTTGAAAAAATTTAATAGTAAAATGTCACCGTGAAATTGACGTTAAAAAAATGTCTTCGGTTTTGGTATTACTTTTTAAAATCGAAAATGAAATGAAAATTTGAATATTTTTTCTAAGAGAAAAACTGATAAAATAATCCTGTATACTTACTTTGTATTCTAATAGCGAAAAAAATTATCTTATTTAACTTTTTTGAACAAAGAAAAACAAACTTCGGTTGTTATTCAGAAGCGTCTCGTCTCGTCTCTATGTAAAACAAATATGACGGTTATGCCCTTCCATATATTCTAAGAACCAAAAATTACTATTCAACAATAAAAATTACAAATTCTTTTAAAAATATTAATCGAGCACGGATCGGACCAACTTTTAGTTTACCTGAATTCTAAAATTCATGTTTTTAAATATCCGTGAAAATTTTGATTTTTTTCCACAGGAAAAAAAAAAAATTAATTTATTTCACGCAGAAAATAAAAATATTCAATCACACAAAAGATTGAAAATCTCGTAAAAATTAATTTCTTAAAAAAAAATTTTTTTTTTTTGACAATTTAATAGAATATAGTACATACCAATTACATAAGAAAAAAAAAAGTTTTCAAAATATTAATATTATGACATTTTTTTGCACTTTTTATTTCCGATTTCATTATTTTTTCCTAAAAAAACTATAATTCGGTACGTTATACAATTTCATTGATATAGTTATTCAGCCTCTTATCTTTATAGAAAAAAAGTACCAAATTTTTTTTCCACGTCATTTTTTTTATCTCATAAAATAAAATAGGGGGGGGGGGTGATAGACCTCGTAAAAAATATTTCCCCTAATATATTTGAGAAAAAAAAACTATTTCAGATGTATTTACATCCAATGGTAAACATTTATGGAAATTTTCGGGAAAATCGGACCATTAATTGATTTTTCATAGAATTTTTTTAAAATCCTCTTATCGTAACTTGTTTTTAGCTACGTTAAATTTCAGTTGATTTAACAGTGCAAAAATGAAAACATTGTTTTTCAATCATAATTTTCATTATTTTCCTATGCTGATAAAAAATTTAAAAAATCACCAGGAGTTTATTTAATGTTTTTTCTTTCGAATGGAAAAAACTTTTCAAGAAAATATTAATTTTTCTGCAAGTTTCATTGTGTTAAATGTAGGGGGGGGGGGGTAAATTGCACAGGGTCAAATTGGTGGTACCTACCGATACAATACAAAGTGATTTAGACACTTATTCACTTAGAGGTATCACAATATTTATCTCTTGTGCTTTACTTCAAAATAGGCTACAAAGCCTTTGCAAAAAATAAGTTTTACTTTACAATTCAAAATAAATCGGTCGAAAACCGATTTTTACATAAAATTTACTCTCTCTGAGAGTAATTTACTTATATGAATTTTCAAATAAGTAACAAATAACCAGGAAGGCTATGCCAAAATACGCAATATTTTGACAATCTTCGTCTATCCTGTTATTAAAAATAATTCTAACGTTGAATCTTATCAACGTGACAAATTTTCTTCTAAGCAAATACAAATTAACTCACGAAGTGAGTAAAAGACATTAAATTGATGTCACATAAATCAATATTACCAGGATAACTATGACAAAAACAATAATTTTGTCAATTTTCGATATACCTGGATTTTTAACATTTTTACGCTGAAAAAATCAATGGAGACAGTGGTTACGATCTCGAACCTTCAAAAATAAAATCCTGTCTGGCGATTTTCGCGCTGCCAGTCAATAAGAGGGATCAATGCTGCGTCTCAACGACCAAATAAGAGAAGAACGCTGTTTACAACAGTCAAAAGATTACAAACACCAGGAGCGTTTTCCAGGAAAGATTTAACTTTTACCAAATAAGGGTAGAACGCTGTTTACAACTGTCAAAATTACAACCACCAGGAGCTTTTTCCGGGAAAGATTTAACTTTTACCAAATAAGGGTAGAACGCTGTTTACAACTGTCAAAAAATACAAACTCCATGAGCGTTTGCCGGGAAAGATTTTAACTTTTACAAAAAATACAGATTTTCTCATCGGCTTGAAACGCTATTTATAATTTTCAAAAATATAGATATAAAAAAAAACTCTTAATCAATTTCTCAAGAAAAAATTCTCAAAGATTCCTTAATTTTGCATAATTGTGATAGTCCTTTCCCTATCTTGTCTTAAGATAATTTTGATATGCCTTCCGTTTTTCTTTCATTTTCTTAAATATCGTTTCATTCATCCATGGTGACTTTTTCTCCCTCCCATTTGTACATTTTCATTTTGGAATTAATTCTTTAAGATTTATTATCTTGTTTTCAATATTTTGATTCCTCAGCATCTTTCTCATATCATCAAATTTACATTTTTGATAATTATATTTAATTTCTGTTACATTATGTTCTTTTGTGTAACAAATGTAATCGAATTCTATAACATGGTGGTGACTTTTACCTAAAGGTGATTGATGTATTATATCGGTTATCATATTTTCTTCATTTGTAAAGATTAAATCTAATACATTTAGGTTTTGATTGTTTCTAAAAATGTGTCGGGTTTTTTATGTGCTGAAAAAGGAAGGAGTCTCGTATAGCTTCCATAAAGTCTGTAGCCTTTTTTGAATATAGAGAAGTACCATGATGCCAATCAATTTATGGAAAATTAAAATCTCCAGTTATTAGAACAAGGCTCTTATTATTTGCAAGGGAAGTAAGATAATAATTTAATCTTTTGTTATTTTCGATGCTGCTATATGGGGATCTATAAATACATCCAATGGTTAACTTATCGGATGATTCTAATAATATTTCACACCAAATATTTTCAATAAAGTCTGGTGTTTGAATTTGTTTTGCTAGATATATTTTTTAAATTAGTGTTAGTACTCCCCTTCGCGTAGTTACATCTTCTAAATTTGAAAAACAGAGTTGTATCCATGAAATTGAATCTCACAAAATTGGATGTTTAATTTAATATATTTTGGAATTATTTCCACTAGGCATATGACATCGGGTTGACTTTCTTTTATTAATATTTCCAATTCATTTATTTTATTAAGTAATGTATGTACATTACTGTAGATGCATTTTAGTTTGTTGTTGATTTGAAAATTTAGAGGTCTCTCGCCGTTTCTTTCGTTTTGATATTTCTCATGATATTTATTTAATCTCCCGTTCTCACAATCCATTTTGCATTCTCTCCTTTTAAATCTACATATAAAAACTTTTCTATGAATTTCTTAATTAAAACAAGATACTAATGCAGAATAGCGCACAAGAGATAATATCATTAGATTATGTATAAAAAGCATTTAATTAAATTTATCGGAAATACCCGAAGCCTTTGAGATGTTTGGGTTAGGGTTGGGGTTAGGCTAGTTCGGGAGTTTCTTTAATCTAATACTATTTATACGTAAAATGCAATTCTAATGATATTATCTCTGGCGTGCTATTCTGCATTTGTACCTATTTCACTCAAATCCTAACCCTAACACTAACCTTAATCCTAACCCCAACCCTAACCCTTACTCTAACTTTAACCCTAGTGTCTCAAAGGTTTTGGGTATTTCCGTGAAATATAATGCTTTTTATACGTAATCTAATGATATTATCTCTTGGGCGCTATTCTGCATTAGTGCCATAAAATAAATCACTTTCACACCTTCGAAGCGCCATTTTGACCGATACAGATTTTAATTTATGAAATTATCCCGTTTTCAAGACTGTAAAACAATCATTTTTTACAAATGATTTTTTAAAAAATTCCTCTCCTTCATAATGCAACAAAAGCTACATTCATTTTTGGGGAATTTTCGCCTAAATGCATCCTGCTGAAAAACCACGCGCGCTACTATTTAAGTCCCTAGCTGTTTCAAGGCGTTTTTATTTATAATATTTTTAAAGCGGTTTTTAGGGGTTGGGGTTTTTAATGTTCGAAACTCGGTCGTATTTGTTTAAAAATACATAACAGTTTTTTAAAATTAAAATAAGATGAAAATACCGGAAAAAAAAGAAGAGATATTTTTTTTTAGAAACTCGGTCGTATTTATTTAAAAATTCGTGACAGTTTAATAATGTATTGATTGTTTTTATTTCCGAAACTCGGTCGTATTTATTTAAAAATTTATGACAGTTTTGAATTAAAATAAAATGAAAATACCCCCCCCCCAAAAAAAAGAAGATATTTTAAAGGGGAGGGGGTAAATATTTACATTTACCTGTCGATAAAAAAAACACTGGGTGGTGGCTTAATTTTAACGCCTTCAAACCACTAAATAAGTAATTTGTCGATAAAAAAACGCCTTCAAACCGCTAAAAAGTATTTTAAAGAAAGAGGGTTAAAACATTTACATTTACTTGTCGAGAAAAGACTGGGGGAAATCGTCTTAAGCGCGGGTTGGTTCTTCAGCAAGCACCACTTCAGTTAGGGACTTCAATCGTAGCGCAGGTTGTTTTTTGATTGGCACTGCTTAGCGTTTTTTTAGGACAGGAGACCAGGATGCATTTATACGAAGAGCCCTCATTTTTTCCGAATTTTGTTTAATTTTAATTCATGGGAGGTGGGGTAAAAATACGTGAAATTTTGGAAAATATTTTTTATTTAATTTTATGAAATCTCTATGAAATATTATTTAGATGCTAAAAATATTTATTTTTTAAGTATCTAATCCTAAATAATAACAATAATAAACTGTAACCAATTACTTACATTTTTGTCATGTTTTATTTAAACCAATAAATGGGATTTGCATTTTAGGTGTGGCTGAATGTTGCCGATTTGAAACGTGTCGGTTTTGTCCTGATCCGTTTATGTTCCAGAGAGCAAATGGTGACTGAGAAAGATTGTAAATAATGGATGAATTCTTTGAGTGAAATGTGTTATACTATATGCTTGGGTTACAAATGGCATTAGTTAATTAATGTGAGACCAGTCTCTACCCTCAAGTCGTTTGTGACAAATTCGATTGTATACGTTGACTTGATAGAGATAGATATCGGCATAAATCTATTATTCATCTAATTTTGTCTGTCATTCATCCCTCTCAATTCGCAAGTGCAATGAAAGCCTAGTGGGATTTTTGTATCAAAATTTAAAAAACCTTAGATCAGGGGTCTCAAACGCGACCCGCAAACTACTTTTCTATGACACGAAGAACAATTTTCATAACTAATATTTTACTAAAATCTGTTAATTTGTCCTTTGCCTCTGAACATGTTTTTTCCCCAAAAAAGGATAACATGTACTTTAATATTTTAGTCACTTTCACGTAAAGACCAAAAGCCGATAAGTTGAAATAAACCAAATTTATATACGTTAAAACAAAACCCATTCTTAATAAGAACATTAGTGAAATCAACATCTATTGTGATGGAGGGGTACCGAGATAATAGAAAATTAGCTCACACAACAGAACATGAGGAATTTTATTTTTGTTTCATAACGTGAGAACGGGTAGATTTGGCAACTCATATTAATGCGGAGAGTGTACTTGAGATGATAAGCAACAGATACACTCAGAACATGAGGAAATTTGTCTTGTTTCATAACGTAAGAAGAAATAGTCCTCGTGTTTTAGACTGCTGCCTTGTATATATATCACTTGTACACACACACACACACACACACACACACACACACACATATATATGTATGTATATATATATGTATATATATATATATATATATATATATTATATATATATATATATATATATAGCCAGCAAGAAAAGCGTAAAAACATAGTATATGTTTTGAATGTCAATCTCAATTTCTCTTGCAAGAATTGATATTTTTCTATGATTTCTTGGTCTGGAAATTTCTTGGAACTGAAATTGAATTACTTCACAACCCCCTCCCCACAAAAAACCTCCCCAAAAGCCCCACCCCCAAGACCTAAACTTAATACTAAGGCTTCAAGTTGCAACTAGATAACCATTGGATAAAAAAAGAAAGAAAACTATCCGCAAAAAATGTGTTACTTCATAAACGACAAATTCTATTAATTTGATTGGATAATGATATATTGATGACTAGAAGTGGCTACCTAGCGTGGCCTGGATAGAGGGTGGTTAAAAAGGTAGTGTTGCAGATCCACTATTGTTGAATCGCGAGTTAGATACTCGCAGAATGCCTCTTTAAAATCCCTACGTTAAAAAAGACAAAAACAAAGAAAAACTTGCGTTGATCCAGATACTCTGAAAAGAAAAATTATTGTCTTCTATTTAAAATATTAGATGCTAAAGAATTCCATGTTTTATCATTTAAATTTTATTTTTTAATTATCTTCACGAATATAAATCAAATCGTCATTATTTTTGCTCAAAAAGCAATATCTGGTGATAGTGAATGTGTATATATTTACTTTATCATTAATTGTTTTATTTTCATAGTTTCCTCCGGACATACATGCATACATACACACTGCCCTTTATATATGTACAGATTAATAAAGTTTAATGATTGAGATAAATGATGACATCATTCATTATCATTAGGCCGCGCTGTCAGTACGGATACTCACGACTCTTCTTCGCCAATCGTCCCTATCAGTCATCGTCCCTATCCGTCATCGTCCCTGGCAGATCTTCCGCACGGCATCCAGAATCCACAAAGAACTGATTAATGTAGGTTTTTGCTGGTCGTCCTACACTGGTGGATCCATGTGTAGGTAGCCATTGGAGAATACCACTTATGAGTTCGTCTTTACTTCTCCTTGGCTGGCTCTGGGATTAGTAATATATTTTTTTAGTGAATAACAAGTTTTCCACTACAAGATAATAAGTTTTATATTTTTGTACATATTTCAGTTATATGAAATAAACTTTCTATTTCTTTTTCATTATTTACAGTTGATATACACGTGTTACTAAAGAACTGTTTTACATTTTTCGGAAAAGTTTTGGACTTTTGTCAGGAACCTTGTGGGCTCTGATTTTGACTCTGTCTCAAGTGAGAGTTGGAAAGTATTATTTGTTTAGGCTCCAAGGATATGTAGGCGTGCAATAAACGATTATCTCCCTTACAGAAATGGCATGTCTGTTAGGGTGTCAGACGTCATAATGTAGAGTGTCACTTGAGAGACCAGAAACATATTCTTTCGTTTTAGATTACTTGTGTGTATATTATGTATATAAAAGCCTAAAAGTTTTTGTACCTACTAAATGAGTTAATCTTGTCTTTCCTTCGGTTGTGTTCAGTATCAATATATCGAGGATATACTAATGATAATATTGGTCCTTGGTGAGTCGAAACTGGACTAAATATCTTACCTACCACCAAGCATGCAAATAGATCTTTCTTTTAGACTGCATTTGTCGATTCAATTTATAAGGGAGATTTTTGCAGTTGATAACGCAATAACACAAGCATTTTATCTATTCATTTTATTATCATCATTTTATTATTATCATTTTATTTCACACACACACACACACACACACACACACACACACATGAAATAAAAATTATACTAAGTCTATTGAAACGAATAACGAATATTGCTTTGATTGATATTTTCTATTTGTTTCATTTAATCAATTAGAAGGTTTGTAAAATAACGAACTTTTTCATACTGTCATGAATAAGTAGTTAAGAACTGACTACTGACTTGTTTCGCTCTGCAATAAACTCGTCATCCTGAAAGCTTTCGTAAAATTGCATGGTAAAAGGCTGGTGTCAAAAGGATTGCAAAGTAGACATTTGAAGATTTGTATTTCTTTATCGAAATACGTAAAACAGCCAGTTCACACAATTCTTTAAATGGATTGAGGCAATAAAAATTGTTTAAGTTATATAAATACAAATTCTTGAAAATTTCTGGAGATACAGTCGAACCCTGAACCTTTCGGACGATTTCTACATTCATTTGATTCTCAGGATTTACGTTATCTTGTTCGTAAACAAGAAATACTATTTAACAAATTCATATATTCTTCTTGGTCTGTTCTTTTTAACCAATATATATATATATATATATATATATATATATATATATATATATAAGTTAAGAGAAAGGAAATGAATCCGATGGTATGAGTATAGATAAAAGGATATGAAAACAACACAATATTAGCTATGAATATGATATGAAATGTTTTCACTTTAACAGCATATTGTGTTGTTTTCATATCCTTTTATTTATACGCATATATATATATATATATATATATATATATATATATTCACACGCAAAATATTGAACACAGGGGATTTTTAATGTTTTTAAAAGAAAAAATATTTTTTTTATCATTGCTAGTTTCAAACTTTACCTGAATATAGTAAATACTTAAGTTATACTATGCATAAATAAAAAATAAAATATATTAACCTACATCAAAATTTATTGACAACTTCAACATATAAATAGCACGCACAAGTTTTAGGCATATTCCAAAAATATAAATAAAACAGTATAACATTTGCAGTTTGGAATTGAATTGAAATCAAATGATTAACAAGTCAGAATACGCAACGCAAATTTAAACAATCTGTGTATACTTTGAATTTCTGTCTGATACGGAGCTTTTCCCAATGGTGAAGGAAAAGGAGGTCTCCCAAGAAATTCGTAGAGTGCTAATTGACCACTTGAATTGAGACATCAGGTACTATATGACAGCTATTTTTGAACATGATAATGATCTGAAACACACCACAGTGAAAAAAAAAACCAAAAAACAAAAAAAACCCCAAAAAACAAAACAAAAGACAACGAAAATGTTTTAGAGTAGCTGAGTTAATCGCCTGACTTAAATTCCATAGATTACGGTCAAATCACACTGAAAGCACCGGTTATAGCTAGATTACCGAAGTTAATCTGTGATGAGTCTGTTTAAATTAAATGACCAGAAAAGGATTGATATACTGTAAAACAAAAGAACAACCAACAGATCAGGGACTTGTATTTGCATCCAGTCCGGCACACGAACTCGAAGCTGCTTTTTATAGAATTAAACAACAGTGCTTTCACATTTGTTTTATTTAGATTTTTCTAACACTTCAGCTGTGCACCAAAGACCAATCATTAAGATAAAGTCACGCTGAAACTGCCGGTTCCAGACAGATCGACGAAATTAAGCAGCGATGAGCCTGTTCAGAGATCACACAAACAACAGTAGGTACTGTAAGCAACTTGAGTCTTTTGTTTATAAAATATGACTTGATTCTGCATTAAATGACCCGAAAAAGGTTGAAATGCCGTAAAACAAAACGACAACTAACAATTGAATTCCATAGAAAATCTATCGGAGTTTAATCTTCAAAGCTTGAGCAATCTAAAGGTGATTTCTCAATAAGAGTGGAATAAAATTGGAGTTAACACCTGCAAGAAACTTACTTCAAATTAGTCTAAGCGTTTGGCAGTCGTCATAGTAAATAAGGGATGTACTAGTGGATATTGAACACTGTTTATCGATTTGTGTCCAAAACTTGTGCGTACTACTTATATATTGAGTTTGTCAATAAATTTATGTGTAATTTATCTGCCTTTTCCCCATATATATATGAGGAGGCTTTGGTTACGCATTATTCAACTGATACATAATAAAATAGATAATCCCATAAAAATAATCTCGCAAATAAATGATCCTATGTAAGTGTGTGTTATGAGCTATGGGAAGCTGTAATTCAATAAGAGATTGTCGTTTGGTTTTCACTACCAAGAAAAGAGACCCTATTTCATTTCCTACGAATTGTACATCTGATTAATTGATTGATTGATTTTAACGGCATTGTATATTCATAGTTACAGTTTTTGTGTAGTTATTGACATTTACGTAATCCGTCCGCCACGGGTAGCATGTGACACAAGGTCCCAAGTATGGGACGTCCCGCAAAGAAGGAACTCGCTATTCAATAATGGATCTGCGAGACTAGCTTGCTAATTATTATACCACGATGGGACGCCCCCTTTTTTGTGTATTTTGCACGTGGTCCTATCGAATGCAAATGATTTTTAAACAAATATATTTTACCAATAGATGGGACACTAACAGCTATTACCACTCCGTGTCAGAGTAGGCCTGGCAGTAATGGCAATGAAGGGTTAGTTCACACTCCACAGAGCTCCAGTTCTGAAGCATTACCTTCAGGTGCCTTTTCGTGTCATACTCAGAAGCCCCTCCCCTTTTTTGGCGGGTATCTTTGTATGAGATATAATCAGCGTGCCCGACAAGGCAAATTGTAGATCTGAAGAAGCTCTCTGGCATGGATCGGTCGAAACGTGATTGTAGCAACAAACAGCAACAACGGATTAATTAATCACAGGACCCCAAGGCTTCGAACTTTTTTCGGCCCTTTAACCCCACCCCTTTCACTGCTCTCCTTTAGTATAATTTTGGTGGGCTCTTACTCTTAGTGGGCCCCTACACTTCAGCCTTACACTTATAGATAATGTAGCACTGACAACAAATAAACAAAATGAATGGATTCGGGCAACTATTGGAAAGAGAGTAAAGAGTTAATAGATTCTGGTAGTACTTTTTGACTATAGATATGACAATTTATTGACATCGGTAAGAAAAAAGATGAAATCACCCTCATCATCAGATCGTGCCAACGACACGGATCTCTATGACTCTTCCTCTCCAACCATCCCTATCGGTTATCATTTCTGGAAGATCCTCTGCACAACATTGAGTATCTGCGCAGAGCTGATCGATGTATGTTTTTGCTGGCAGGCCCACGCTGGTGCCCATGTGTAAGTCCCCACGGCAGAACGTCTCCAGCACTGGCCATCATATCTTGTTTATCTTACTTGGATGGTTTGTGTGATAGGAAGCAAGTTGCCGTACAGTTGCTCTTTTGTAGTGCTGTTTCCAGGATTTGTTCAGGACAGCACACATCATCCTTGTATAATTCCCATCTAGCTTTTTTCCAAGAGTTTCGTTAGAATTCAAGTGGTGCAGCCATACAGTAGCATCGACACGGCTATTATTATTATTATTATTATTATTATTATTATTATTTGTTTCTTGTTCTACTTCTGTTAAGTCTGCTGTGTTCTCGGCTTTGTTGCTGGTTTAGTTATTTAGGTCTCTTCTTAGGGTCGTCTGGGGTCGTATCTCTTCGCGTCCATCTGTTTAGTTTCTAATTCAAATCAGGAACACGAAGACTTCGATTAATTGATGTACATCTTTATTCATCTACCGAGACCAAATACTTGGGGTAGATTTCAGAAGAGACGCCTATTTGCATTCAGCCAGAAGTCTGTCCAAATCAACTCACTAACCTCCCCACAGTTGCTCAGTCACATAACTTCTCAACCAATGTGAATATCCTGTCCAGGTCAACTGGGGCTCAACGCCTGCCTGTCATGCTTATCTGGACCTATAGTAATTTTCCATGACTCTCACAGTAAATCGTTTATACGAATATTCTACACTACATTACAAAATGAATAGGCTACCATATTCCTTATGTAACATTCTTGAAATAATTTTGGCTTCATCTTATTGGAGAGATATGATCGATTATCTGTCTATTGTAGTCCAAGCTTTTCTTATGCGTATATTGAGATCGCTTTCGGTAGATGAGATATTACTACCGAGACATTTGAACTCATTTCAGGGCCTCTCCGTCCAGTATGGAGATGTCTCCATCTTGTTTCGGCCTGTGCAGGTGTATTTACTAGAAATGTTAGATCATCTGCGTAGTCCGAATCTGTAATAGTTTCTGCTGGATATCACCATTTTTGCCTTTTTTATTTTTAGCGTGAGGTCCTTTTATTTTGTTAGATATAATGGCGTTTGTAATACGTAGTCTAGGCAAATTATGAATAGAAGTGGTGCTAATGTATCTCCCTGTATGATCCCGGTGACAATGTCAAAGAAATATGTGTCTCCATCAGGTGAATTGAGCATTGCTTTCGTGTCTTTGTCGAGCATCATTATAGCGGTAACAGTTTCTTTGGGGAGACCATAAACTGCGAGTATTTACTCATCTTTCCTCTTTATATGGGGTCAAATGTCTGGGAGAAATCTACAAACAAACGTGTTGCCTTGATATGTTTACACGTACCCCTTCTACGATTCACCGGGTCAATTTCTACGAAACCCGTTTTGATTTTTCCTAAGAATGTTTTCTATTTCAGGTCAGATGTGATTGAGAAGAAGGGCATTGTAAAACTTAGCAGCTACATCAGTTAAGATTATACCTCAGTAGTTCTTAGTGATATCGAGGCCTCCTTTCTTGGGGAATGGAAAATGCATACTTTCGTCCATGTCTTTATTGCATTTTGTTTATACTCTGCGTACAACGAATGAGTATGTCATCAAATTTCCTTGACTTCCATATTTCAGGAGAAATTTTGTCGTGTCTGTAGCTTTTCTATTTTTGATTGCTTTTAGCGAGTTATCGTTGCGCTTCACAAGAAGCTGTGAGTTGATGAACCTCATAGGTCAATGGCCAGGATCAAACAGTTCAGTCAGGAAACTACTGCTACTCATCTCTAAGGGTGGCATTCTATTGATGAGTTAATAAAAACAGCTAATGAAAGATCATCATGAAACTGAAATAGAATTGCTTAATTTGATACAATTCTTGGAATTGGTAAACATAAATTCTGGGTTTCTAGGACGTCTATTTATAGCAGTCTTTTTTTACCAACTCACAGTTCAATAAATAAATAACACCGATGGATAAGAAAAAAGATATATAGTGGATCACTGCCTCATATTTCATTAGAACTCATTTCGTTAGCAGAAATTCTATGTATGTATTTATCCAACCTCTTCATCACGGGTAAAATGTGACACAAGGTAAACTTTTTAGTAGAATAAAGATGGTTTGAATTTAGAGTTTTCCTTTTCCTAGACTGGTTGCTTAACCAAGGCAAAAGAGTAATTTGCTCATAGCTAGGTGTGTGTGTTTGTGTGTGTGTGTGTGTGTGTGTGTGTATGTGTGTGTAGATTGATTCATATCTTTCTTAAGGCAGAAGTGCGAAGGGAAATGCAAACAGCCTCGTCCAGGAGTTAAACTTTTTTCTCCGTTTCAATTTCCTACAACGATAAGCGTTACGCCAAGCGCGTATCAGAAATCTTAAGTATATACAGCGAATTCTATAAGTAAGCAATTCATGACAATGAAAAAATCGGAGAAACAATTTAATCGTAACCTCCAAAATTAATAATCCCTAAAAAATTTCCGGTCCCCCGAAAATAAACACATCCAGGAAGAGATTAAAGAAAGAAATACAGTTAAATAAATAAATAAATGAAAAAATAATAGAAAAAGATAACAATAAAACAAAATAACATAAAACAAAGCAAAAAAACAAAAAAAAAAACAAACAAAACAAAAACAAAAACGAAGCGCATTGCAATTAATAGAAACACTAGAAATTAAGCGAAAACGCATATTTTATTTGTTTTGTCTTTCAGTTTGCCCCAGAGAAACTCACTCTTATTCTCTCACGCGATTCTGTTGGTAGAGTGGTTGGACTCTCATTTTCCCCAATTAAATTCTCTGTTGGTTGTTTGTTTTTTACTCTGAAGCAATGAGTCAAAAGACTTTTCAGGCGAATACGGAATTGCTTAGAACTTCCCGAATAGATTAGAACATTCATGAAACTGTTGGAATTGGCCAGCCAAGTGATTACAAAGTCCATATGAGACGGAACATATTGGATGACACCAAATGAAACCAGAAAGTCTGCGATTGTATACGGACCCCAAGAAATGAAGTAACTAATTCCACTAATGATAAGTAAGCGCATGGCTTTTGCATTTCGCTTCTTTTCAAGACGCTTTTTGCGATCCGGTTTGTTGAGACTGTTTCTTCTTAGTTTCCTAATTACTTTAATTGACGTAAAGAACAAGATCAGGGCGCTAAGCATATACATGAAAAATCCAGTGACTATAAAAAATGTCCCCGTGTTTCTCAGAAGGCTACAGATGAGAAGGTCAGCACTAAAATAGTAATGATCAAAAGTGGGTATCAAAGGAAGCAAAAAGATAAGTATTCCAAGAAGCCAGAAGATGACCGTTGTGATTAGTGCAGAGCGAAATTTGTTGGCGTTTCGATAGAAAATTGGGTGGTATATAGCGACATAACGATCCAGGCTGATGGCTGCCAACGACCAAATAGTTACAGTGCAACTTGATCCATTTAAGACGCTGGAAAGTTGACAGTATACTTGTCCCATTGGCCATCGATCCATAATAGAAGCCAGGAAACCCGGCAGACACACCAAAATACCATTGACAAGCCCTGCAACACTAAGATTAATCAACAACATTCGGCTGAATATTTGTATATTCTGTGACTTACGCAATATATGAATGTTGATAATGTTGAAGACAATAATGAAAACCACAATGAGAAATAGCAATATACTTCTGAGTGCAATGATCCCAGGGGAATGATGCAGATGAAATGCATGTATGCGCATGTTTTTTTTAATGTTTGAATAGAGTTGAAATTTACAACAATAGAATAGGTGGGTTGTAATTGAGAGTTTGATGTCTGTCACTTTGTATTTACAAATTTTGTAAAAATCCGTTCATTGCCCATTAAACAGTGGGGAATATAAATGCAATCCGATGCCAAAATACGCCATTTTAATATTTGTATGTAAAACTCCATTAGGTCTTCGCAATTCTTGATAATAATGTTTCTCTCATTCCACTTTCTGTAAAATCGATATTTGACGCATTCATTAAAGTTGTGTATATTTTATGACTTTTGACAGATGTAGTTATAATTTGCCGAAAATTGTTATTAAAACAACGTTTAAATTTGTTGGTCAGCAGTTTAAGTATTCACAAACCTCATCAAATATCTGTCATACATATGAGTGAATATGTTTGATCTGTAGACGATAGACAGTTTCGTGGGTTGTCAATTTACCTAAAGTAATAAAAAGAAATAATGACATGAATATATGAAGCACGTGTATGCATTATGTTTTATACTAGCAGAGTTGTCCTACTTTACCAGGTATGTAAAAAGTTAAGAATGAATCTCTTATCTATATTCATTTATAAATTAGTAAAATTCTTTTTCTATATATTTGTTTTATTGTCTTTTATTATTATTCTTGTTTGTATTTTATGAGGAATAAAAAGTTTTTTCACCTCCTTTCGGACAAAAATGGGGTGTGGATTTTATCAAACATTGGTTTTTGTTGGTTTCTACCAATTCTCCTTTAAAGGATCTGTGTTCGGTTATTGTGGAAACAAACATACAGACATAAAGGCTCTTTATATAATATGTATCCCAACGCATCTTGTAGATGTATTTTCCATATATATATATGGGGTGTTCGGGATAAATTTGACATATTTATATTTGGTTATTTTTCTACGTGGGCTGGAGGTATTGACGCACACTACGCATCATTTAAAAACTTGGACGCTTCTTCATTCGTATATCGTGACAAATAGAATGGATGACTGGAACCCACCTGAATCATGGAAAAGAATAACTTGTATCATGATGATCTGCACTGGCCATCAAAATAAGGAGATTATGGTTGCTGCCTAATGCTCCCCGAACACTGTAAAACAATCAGGCATGAACTGGAGAATTACAAAGGAGACTACGAAACTGTTCGTACAGCAGAATTCCTCGAAAATCTGCAGAAAAATATGTTGGAGGTCCCTGGCATTGGAATCCGGGCTTTGTCACGTGATTTGACTGTTTCATCATCTACCATGAAGCTTGCACCCAATGAAGACCTTCGTTACTACTCAAACAAACATCGCAGAGGTCAACTGCTCCCAGAAAAGGCCCGTGAAGATCGTCTGACAAAGGTGAAGATATTTCTGAGCAAAGTGAAACATCCTACTGAACCACAAACTATCTGTTTTTTTTCGATGAGAAAAACTTTTTGCCAAGATCAAAAGCACAACATGCAGAATAACAGATGGCTTGCATACAGTCCAAAGGACACTTCTCATGTCATGCAGACTAAATTTCCCCAAACCGTGATGGTTTTCGAATGTGTGTCCTCTGAGAGTGATGTGATACCTCCGCATTTTTTCAGAGAGGGTATCAGGTTGAATTCAAATACCTACGTGGAGTTGCTAAACACTATAGTCAAGTCCTGGATAACAAGGGTAGCCAATGGTAGGCCATATGTATGGCAGCAGGATTCGACTCCCTGTCACACCCCTGGGAAAAGTCAAAGATGGTTGTCGGCAAACATTTACGACTACACCAGTCCCAATGTTTGGCCTCCGAACTCCCCAGATCTGAACCCCATGGATTATTATGTATGTGGCGCTGTTATGAAAGACACCTATCGTCGTGCCAGTACTACAAAAGCCCAGTAAATCGACACTGTAACATCAGCTTGTCAACTTGACCGTAATGTACCATTAATTTTGTAGGAAACTGGAGTCAAGGGCGCTTGGTTATTCAACTTTTGAAAATCGTATAGGCAAGAAACTATAAGTAATCTAGCGTCATTGATTTAATGTCCACGCCATCCTAACTTCGATATACATACTCTATCCAGGATGTTGAGCACTATTTACTTAAAAATATAGCACTCTATATTATCAATATCAATATATATTTGATATATTTTATAGAATCTATTGATTTCATCTTTATACGCGTTCTTCCTATCCATAGACAAGACCATTTGTCTTTTAAAAAGACACGAACATATTTATTGTAGTATATTTGTTCCATACTTAATCTAGCAGACTAAACACCGATAGAGGTAATAGTAGCAATCTTCTCAACGTTGTTTAATTCCAGGCAAAGATAATCTTTTCGGTACTGAATTTTGAGAAATACCCTTAATAAAACTGTCGCAACAGAGTCCTCTGAAAAGAAACTGCATGGCCTTGAAATTTTAACTGAACATTATCATCATTCGGGACAGGGATCCACCTTGTTCTTGTCTTCGGGCAAGGCAAAATACAAAATTATAGCAATGTTTATTAGTCACTCGAGATTCAATATCGGTGTTGTGCCTTTTGAAATCGAGGATTGTCAGTTACCCTGACGCCTTTGTGACACGGGTCACGGAGAATTTGCATTTTTTGCCCCCAACCACACGTATTTTGAGGTTTCCTACAATTAAACCTGACC
The DNA here is from genome assembly GCA_023376005.1 of Doryteuthis pealeii. Taxonomy (NCBI): domain Eukaryota; kingdom Metazoa; phylum Mollusca; class Cephalopoda; order Myopsida; family Loliginidae; genus Doryteuthis; species Doryteuthis pealeii. The sequence goes on along the minus strand of CM042148.1, from coordinate 54,601,452 downwards.
TTGTGTCATATTTGCATTCACGAATAACCCCCGGCATCAAAGAAATCGCCGATGTTATCCTTAGAATTTAGCTGAATCCAAGAGGAAGTGATTTTCACGTAGCATTTTCAAGAAACAAACCTGTTTTTCTTCTTCATTCCTCGATGATTTTCATTCAATTCTTAAAATTAATATCTTTTATCTTAAACAAAATATTCCTTAGATCAGGGATAGTCTCTGAAATGCAAACCAATATCTATATGTATTTATCCAATCCCTCCGCACAAGTAGGATGTAACACTAAGTCAATTTTTCAAGCGGAGTTTAACATGCTTGAATTTAGAGTTTTCATTTTCCTAGACTGGTTACCATACCAAGGTTAAAGAATCCAGTCTGTCCTGCTGGAAGGAGAGTAGTTGGATGCATGATTTTCCCAAGGGTATTAGAGCTATCTAAAATACAAACCACCTCATCCAGGATTGGAACTCGAGTCGCCGTGTCTATTTCTTTTGACGATAACCATTACACAACGTACCTCCTACATGAATTTCAAATATGTCCGAATTTGAAAGAAACTGACGTTAAAGATTCGCCTTGAATTTTTTTTCTCTAACCATGTTTTCTACTATCAATATTTGTGACATTAATATTGGACTTGAATGTGACTATGCACGGCACAATAGCAAGTAATGTTTAATATTACATTATGTGTGTGCTAAAACGTCTAACAAAAAATCCCGTCCTGTCGGCTGGGCTGTAGAATATTGACAACTGTACCACTGCAGAAGGATAAGACCCCTCCCAATGGGGCCACCTGTTAGCCGTGATGCTTAAGGGCGAAATCCAGGTGGCTGAATCATCCATGACATGCAACATTTCCCTTTGGCCCTAGACGACCGGTCAGAGGGGCACTCCCTTCAATCAATCGGCTTCTCGCGTCAAGCCCTAGCACCTATATTAGTGTCCCGACCGTTTTCATCAATTGTTCTTTTTATCATATATGTTATAGAAGGCGGTGGCTGAAGGACTTAGTGTTCTGGGTATGACGCTAAACTGCATCTAGTGGTGTTATCCCAATTCTAGAGCTCTGGGGGTATGGAGTACCCCTTCATTGCCACTCTGACCCGGAGTGTTAGTTCCTATTAGGGTCCCATCTATGTGTTGAATATATAAAAATGAGTTTTAAAATGTTTTAGATAATTGAATACCCAACAAGAATGAATAAAACAAAAACTTCGGCATAAAATAACCCAAGTGTTGACATGCAGCCAACCAACCAACCAACCAACCAACAACCAACAACCCCCCCAAAAAAAAAAAACAAACGAAAAATTGGTTTCAATTGTATATTTAGTCAATAGTTTAAAAAGGAAGATGACTGAAAACCTTCGCACAGACCTCATACATAGAAATTGATCAAGTCTCGTTGTTGTTATAACTAACGATTCATTGTCACAAATGACAGCGAGATCATAAAACGAATACACACAAAAATGTATTTATGAAGATTTCCTTTTGATCAGCATATGATCAAGTCTTTATGATTGATTCATTGATTGATTTTAACGACATGTCAGTCCGTCTAAGGTTATGTTATGTCTAGAGGTTAGGGAATCGCGTTCATTATACGTTTATATTTCATGTAGTTGTTTAACATGTTTTGTTTGGTTTAGATTCTTTGTTTATGGCATATCAGCCTTCATGGGTTATTTAATACGAAAGCCATCCATGTAGAAGAACAGTATTGGTAGTATTTAACCCATAGCTGGTGGATGAGGGGATTCATACATTTCCTAAGGATATTAGTCCGAAAGTAATAGGGCTACTACGAAGTCATTGTTCAGAACATTAGTGAATACACTACGGAGAGTTATTTAGGAGTACTTTTGCACACAGTTATTTCATATCAAGTATTCCTATCCCATACAAATAATTTTCACACGGTTGTATGGTTTCAAGTAACTAATATTAATCCTTAGTAAAGAACTATAGCTCCAACTAACTTAATACAAATAATTTACAGTTGTATAGTATCAAGTATACCTATCTAATACTACTAATTTCAAACAGATCTATTTTTCCCATATATAGACCCTAAGATGTACTACTGCTCCAGGCCAGAGTGGACCTGGGAGTAATGGCAATGAAGGTGTACTCCACACTCTCCAGAGCTCCAGAATCGGAGCACGACCATCAGATGCAGATTGTGTCATACATATGTAGCCTTTTACAAATGGATATAAGGCGTGTGACATTATGACGCTTATTTTAGTTATCATTAATGTTTGTAGGTACTAATTCAGGATAGCGCGCAAAAAATAATATCATTAGATTAAGTATAAAAAGCATTACATTTCATGGAAATACCCAAAACCTTTGAGACGCTAGGGTTAGGGTTAGAGTAAAGGTCAGGGTTAGTGATAGGATTACTGTTAGTGTTAGGGTTAGCCTACTTCGGGAATTTCCGTAATCTAATGCTATTTATACGTAAAATGCGATTCTAATATTATCTCTTGCGTGCTATTCTTCATTTGTACCCGTTGTTTATTGACTAAACAAGGATAGAATTTTTCGTTTTTTAAAAATAGTCTGCAGCATATACTTCAGTAAATTCGCCGCCCAATGCTAAAAAAACATCTATTTTCCACAACAAATATTCATTTTCAACATAATGTCCTTCCTCGTCAATCTATCTAGATTAGTGGTAAATGTTAATTGTATGGATTAAAATTATACAGTAAAAAATTAAAATCAAAATTCAGGTAATAAATGTGTCAGGCTATGAAAAGATTGATACGCCGGGTGTACTTAATATATTGTCTTGTTGAATAGATTGGTTTTATAAATTAAAAACAAGTCACATAATTTTGAAAAAAAATTGAAAATAATAACAAAATATTCATTCTTTATACCAAGGGTGTTGTGTATATAGATAACCCGTCCTAGTTACCACCCTTGATTCCTCTATCTGTGTAGCTCTTCTTAGAGACGGAGGCTACTTCCTGTAATGGTGACTCGGCAATAAACACGTTATTGTGCCAGCTCATTTTTCATCTTCATTTATACTAACCAGTACATAACGTAACATGGTGGTAGCGGTGAGATTCAAACCCACGCCTTCAAAGTTGGTTGGTTGGTTGGATTTTACAGCATGTCAACCCATTGGGTCATTTTATACCGAAGAACTTTTGCTTTGTTTATTCTTGATAGGTACACACTTTTTCTGTCTTAAAAAAAAAAACTAAAATTTTTTTAAACACATTAAAAAAAACTCATTTTGTTCTATTTAACCCATAGTTGAGACCCTAAAAAGAACTACCACTCCGGATCAGAGTGGACATGGGAGTAATGGGGATGAAGGGGTACTCCACATTTCCCAGAGCTCCTGAACTGGAGCTTCACCATCCGATAGAGTTTAACATACCCAATAAATTAAGACTCAGCCATCGCCTTCAAGCACATTCCTGTTAAAAAGGGCTGGGTCTTGCCATAAGGGCAATAGAGTTGGGACAATCATATAGGTGCTAGAGCTTGATATGACCAACCGATTGATCGGGGTGGTCGCTTTCCGACCGCCCCACACCTCCGAAGAGGCTGGTGTAATATATATGAAGATGACAAAGGAGCTGGCACAATAACATGTTTGTCAACTCACCCTTACAGGAATATGTCTCCCTCCCTAAAGAGAGCTACAAAGATGGGGGACACCACAGGGGATAACTATGACGGATTATACACGCAACAAAGGGGTATCAAAGTTGTTTAAAGAAATACCCCGTAATCTATCGTTCTAAATACTGCATTAAAAACAACCATTGATTATTTTCTAGCCATTCAGTAAAGTAAATTAACATTTCATCAACATTCCATGTCTATAACTTGTAAGCTCACTTCATATAGTCTCAAAATTTGGACTCAGACTTACCTGTCTCGAAACTGAAGTACTTCTGTTACATCCAGGCGCTTATTCTTTTCGTTTCGCCGCCGTACGCTATTTTAAACTATAAATCGAACGTACACTGATTTTTTCAGCCATTTTGAATATTTGCCGTCTTTTTTTTCGACGTTGTTAATGACGCTCTTTATAAAATTAATTCTATCAGTTTGAATTTTTAATCGCGTGAGATTTGGAAGCATCAGAATCGAATAAAATTCAAAAGGACGCAACTAAAAAATAGACATATATAACAAAACAGTTGGCGGAAATTATGATCTTATAACACTCATCGTTGTCTGTTTTTAAGCGTAAAATGGATTTAATTAACCTAATCTCTGCTTGGGATTATGTCCCAAATATTTACAAGTTAATGGCTCATCGTCAGTGCAGATTCTGCAGACAGGTATTTTAGCGTTACCACTCATCAAATTTGTTTTCATGTTAACACTATCAAAAGTGTATTGATATCTTTACACTTACACACACACACACACACACACACACACACACATATATATATATATATATATATATATATATATATATATGTATATTAGGTATCTCGAAAATCGGGTCACGTGATCAGTTTAGGCCATATTGAATAAACGAAAGTAAATTTTTTTGAACTTTGTTTTTTAAAATCCGCAAAAAAAAAAGTAACGATCATACAGAGTTGTTAAAAGATTAAATTATCCGATTGGGAAAAATTACTCACCGTTAATAAAAAAGTAAATAAAATAATCCGTTTTACATGCAACACGGTGATTTTTCTGTAGAAACAGAGACTGTAAATTTGCATATTCTCTCTTTGATAATTATACATTTTAATGTATGGGTGGTTGTATTCGACATAATTGTTTTCTTGTGCATATTCAATAACCGATTTTGGTTTTCAGCGATTTTTGTAATATATTTTGTGGTAGTTTCAGAATAACTCCGGAATATTTTTTTAGTTGAACTTATAGTGTAACAAAGCAAAGAAAAGACAATAAGTATTACAAATGTTGTCAGTTTTGCTCTTCTGTATATTATAAGAATCAAACATTACTATTCAACAATAAAAAAAAACAACTCTTAAATTCTCTTAAAAATATTAATATATCGTGGATCAGAAATATTTTTAGTTCACCTGAATTCTAAAATTCAGTGTTATATTATATTTAAATATTATTGAAAAATTCGATTTGTACACACAGAAAAAAAAGAAGATTTTTAAACGTAAAAAACCCCAAATTATTTAAGCACACAAAAGATTGAAAATCTCTTAAAAATTAATTTCTTAAAATTTTTTTTTCTTGACAATTGAATAGAATATAGTAGATATTAATTAAAAAAGCAAAAAAAAAAAAAGTTTTCAAATAATAATATTATGACATTTTTTAGCACTTTTTATTTCAGAATTCATGATTTTTTTTCTACAAAAATTACTGCTTTGAACATTATACAAATCTTTATATATAGATATTATTGATATAGTTATTCAGACTCTTATCTATAGAAAAAAAGTAAAAATCGTTTTTTTTCCGGTTCATTTTTTTTCATATCTCATGAAATAAAATAGGGGGGGGGTAGACCTCGTAAAGAATATTTCCCCTAATATATTTTAGGAAAAAACTATTTCAGACATATTTACATCCATAGTAAATAGTTATGGAAATTTTCGTGAAAATCGGACCATTAATTGATTTTTCATAGAATTAAAAAAAAATCCTCTTGTCATAACTTGTTTTTGGCTACGTTAAATTTCAGTTGATTTAACGGCGCAGAAATGAAAACATTGTTTTTCAATGATAATTATTTCCGTAAGCTGAAAATTAAAAAAAAATTATCAGGAGTTTTTTTTTTAATGTTTTTTCTTTTGAATGGTCATTTTTTAAAAAGATAATATTAACTTTTATGCAAGTTTCATTGTGTTTAAATATAGGGGTGGGGGTAAATTTCACAGGGAAAATTGGTGGTACCTAATATATATAATATATATATTATATATATATATATATATATATATATAAAAGAAAGTTTGTTATGTACGTGTCGAACTATAACTCCGAAAAGAGGAGTCACTCAGATTCGAAATCTTGCATACAGATTAATATCCTTCTAAGAACACACCAAATTTGGATATTGATTTTTACTGATTAAGGGATATAATTATTTAATTAAACAAAAATCAAACGATTTTCGGAAAGCTCCTGTTGCTATTGTATCAACAGGAGCTTGACTGCAGCCTATATTAAGAGTCATTCAAAATATCCCCTCTATTTCTTACTAATAAGTCAACATTGTTAAATGCGATTGTTTTGTAATTTAGTACGAACTATTAATTTTTTGAGAACTAAAAATAATTAACTTTTCAAACCAAGTTTATCTTTTTAAATGTAAAAGAAAAAAATGAAAAACCTTTTTATCAATATTTTTTACGGATGCTTTCATATTTTTAGAATAAAATATATCCATTTTTAATCAGCGAAACTCAAATCTTTTTTTAAAAGAAACTATTCATAAAATAATGAAATCTGAATTAATATGCGAAATATCTACCTACAAATAGGTTTAATTTAGTTATTAGCAATTACAAAAACTGAATTTAGAATTGTCTTACGCACGAAAAGTTTTAGAAAAAAATTATTCAAGCGATTAAAAAAAAAGGGGATATAAAAAAAAGGGATACCCACATACTATTATTTTCACATTTGTTATCTCAGTGAAATAGGCTACTTCCTGTAATGGTGACTCGGCAATAAACACGTTATTGTGCCAGCTCATTTTTCATCTTCATTTATACTAACCAGTACATAACGTAACATGGTGGTAGCGGTGAGATTCAAACCCACGCCTTCAAAGTTGGTTGGTTGGTTGGATTTTACAGCATGTCAACCCATTGGGTCATTTTATACCGAAGAACTTTTGCTTTGTTTATTCTTGATAGGTACACACTTTTTCTGTCTTAAAAAAAAAAACTAAAATTTTTTTAAACACATTAAAAAAAACTCATTTTGTTCTATTTAACCCATAGTTGAGACCCTAAAAAGAACTACCACTCCGGATCAGAGTGGACATGGGAGTAATGGGGATGAAGGGGTACTCCACATTTCCCAGAGCTCCTGAACTGGAGCTTCACCATCCGATAGAGTTTAACATACCCAATAAATTAAGACTCAGCCATCGCCTTCAAGCACATTCCTGTTAAAAAGGGGCTGGGTCTTGCCATAAGGGCAATAGAGTTGGGACAATCATATAGGTGCTAGAGCTTGATATGACCAACCGATTGATCGGGTGGTCGCTTTCCGACCGCCCCACACCTCCGAAGAGGCTGGTGTAATATATATGAAGATGACAAAGGAGCTGGCACAATAACATGTTTGTCAACTCACCCTTACAGGAATATGTCTCCCTCCCTAAAGAGAGCTACAAAGATGGGGGACACCACAGGGGATAACTATGACGGATTATACACGCAACAAAGGGGTATCAAAGTTGTTTAAAGAAATACCCCGTAATCTATCGTTCTAAATACTGCATTAAAAACAACCATTGATTATTTTCTAGCCATTCAGTAAAGTAAATTAACATTTCATCAACATTCCATGTCTATAACTTGTAAGCTCACTTCATATAGTCTCAAAATTTGGACTCAGACTTACCTGTCTCGAAACTGAAGTACTTCTGTTACATCCAGGCGCTTATTCTTTTCGTTTCGCCGCCGTACGCTATTTTAAACTATAAATCGAACGTACACTGATTTTTTCAGCCATTTTGAATATTTGCCGTCTTTTTTTTCGACGTTGTTAATGACGCTCTTTATAAAATTAATTCTATCAGTTTGAATTTTAATCGCGTGAGATTTGGAAGCATCAGAATCGAATAAAATTCAAAAGGACGCAACTAAAAAATAGACATATATAACAAAACAGTTGGCGGAAATTATGATCTTATAACACTCATCGTTGTCTGTTTTTAAGCGTAAAATGGATTTAATTAACCTAATCTCTGCTTGGGATTATGTCCCAAATATTTACAAGTTAATGGCTCATCGTCAGTGCAGATTCTGCAGACACAGGTATTTTAGCGTTACCACTCATCAAATTTGTTTTCATGTTAACACTATCAAAAGTGTATTGATATCTTTACACTTACACACACACACACACACACCACACACACACACATATATATATATATATATATATATATATATATATATATGTATATTAGGTATCTCGAAAATCGGGTCACGTGATCAGTTTAGGCCATATTGAATAAACGAAAGTAAATATTTTTGAACTTTGTTTTTTAAAAATCCCGCAAAAAAAAAGTAACGATCATACAGAGTTGTTAAAAGATTAAATTATCCGATTGGGAAAAATTACTCACCGTTAATAAAAAAAGTAAATAAAATAATCCGTTTTACATGCAACACGGTGATTTTTCTGTAGAAACAGAGACTGTAAATTTGCATATTCTCTCTTTGATAATTATACATTTAAATGTATGGGTGGTTGTATTCGACATAATTGTTTTCTTGTGCATATTCAATAACCGATTATTGGTTTTCAGCGATTTTTGTAATATATTTTGTGGTAGTTTCAGAATAACTCCGGAATATTTTTTTAGTTGAACTTATAGTGTAACTAAAGCAAAGAAAAGACAATAAGTATTACAAATGTTGTCAGTTTTGCTCTTCTGTATATTATAAGAATCAAACATTACTATTCAACAATAAAAAAAAACAACTCTTAAATTCTCTTAAAAATATTAATATATCGTGGATCAGAAATATTTTTAGTTCACCTGAATTCTAAAATTCAGTGTTATATTATATTTAAATATTATTGAAAAATTCGATTTGTACACACAGAAAAAAAAGAAGATTTTTAAACGTAAAAAAAACCCCAAATTATTTAAGCACACAAAAGATTGAAAATCTCTTAAAAATTAATTTCTTAAAATTTTTTTTTCTTGACAATTGAATAGAATATAGTAGATATTAATTAAAAAAGCAAAAAAAAAAAAAAGTTTTCAAATAATAATATTATGACATTTTTTAGCACTTTTTATTTCAGAATTCATGATTTTTTTTCTACAAAAATTACTGCTTTGAACATTATACAAATCTTTATATATAGATATTATTGATATAGTTATTCAGACTCTTATCTATAGAAAAAAAGTAAAAATCGTTTTTTTTCCGGTTCATTTTTTTTCATATCTCATGAAATAAAATAGGGGGGGGGTAGACCTCGTAAAGAATATTTCCCCTAATATATTTTAGGAAAAAACTATTTCAGACATATTTACATCCATAGTAAATAGTTATGGAAATTTTCGTGAAAATCGGACCATTAATTGATTTTTCATAGAATTAAAAAAAAATCCTCTTGTCATAACTTGTTTTTGGCTACGTTAAATTTCAGTTGATTTAACGGCGCAGAAATGAAAACATTGTTTTTCAATGATAATTATTTCCGTAAGCTGAAAATTAAAAAAAAAATTATCAGGAGTTTTTTTTTTAATGTTTCTTCTTTTGAATGGTCATTTTTTAAAAAGATAATATTAACTTTTATGCAAGTTTCATTGTGTTTAAATATAGGGGTGGGGGTAAATTTCACAGGGAAAATTGGTGGTACCTAATAATATATATATATATATATATATATATATATATATAATATATATTAAAAGAAAGTTTGTTATGTACGTGTCGAACTATAACTCCGAAAAGAGGAGTCACTCAGATTCGAAATCTTGCATACAGATTAATATCCTTCTAAGAAACACACCAAATTTGGATATTGATTTTTACTGATTAAGGGATATAATTATTTAATTAAACAAAAATCAAACGATTTTCGGAAAGCTCCTGTTGCTATTGTATCAACAGGAGCTTGACTGCAGCCTATATTAAGAGTCATTCAAAATATCCCCTCTATTTCTTACTAATAAGTCAACATTGTTAAATGCGATTGTTTTGTAATTTAGTACGAACTATTAATTTTTTGAGAACTAAAAATAATTAACTTTTCAAACCAAGTTTATCTTTTTAAATGTAAAAGAAAAAAAAATGAAAACCTTTTTATCAATATTTTTTACGGATGCTTTCATATTTTTTAGAATAAAATATATCCATTTTTAATCAGCGAAACTCAAATCTTTTTTTAAAAAGAAACTATTCATAAAATAATGAAATCTGAATTAATATGCGAAATATTCTACCTACAAATAGGTTAATTTAGTTATTAGCAATTACAAAAACTGAATTTAGAATTGTCTTACGCACGAAAAGTTTTTAGAAAAAAATTATTCAAGCGATTTAAAAAAAAGGGGATATAAAAAAAAGGGATACCCACATACTATTATTTTCACATTTCTTAGAATGAAATATGATTAAATATATCCATTTTTAATCAGAGAAACTCAAAACGTTTTTGAAAGAAAAATAACGAAATTTAAATTATAATTAGAAACGTTCAATCTGCCGCGTTAAATTTACCCCCTCCTATATTTAACACAATGAAACTTGATTGAAGGTTATTATTATTTTCACAATTTTTGGACCATTAAAAAAAAAGAAACATTTAAAAAACTCCTGATGATTTAAAAAAAAAATTTAGCTTACGAAAATAATGAAAATTATGAATGAAAACAATATTTACATTTTCGCACCATTAAATCAATTGTAATTTAAAGTAGCCCCAAAAAAGTTATGACTACCGGCTTTTTAAAATATTCTATGAAAAATCAACTAATAGTAAAAATTTTCACGAAATTTTCGGTAATTATTCATCTGTTGATGAAGATATGTTTGAAATAGGTTTTTTCCCCTAAAATATATTAGGGGAAATATTTTTTACGAGGTCTCTATTTTATTTTATGAAATCTGAAAAAATGAACAGACAAAAAACGATTTTTTAGTTTATTTTTCTATAACGATAATAGTCTGAATAAATATATCAGAAGATTTTTATAAGTTTCTATACGGGATTTTTTTAGTAAAAAAAAAACATGAATTCTGAATTCTGCTAAAAAAATTGTCTCAAAACACACAAAAATTTTCGATTACATTAAAAAAAAAGTTCAATGTTAACAAAAAAAAAAAAAAAAAACAAAACAAAAACAAAAAAAATCCCTAAAATAAACAAACACTGGCATACCCAATTTTTCGGTGATTTAAAAAAAAAAAAATTTTTAGGAAACCCCCTGATGTTGCTGAAAATGTTTTTGTCCGGTCATAGACCAGGTACTTTTGCTAGTATATATATATATATATATATATATATATATATAGGGTGTTCGGGATAAACTTGACATATTTATATTTGGTTATTTTTATCCGTAGGCTGGAGGTATTGACGCACACTACGCATCATTTAAAAGCTTGGACGCTTCTTCATTCGTATACGTGATGACAAATAGAATGGATGACTGGAACCCACCTGAATCATGGAAAAGAATAACTTGTATCATGATGATCTGCACCGGCAATCAAATAAGGAGATTACACTGTAAAACAATCAGGCATGAACTGGAGAATTGCAATGGAGACTACGAGGCTGTGGCTTGAAGAAAGCAATATAACAGACGATCTGATTGCATCCATATAGCAGAATTCCTTGAAAATCTGCAGAAAAAAGTGTTGGAGGTCCCTGGCATTGGAATTCGGGCTTTGTTACGTGAATTGACTGTTTCAACCTCTACCATGAAGCTTGCACTCAATGAAGACACCGCTACTACTCATACAAGTGTCGCAGAGGCCAACTGCTCCCAGAAAAGGCCCGTGAATATCGTCTTCTGAGCAAAGTGAAACATCCTACTGAACCACAAACAATCTGGTTATTTTACGATGAAAAAAAACTTTCGCCAAGATCAAAAGCACAACATGCAGAATAACAGATGGCTTGCATATAGTCCAAAGGACACTCCTCGTGTCATGCAGACTAAAATTCCTCACACTGTGATGGTTTTTGGATGTGTGTCCTCTGAGGGTGATGTGATGCCTCCGCATTTTTTCAGAGGGTATCAGGTTGAATTCAGATACCTACGTGGAGTTGCTATACACTGTAGTCAATCCCTGGATAACAAGGGTAGCCAATGGTAGGCTATATATATGGCAGCACAATTCGGCCCCCTGTCACACCACTGGGAAAAGTCAAAGATGGTTGTCGGCGAATTTTTACGACTACACTAATCCCAATGTTTGGCCTCCGAACGCCCCAGATCTTAACCCCATGGATTATTTTGTATGTGGCGCTGTTGAGAAAGACACCTATCGACGTGCCAGTACTACAAAAGCCCAGTTAATCGACAGAATTAAGATAGTTTTTTAGACCCTTCCCAGGGAAACTGTAACATCAGCTTGCTCCAGGTTCCTGAGCAGGATAAAGGCTGTGATCGACGCTAATGGCAGTTATTTAGAGTGAAACTTGTTGACAATAGTGTAATTTCCGCGCTTGATGAATTTCTTTACAATCCATTAAATTTTGTAGTTACCAAGCACTTTTTCTTTTTCCTTATGAAATTCAATTTTATCCCGAAGACCCTATATATATATATATATATATATATATATATATATATATATATATATATATATATATATATATATGCCTCATAAAGTAAATGTGATATGATGACTGAGAAAGATTGTGAATGATAGATGGATTCTTTAGGTTATTACTGCATGCTTTGGCCACGAAAGATGCTAGCGAGTTAATCTTTCTTGACTTTCTAATTCAATTTTTTGGCAAAGTTAGCTGTGCACTTTGTAATAGGAATGAATATCGGCGTATATCACGATTTTAACTCACTGTCAACATAAAGTGATATTAATTGCCAAAACAACAAGTTGTGATTAATCAATCTCAGCTTACAGGTGCCGTGAACGTCATTTCTTTTTTTTCGTAAATGCAGACACTCAAGATAAGTATTGCATATTCATACATACGAAATTGTTGTTTTATCACGTCAGAACCATTGGTTTGTTTAATGGTATATCAATCGTCATGGATTATTTAATGCAAAATCCATCTTTGTAGAAGAACAGTAGTGGTACTATTTAACCTATACTTGGAGAGACGAGGGAGTACATACCTTTCCCAAGGATATTAATCCGAATATGAACGCAATAGCGTGACTGTAGTTCGAAATTGTTTAATACGTAAGATATCGCAGTTCACTAAATTACCCATTACGCCAATGAAAAGGATTAGCGATAATAATAAAGGATAACAATTAATGATCAAAACATTGCTAGTAGCATCTCTGAACCTGAAAGATATGTATGTACATCAACATGTAATGGCTAAATATAACCAGATAAATCGTAATTATAGGCACTTTTTAACTATGCTACAAAATGCCAAAAATATCAAACTTTTTACAGCAACCGTAGAGATGTATTCTTAAAAAAACTTCATAACTTTAGATTTAAATTGATTCTAACGAAAACAAAAAATTTAAAAAATCCAACAAACCACAAAACTTGGTAGCCTACTATAATTTCTAATGCGAATCAACAGGGTTAACTACCATGTCCGTGCCATAATGGTGTAATGGTTAGCAAGCAAGTTGCGCATATCCATTACTAATGAATAGCGAGTTCGATCCTCACTGGATATCCCTTACCTTGTGCCACATCTTACGTTTGGCCAATGGGTTGGGTAAATACCTACTATGCCCGTGCCTTAACTATATATTACACGAGAACAGACTTCAGCAGTAAGGCATTTCGCTGATAGCTATCCAACTGCAATATACTGTTTCAGCGCCACAATAATTGCTTGATAAAACTTACAGAACGCTAAGTAGCCATATAGTGTCACGAGTGATCATCTGCATTTTTTTCATCCGCACATATTGTACGTTATTTACTCCTTGCATTTAGCCGTTACATTGACACTCACAGAATTGTAACCAAGACACGAGGTGTAAAAGATTCTCACCCTCAAAATAAAACTAAATGTAACCTATTTCCTTTATACTAATCAATTTGTTTTGTCTTAATTTCTCTCTTTACACGTGCTTGTATAATACAATGTTGTACTACCTAATAGAAGAACACACTTACAGTGAACCTTTTTCTAAATTTAGGTATTCAACAAATCAGCCTAGAGATGACCCCCCCCAAAAAAAAAAAAAAACAAAAAAAAACAACAACTAAAAACAAAAACTAAAAACAACAAAAAGCCCTCCCCGAAAAACCAAAACAAAAGGAAACAACAACAAAAAGGGAAAAAAAGCATAAAAGCATAAAAAGACACATTTATTTCGCTCGACCAATATTTGTTTTTTTCAACGTAATCTGCTTCCTTGTCAATGTGCTTAACACTTTTCCTTTCAATTAATCATAATACATAGAAGATTATGCAGTAAATCAAAATTTAGTTGGTATTAATAAAAACTAGGGACTGGCAAACAGAGCCTCAAAGTCATTTTCGACCAAATGACTTTAGCCCCCCTACAGAAAATAATTTACCAAAAATCAGGGAATTATCGGATTTTAATGAAATTTTCGAAGAACGATCTTAATAATACATTATTTATTTTATTTCAAAACTTTCTAATTTTTTTCAGGTCACTTAATTTTGACCCCCCTTATGCTGGGGGCGTAAAATTCTTTCGAGTTGGTCCTTACTTGATACTAATTACAGTATAAATAAAGAGATAAAAGACCGAAGTTATGAATAGAAACAAAAAAAGATGTTTTACGGTGGCTTTTCTATGAGAAAATAAGTACCGAAAATCGAAAAATAAAATGTAAAAAAATAATAAATAATAAATTTTTTGGAGATTTCTTTTTTACTCATTTCGATAATTATTTAATTGGCTATTATTTTATAAAAGAAAAAAATATACATCGATGTTTTTTCTGAGGGGGTACATTTTCAATCGAGTTTTTCTTCAAAACTTATTACTTTCGTCAACAAAAATAAGGTTTGCATTAAGTAGATATTAATTTTTAGAATCTAAAAATATAACATTTTAAACTTAACATCAGCATTTAAATAAAATAACTGATGCATTATAAAAGTCATTAATTGGTAAATCAATACTGAAAATTTCATTAAATCGGATAATTACCTGATTTTTGGTAAATTTTTTTGCAAACGCGAATGTTACAGTAAAATTGTAAACAAGCACTTAAAAAACATCGAAAACGAGACTGACTGGCTGATATCGTCGAAATTGACCAAAACAAATACTTTTAAATCTATCAAAAATAAACTGCATATGTAATGATATTTTTATTTTTTTAATTATGGTTATTATGTTACTACTTATCGATTTAGACAAAGTTTGACCTTAAATAATAGATTTAATTATTTCTAATTCGCTTTTAAAATTCCTAGCAGATGACAAATTTACCTATAGCTAATAAAAACAGATGTATTTTTTCAGTGGAAACTTCGACAGCCTATATCTAAAACATAAATAAAAAGGTGTAAAACTGTCTTTCTTGATTTTTCTTAAAAAAAAAAAAAAGAAACAATCTCACGTTTCTGTTAAAAAAAAGAAGAAAAACTCACTTTCATCTATTATAGCCTAAATAGCTTGTTCAATTTAGCTTATCAAATTATTGGTCAGTTTCTGTACTTTGTTTACGTTGCTTCGGCAATATATTAGTTTGTGACAGTCTACAGGAAGTTAACTATTCGACGAAAGTTCGTTTGTGCGCAAGAGGCTCGACACATTCTTTCCGGATGAGCTTGGAAAATTAATTGTATCAATCAACCAGCCAAAATGATTTCTGCTAAAACTAAAAGACTACTATTTGGATTTACCTTTGTCCACGTCGCGGATATAAATCAAACCAAAATCCGTAGTCACTAGAGTTCACGTCTTTTAAACCGCTGATACACCAGCTCACCTATATACGAAACTTTCCTTACCTGCGTCGACTAAAATTCGCTATGTACGAAGACAACTTGAAACCAACCTTCAACCGTAAAAACTCATCTCTTCCACATAAATTACTACTTAAAACGAATGCATTTACAAGGACATTTCAGTCCACACAATGATTTGATCATACACATATACACACGCAAGAACTCTACCATTCGTTGGTAAAAAGACTTTATTTTCTTTTTGTATTTTCTGACATAAATTATTGTTATTTATTTATATATATCTATCATTTATTTTAATTTTTCTTTTACCGCGTGT
This sequence comes from Doryteuthis pealeii, assembly GCA_023376005.1. NCBI lineage: Eukaryota > Metazoa > Mollusca > Cephalopoda > Myopsida > Loliginidae > Doryteuthis > Doryteuthis pealeii. The sequence goes on along the minus strand of CM042148.1, from coordinate 54,585,374 downwards.
TTCTTTAATGTTCGCTTGCAATCAGAAACATTCGTCTCTAATAGACATGCAACAAGGTGGCTCAGTTTATACCCGTTTCTCACTTTAAGTATATACCCGCTTCATAACTTTATTTATATAAGGCATTTTGTATTTTGAGTTTTATGTTTGAGAATTATGCATTCTAAACAGAATATTTTCTGAATTAATTTTTTTAAAAGGGAGCATTGGAAAAAAAGAAGAAAAAAAAAAAAAAAAACTTGCAGAAATGTACAAAGAAATACATACTCATGATTTTTTTTGCTGCAGACGATAAACGTCTTATCAGTAAGCCTGGTAATTATCGAAAGACTAAATAGGTTTATTTATTTAAAGGTTTTATAACGTTAGAAGACTTCCCTATCAAAATTATATTCCAAAGAAAAATCACATTCGAAAAAAAACAACAAAAAACAACAAAAAACAAAAAACAAACAAACAAACAAAAAACAAACAAAACATTAAAAAATTCAGGCAAATACCTTTTTATCATTTCAGCCATATTTATTTAGCATTATTTAATTTAAGTCTGTTACTAATTGTTAAAATTCAGTTTGTATTACTAATAATGAAATGATCAAACTAGAAATGTCAATTTGAAAAATCCCTCTAAAAATGAATGTGAATATGTTTTCTCTTTTTTACTGGTCATATTCCTAATGATATAATCAAACAAATAAGTAGAAAATAGTTGAGAAGAGTAATATTTACTTTATTTTTCAATTTTTTAAATTTCCAAGATGTAAGACTTCTGTTACGGACACGAATTACTTAACTTAAAAAAGTTTTTTAAAAAAATCCTGCAAATGTATTTCTAAAAAAATTTAAATTTATTATTGTTAGTATTTCATTAATTAAGAATATCAATTAAGGAGTGAAGTTGTGATGTGTGGAAGAAAAAATAACAACAACAAAAAATATCGGTACCAAAATCTCGAGTAGAAACTTTTTTTAAAGAAACTTTGTCTTTTATTACTTAATCGCCGAAAATGATATAAAAATCTGATTATTAGCTGATTCTTTTGCGAATTAAAAAGTTTTTGCGTTTTTTAGAATTTCTACGAAAGTGCCCGTTTTTGTTCATACCAAAAACTCAACCAATTAGTATGTCAGTATGTGGAGGCACGTGGTGTAATGGTTACCGTCGTAGGAAATGGATACAGTGACACGAATTCAAATCCTGGACGAGACTGGGAGCATTTCACATAGCGCTTATACCCTTGGGAAAGGTATGCACCCAGTTATTCTCCTACCAGCTATTGGTAAATAGTAGTGCAGACTGGGCTATTTAACCTTGGTATGGCAACCAGTCTAGGAGAAGGAAACCTCTGATTTCAAACCTATTAAAGAATTAAAGAGTTAAGAAATTAATATTGTGTCATATCCTGCTCGTGCGGCGGGGTTGGTAAATATGTATATTTATGTGTTTTATTTTAATAGCTATAAAGAAAGTTTCCATACTCAGCAATATTTTCGGGCAATACAAATTTGTGTCTTTGTAAAATTATTATGAATAAAAAAAAAGCCAGACATTTGAGAAACACCAAGAGATAATTATTATACGTAAAAATATATATTAATGAAATAAGTTATCTGTTCTTTATAATTCTCGTGTTGAACAAATAGGTTTTATTACTGAAACAAAATGAGAAAATAACGGATTTAGTGAATTGAGAATTGTATTGTCGATCTCCCTTGATATTATTAAAAACATTATTAGACACTATCTTGAGATATTGAAAGATATAATATTACTATTGTGAAATTCTTTAAACACTTTAGTCGATGTTCTTTGCTTTTCAAATAATGTCCGAGTTGTTTATTTTAACGGTTTATGTATACTTAAATCTCATTTTCAGTTTTTTTTGTAGGCTGATATTTTCAGTAATGTCTTGCTTAAAAAAAACAATATCTTTTTAGTCACAATATCTGGTTATAAATAGTTTCTTTATTAACTGTATCAGTCGATAATTTGTGAATCTAGACAAATATCTATATATTAATACTCGTGTTCCTATTTTGTACGACCGTTATCATCTTGCAAGACCCTCTAGTTAAAAATGATACCGTCCATATCGTCCAAGATGAAATGCAAAAACGTAAATCTTGATTATCTGCTGTTACTTATCCGCCGAATTCTTATTTCTCATGAGTGCCGTCATCTCAGCTAAATAATGGACCATCCCGTTTTTATCCTACAGAAAGAAAGGGAAGAAAAGGATATGCTACACAGAAAATATAATAAGAAAGAAAGAAAGAGAATAGGTGAAAGAGAAGGGATGAGCGTGCGGAAGCGATAACTCTAATATGTTTTAATCGAACATTATGAAAAGATGAAAAGAAGAAAAGAAATTAAAAAAGAGTGAGGGAGAGTTGAATCAAGATTATTATACTTTTTACATATTGAACTATTTAGCAATAGCTCTTAAGTAAACATATCAAACGTTGTAATAATTAAATTATCATACCTGGGTATATCCACAGGTCCTGCTAGTTTTCAAATTATTGCTGTTGTTTAGCTTATCTACACTTAAGAATGTATGGTTTTTAAGTAAAACAGGCATATTCCTATTTTACGGTGCCTCGCTTAGTTATACTGTAGATGAGGAAAAAATGAGTAAAGAAAAGAAATGTAGATGGATAAAAATGAATTTTATCGATATCACTTTTAATCGATATCACTTACACATGTGTTTCGGTCTGAAAAAAAAAAATTCTACTCTGATGAAGGTCGGCAAAATCTGTGTACGGAACATTTTATGCATTTTTCCTATTATTATTATCATCATCATTTCAACTCCATCTGATTATTTTAATAATAATAATAACGTAAATCCGTATACATTTTGATAAACAGACCGAAACACATGTGTAAGTGATATCGATTAAAAGTGATATCGATAAAATTCATTTTTATCCATCTACATTTCTTTTCTTTACTCATTTTTTCCTCATATTGTCGGATTCATTTCCCATTCTCTTATATTGTAGATGAACGATTATTGGTTGAATATCGTTTCCTCGCACGGAATAAATGTGAGAACAACTCACAACGAAGTGAGAACACAGATTTTTATGCCCTAAACAAACTTAAAAGAAAAGAATACAAACACGACAAGTGTTCGATTGTTACTTCTATAGAAGCTAGAAGGTAAAAGAAGTTTTGACTTTTTTCTCTTCTATTTTCATAATGCTCCTAGGTGCGCCACCTCGAGGCTACTTGCAGACACGGGAGGTAATTACTTTTCGTGTCCGCTTGCATCAAATAGGAGAATCATAACAAGTAAGAAATGTAATCCCTACAATGCGTTCAAAGACTAAAAATAAATAAATAAATAGATAAATAAGTAAAATAAATGAAAATGAATAAATAAAAACTGTTCGCACTAAATGTTCTGTTTATCATATAATTAATCTCTAGCCTGATGGTTTGGTTTTGTCTTGTCTTACGGCATATCAACCTCAGTGGGTCATTTAATGCCGATAAAGTTTTGAAATAAATCAATTCTTAATGGATAATACAATTAAAAAAAAACAACATTTTTCTATGTAACCCATAGATGGGACCCTAACAGGTACTACCACTTCGGGTCAGAGTGGACCAGGGAGCAATGGTGATGAAGGGGTGCTCCACATTCCCCAAACCTCCAAAACTGGAACCTCACCATCAGATAGAGTTTAACGTCATTCCCAGGACATGTAGACCCTCAATCACCGCCTTCTAGCACCCATATGATAAAAAGGGGTCGGGGCTTTCCATAATGGCAACAGGGTTGAGAAAATCATATAGGTGCTAGGGCTTGACGTGACCAGCCGATTGATCGCAAAACCAAACCATCAAGCTAGAGATTAATTATATGATAAACAGAACATTAAGTGCGAACAGTTTTTATTTATTCATTTTCATTTATTTTACTTATCTATCTATCTATTTATTTATTTATAGTCTTTGAACGTATTGTAGGGATTACATTTCTTACTTGTTATGATTCTCCGACCGCCCGTCTAGCCCAAGATAGGGCCAAAGTGGAGTCAAGAACTGCTCATCCATCCTTAAGCATCACGGGTCGCCACCCACGGCCAACAGGTGGCCCCATTGGGGGAGTCTTACCCCTCTGCAGAGGTACAGTCGGTGCATTCTAACGCCTCAGCCGACAGGGCGGTCTCTAGCCTGAGTAAAATTAAAACTGCGACTTTTATTTACCATTTGTCTAAGATGTTTCAATAGTTTAATATCTTTAATGTCATTTGTGTAGACACTCGCATTTATCGACCGGAAATATATTCTATATATTTGCTGGACGTTTCTATCAGAGCAAATCGAAATACGATTTGAAACTTGAACTTCCGTTTTGAAAGAACATTTTTGCTGGTTAAATTAAAGTATACATGCATCTCTCTCTCTCTCTCTCTCTCTCTCTCTCTCTCTCTCTCTCTCTCTCTCTCTCTCTCCGCACAGTTATGATATCAATTATTCCTATCTTATATGAATAATTTGCACACAGTTGTATAGTTTCAAGCATTCCTATCTAATACTAATAATTATATGGTTTCAAGTAATGATTTATATTTAATAATAGTTATTTGTTTGCCCACAGTTATATGGTTTCAAGTAACTAATAGTAAACGATTTTCGCTTCAAGTAACTATTCTCAATAGAAATAATTTACAGTTATATGGTTCATATCGAACATGAATGATTTTTAAATAAATCTATTTACCCATATATGGGACCCTAACAGATACTGCCATTCAGAGTTAGAGCGGGCCCGGAAGTAATGATGATAAAGGGGTGACTACACACTCCCCAGAACTGCTGAACTTGAGCCTCACCACCAGGTACAGTTTAAAATCATATCCAGAACACATAAATTATTATAAGTAAACAATGGAGATTAACACACAGTTAATACTAATAATTATAGGATTTCAACTATTATTGATTGTTCAAATATTATTATCTGTCTTCAAACAGACCTATTTCACCCACTGATGGGACTCTAACAGATTAGAGTGGATCTAAGAGTTATACCAATGAAGGAGTACTCCCCACTGCCTAGATCCCCAGAAATGGTTCCTCATCATCAGATGCAGTTTAGCGTCAGGACACAAAAATATTATTATGGAGATTATATATATATATATATATATATATATATATATATATATATATTATATATATATATATATAAAGTAAAAAGTCGTTGGGCGGCCTAATATCGGTATGAGCCATACAGCGAGGGAGTCTATCCCCTTTTATATATATATAATATATATATATATATATTATATATATATATATATATATATACAACAAAAAACAAGCCCCTGAAAAATTATTCCCACCTTACTCTGATCTCACTTAACTGCATACTAAATCCAAGACTAAAGGCATCCAATGGTAATGTAATGATAAGCAAGCTAGTCTCACAGATCAATTACATCTCAAGAGCGAGTTCGATCCTCATACTTACGGCCTTGTGTGATATCCAACCCGTTCGATACGGGTAGGATAAATACCTACAAAGTCCAAGGCTGAAAAGAATGAGCTGACAGATAAAAAAAAAGTTTAAAGAAAAAGAGAAATTTGAAGAAAACACATAGAAAAAAAAATTCTGAGAGAAAGTATGCTTTATTCGTTTTCGTATTCAAGCTGATTTCCAAGCGATCTATTCTGATTCAACCAATCGGAAATAGTAAATTTTCTATTTAATTTGAAAAGGACGTTACTACACTTGATTTCATCTGGGCACTTGCCGGCTGTGCTTCAGGTGGCAATAAACAGCGTATGAAAAAATTTTTTAATCGACGACGGAAATCAGAAGAAGTCCCCGAATATATCAATACGTTCATAAAGCTGTTGGCGTTGGCCAGCCAAGTGATTACAAACTGCATACCTTCTGGAACTTTGGAGATAACATGGAAGCAAATCAAAAAGTCAGTGATCGTATAGGGACCCCAAAACACAAAGTAGCTAATACCACTAACAACGAGAATACGTATAGCATTTTTGTTTCGAGTGTTTTTCTTTCGCCCGTGCCGGTCTTTTATGATTTTGCTGACTCTTTTCAGTGTAACCATTACCCTGAAAGACGAAATGAACAAAATAATAGCACTCAAGATGTATATTAAAAAAGCTGAAATTATTCCCATAACATCCGCGTCTCTGATCATGCTGCAGATGAAGAGATTGTGTCTATAGCGATAGGCGTAATATTCGTGAACCAGAGGAATAGAAAAAATAATTATTCCCATAAACCAGAAGGAAATGATAGTGATGAAAGAGAGGCGGAATTTGTTGGAGTTTCGATAGAAAATTGGGTGGTGGATGGCGACATAACGATCCAGGCTAATGGCGGCCAAACACCAAATAGTTACAGAACTACATGCTCCATGAGAAATGCTCGAGATTTGACAGAATGTATTACCAAATGGCCATGTGTCTATAGCCGATGCTACCACACCTGGAAGACACACAATACAGCCATTGACAATACCGGCAACGCTAAGGTTGATTAATAATGCGCGACTGAAAATTTGCAGTTCATGCGTTTTGCGCAGAAAATAAATATTGATAACGTTGCTAAAAATGATAGCACTCACAATGAGAAATAATAAGAAAGTTCTGAACACAATTACAATATCAGAATAAATCACATGCTGAGAAGAAGTAAAGTGTGAGTTGTCTTCATAATCATAGTCATGGTGATCGTGTAAGTCTGTATGAAATACAAAATACATAGCTGGGAATCTAATTATTAAGTTCAATACATGACGCTCTATAATTGCATTTTAAAAATCAGTGCAAAGGTCATTGAATTACCCAATTCATTACACCAGATGTTTTGGAGAACGTATGTGTAATAATTTACAGCATTATATTTCAATATAAATCATTTGCTCAGCTGCACATCCACCGGATGAGTTTAAAATATATTGCATAGCGTAGTTTGGCAGCCAAACTAAGTTAATGATAATTTGAGCAGTTTTATCTGAAGAAATCCGGGCTTCTATTCTTAAATATTGCACACGGCATTAATTCGTGTCCCTTTTCTCGGAACTCATTACAACATATACCTTCTTTTTAAAAACAAAAAGTTGGCATATAAAATCCTTCCAAGTCTTCATAAATCTTGATGAAAAGTGATTCTTTCATTTCATTTCTCGTAGGATCGACATTCGATTCAGTAGAGTTGTTATGGTATTTGTATGATGTGTTTTTGTAATTGGAATCCGTAAATTAGACAAATATTTAAATCAATCAGTTGACATCTTCAGTATCCGCCAATTGCATTAAAAAATCTGTTATATATTCACATGGTAAAGATGATGAATTTGAAGACGACAGGTTGTTTTTGTGGGTCGACGTAATCATCAATTTACCTAAAGAAATTAAAAATATATTATTATACATGAGCTTGTGCAATATATTTCGTATATTATATACTCGTAAATCAGTTTATTCTATTCTGACCTGTGTTGTTTTGTATTATTTCGCTGTTCATATTTTTGGTAATTTCTTTAAAATTACAATTTATTCATAATTATCATTTTAATTGCATCATAATTGATTCTTTAATTTATATTCTAAAAAATAACCTATAGGCGTTCCGTCGTAGTGTAATGGTTTGCAAGCTAGTCTCACAAATTCGCGACTTTTGAAAAGCGAGTTCGATCCTCGCTGGAGGTTTCATACATGTGACCTATGCCAACCCCTACATGTAGGCTAAATAAGTAAAAAAGAACCTATAGGCATATATTTTGGTTATACTATATAAGTTTCAGGGCTCCCATCGTGGTGTAATTGTTAGCAAGCTAATCTCGTAGATCCATTACTATTGAATAGCGAGTTCGATCCTCACTGGATGCCCCATACTTCCGACCTTGTTTCACACTCTACTAGTGGCGAACGGGTTGGGTATAAAACACAGATCCATTACTACTGAATAGCGTATTCGATCCTTGCTGGATTCCTCATATATATAACTTTTTTGTCACATTCTGCCCTTGGCGAACGGGTTGGGTAACTATCCAATAAATAAGTTCCAGAGTTTACTTGAAAGTTTTTGTTCAGATATTAAATTTGGGATATACAGATGCATTAAGATTGATTGGTTGATAGATTTTAACAACATGCCAACCCATCTGGGGTTATTTTATGCCCAGAGGTTGAGGAATTGCATACATTGTACATTTATATTAACCGTAAGCAAAAAAACTCTAAAGAAATATGATATCAAGTGTTTTTATCTAATACAAATAATTGCAAACAGATCTATTTGATCAGAGTGGACCCGAGAGTAATGACAATGAAGGGTTACGCCAGACTCCTCTGAGCACCAGATGAAGTTTAGTTTCATACCCAGAACACTCTTTTTTGAAGGGTGTCTTACCCTCTTCTGTTTGGAATACAGTCTGCGTATTTTAAGCCTCGCCTATAGTGCGGAGATGCATTAGAAGATTGGTGCAATACAACCCATTGAAAACAAACTTAAAACAAAAACAAGTCGGTAGAGCGTCCGCCTCGGAATCGTTGCACATTCAGCCGATGAGTAGCACGGCTTGAATTTGTGCGGTAACATGGTAGATGTGGCGCCCCACCTGAGACGCAAAAACAACCTCCCTGGTCTAGCGTTAGTGAAAAGTGGATATACCCCCTCGCTGTCCTGTTGATACCAACAATAGACCACTCCGCCCATCTTATCTTTTTTTTTTTTTTACAATTAGTACTTTTGCTTTTATCACAAGGTATTTCTTTCATTTCTCTTGTAATGAAGGGTTTCAACTTACTGTCTACTATTTTCGGACTGATAGAATTAGTATAGCAAATTTTGTTCACACATCCGTTCACATATATAGATTGACAAGGAAAACAAACTACAGAGATTGATAATAAGATAATGTTGAAGGCCATCACTAGTGTTTTAAGTCCAGTCTACACTGTCAGAGTACTAGAGTTTGCTCTTAGACAAAGCTAATCTCATCAGATATCTACATTATACGAGATATTGAGATCTGGGATTAGTAACGAATCTGAAAATATCGCTGACAATGAGAATATATCTGTTATTAAGATATATAACAAAAATATTGAAAAGAATAACAGTTTGGTTCCTGAAATTGCATTATTCATTTAATTTACTTCATTGCCTTTACATTATTCACTTAAATAGATGTCAATTATAAAAGTGAAAGATGGACAGAGAAATAGTATCTAACTTGGTAATCAATTAAAATTCAATTAATCTTACTTGATTGATTTTGAAGACATGAGCTAATTTGCAGTGAATTATTTAAAAATTATGCTAAATAAAAATAAAACAAAAAATATATTTTATATTCTATAATTCAAAATGAAGTCGATTTCAAATCGTAGTCTTAACCATTAACACAGGGTGGCCCGAAAGGTTTTTTGCACCTACATATATTTTTAGAGGATTTACGATTATATATATATATATATATATATATATATATATATATATATATATATATATATATGAAAAATAAAGTGAAAGTGCTGTTTTTTTTTTAAGTATGAAAAAATGGTGGATGTCCGAGTTAAAATAGAGTAATGTTTTAGAAATACTGTAAGTGATATTGTAGTGTAGATATATATATATATACTCATTATTTCATTGACCGATTATGGGAGAAAATCAGTAATGCAAATCTTTTTTTAAAGTTAATAGATTTTTTATTGGAAAATGGTTTGCATGTTACCAATTATTTAGAAAATTATTTACTAAGGAGAACTGCTGTGTGGTGTTTGGTGATGTTTTAATTTAAAAAAATTGGATAATTCTTAAATTTTGGCGAGTCTTGAATTTTTATATATTTTCATGAATATTGAGTATTAAGGGGGTTATTTAAGTAGTGTTTTATATAGTTTTTTTTATTTGGACCTTTTTGAGGAGGAAGGGGGTGACGGTGTGAGTGGGGGGTATCTCATTTCAATTGCGTTCACCTTGAACATTTTAAACAATTAAAGACAGTGTATGCTGTAAAGAGGATTTCAATAGAGGTTTCATCAGATGACAGACAGAAGAAGTCAAACGTGGTTTCGAGGCCTTAGAGTCATTATCACTACCCAAGATGCCCAAGCAGTGCTCAATATACTGACAGGTTTATTGGATTGTATAGGGAAACCACTGCGTAAGACTTATTTTTAATCTGGTGAAGGCATGAAGAATTTAACAGGTCGTTAAACACTAGTCATGTGCATTTTAATGTCTCAATCATCACATTCTATCAGAAGACGTAAGCCTTACAAAAATCTAGGAAAACCTTAAAGTATAGACTTTGAAAGTTCTTTCTTGCAACACTCTTTGTCATTGACATCATATGTGTGACTAAGGATGTGTTATAAATATAATCTCTTATAGAATTTCATCTGGTATTCTCTTGCTTGACATCTCATATAAAACCAGAATAATACAGCTTTAATTTTCAAATTCTCTCAAGCCTCACAGGGGAATCAACACTACAATCTGTGTAAATGTACACATTTACAGTGTCGTCTATAAATAAGTACACACCTCCTAACAATTTGGGTGCTTGTCCAAAATAGCACAACAAATGAATTTCCTTGATTTCTAATATGCAAGGTTGTCTGAAAATCTTGTCAGCCACTAAATATTTTTTAGAGGCAAAAGAAGAGCATAATACAATCCGAAATTCTAGAAAATAATTTGATTTTTAAAGATTTTCTTTGGATGCAATATAATTATATTATTAAAACAAAAAATAATGAAAGTTAAAACAATATATAGGAGTGACAAGACTTTCGGTACATTCCTTTGTAACATTAATACAGATCATTATGATTTGTACATTGCCAAATCTGGATCCAAACTTACCTAAACTCGAAACTCAAATTAATCGTGTTAAAATCAGCAAATTAATCTCTTTGCTTCGCCGTCGTACACAAAGTCCAAATGGGACCTGAACGTAGGCTGTTTTTTTACAGCCACTTTATTTTTTCTTGTATTTTGTTTCGACGTTGTTAATGACGCTTTTCTTTTAAAGCTCATTCTGTAGAATTTTTTGATCACATGGTATTTACAAATGTCGCAATAGAATAAAATTCGTAATTACAAGAACGCAAATGCACATTAAAACAAAAAAGAATAAAAAAACATCATGGCATAAATCACAAATTTATGTACATCTACTTTCGTTGTTAACATACAATAGAATTTACCCAATTGCAGCTCGAAAATATCTTTGATTTACAGATTAAATGAAAATTTAGACCTGTTTATGAATGCAGATGTTGAAGATAGGTATTGTCGGTTCACTCAGGCGGAATTTGTGTGGTTGCTGTTTTACGTTAACATTACTGGGAGAAATTCGGTGAAATTAATAAGGATATTGATAAATAACAATAATTAATACCGATGGTTTGGTTTGGTTTCTTTAATGGCATATCAACCTTCGATGGTTATCTAATGCCAAAGCCATCCTTGTAGAACAGCAGTGGTACCCATAGTTTAACCCATAGCTGAGGGGGATAAGGGCTTTCATACCTTTCCCAAGGGTATTAGTCCGAAAGTAAACGTAATAGTGCTACTGGAATTCAAACTCGTTTACTATGATCTCGTAGTCTAGCACGTTAGCCATTACGCCACAGTGACTTCCCTGTTACTTTTGGGTAAAATTCTAACAGTAAGTTGATCTTGGAGAATCAACACATTTCTGTTGTAGCACTATTTTTTATTACTCATAGCTTAGGGGATACACAAGAGTACTAGTCTGAAAGTGAACGTTAATAGCGCGATTGGAGTTCGTACTCGATTACTACAATGTCTCCAGCACGTTAAACATTATACCGCAGGGACTTCCCTGTTAATAACGTAAATCATTGTAGTATATCTAGATATTGCAAGACATAATTACATAAAAGAATAGATACTTTAATTGTATGCGTTTAGAGATAGATTCCATATAAAATGAAACTATTTTCACATTGCATAAGTTGTTTTTATAGGATTAGAAATTCATTACTCTTGTTAAATTATATTTTTAAAGATTAGAATGTTACAATCTTATGATGCCGTAAGACACATCATCATCATCATCATCATCATCATCATCATCATCAAGGCTTGCCGACAGCACCGATTCCTTTGATTATCGCTATCCGTTCCTATCGGTTATTGTTCTTGGTAATTCCTCCAGACGGCACCCAGTGTCCGCACAGAACTTATTAATGTAAGTTGTTGCTGGTCAGCCAACACCGGTGTGTTCATGTGTAGTATTCCACAGGAGAACGTCACTTATGAGTTCGTCTTTACTTCTCCAACAGTGCCCAATATATCTTGCTCGCCTTTCTTGGATGGCTTGCGAGATAGGTATATGGCCGTTGTTTTGTTTAGGGTGCTGATTGCAGGATTTGTTCAAAACTGCGCGCAGCATCCTTGTATTGTTCTCATCCAGTTTTTTCTTCGAGCATTTAGTTAGAATCAAAGTGGTGCAACCATATAGTAGTACTAATACGGTTACAGCTTGGAAGAAATCTCATTTTATTTTATCAGAGGGGTCATATGGCCGATAACCTGTCAATAGCATTCCATCATTTACCAATGCATATGTCCACATAACATCGCTTTCAGAAGATAAATACTTTTATCTCTAATAATAAATGTGAATGTCAGTGTCACATTTTTTCAACTTTACACATAGAGGCCATAGCCCAATATATCCTACCGTTTTGAAATCAAACCAATTCCGTGAAAAAATCAAAAAACATTCGTGGCCGAATCCGAACCCGCAATCCTGAAATCTTGGATTCCCAAGTTTTGATTATTGCGACATGTACGAAAAACATAACACATCTAATAATCTTTCCGAGTTTCATATATTATCTCTAGTAGATTATGTTCTTGGGTGAAAAAAAAAAGCCCTTTGATCACTTACTAGAGTGAATATTCATTTCGCTGCTAACCAGTAGGTCCAGAAAATTTGCGCTCACAAAACTTTCGTTGCAAAATCTTCTAACAATAACGAGATTCACGATTAATCAAATTCATTATTATTGGAATTACAGATATGCATTTAATATGAACGGAGAATCGATAAGAATTAAGTAGATTATCTCCTTTCTTTCCTTTTGCATTCGGAGTTTCTCATTCAAAGTGAGTATGCATTTACCAACCCCTCTGCATGAGTAGGATGTGACACAAGGTCAATTTTTGAGCGAAGTTTAACGGGTTTGAATTCAGAGTTTTCCTTCTCCTATACCAATTGCTATACTAAAGCCCAGTCTTCCTTACAATTTAATAGTTGGATTCATACCTTTCCCAATTATGTGAAATGCAACCGCTCTCGTCCAGGATTTGAACTCGTGTCGTAGTGTCCATTTCTTATGACGATAACCATTACATCACGGGTAAAGTGAGTAGACGTAAAATAATTTTCTTCTGCTAACAAGAATTCTATTTTTACTTACCAAAAAAGAAAAATACTGTATTTTATTTTATTTTTCCAGTACTTAAGAATAAGTCATTTTGATATTGTTTTTATAAATCTTTATTTTAATGGACGAGTATGGTAAAGTGCACGCCTCACTCATTTTTTTTAATTATTCACACTTTAAACATAATTCTAAAATAATGTTCAAAGCATGAATAATAAAAATGATTTGTAACAGTCAACATGGGTTTTAGCGTAAAAAATTATAATAAGTCTTAGAAAAAAATATTATTTATTGTTTTGAATTCCAGTCTCGAAACATAGGTCTAGTGGGAATAGGAGAATTATGTTTTTGTAATCTTCTGAGAATCTTTTTCATACTAAAGTTTATATTTTTTCTAATTTCTGAAAATTACAAAAGCATTAAGTGAAATTTGGGATTTAATAAATGAAGATAACTCAAGGTGATTCCGAAAACATTCGATATTTCTGGAGTTTTCAAGAAGCAATTTTGCAGTGTCTCAAGCGATAACGAAATTCTTTTTAATTTCCAGACTAGACTAAGACAGACATTAAACTGTTGGAATTGGCCAGTCAAGTGATTATGAAATACATATTGGTCGGAATTGTTTTGATAACATTTAAGAAGACCAGAATGTCAGACGATGTAGGGCAGTGGTTCTCAACCGGGGCCATATAGCCCCCGGGGACCATATAACCTTTTTGGGGTCCAGGTAAGCAAGACATATTAATATTAGAATACAATAGGATTTTTATACATCGAATGGCTATGGGGGACCACGATATTAAAATAGGAATCAAAAGGATCCATAGATAAAAAAAAGGTTGAGAATCACTGGTTTAGGGAACTCAACTAACGAGAAAACTTTCTTAGCAGCATTAGTTTTCTCGTTAGTAGATTATATGCACGGCTTTGCAGTTCGGTTCTTCTTTACTTGTCCTCTGCTATCACTTTTGATTTGGCTGAGTGTTTTTGATGAGTTCACTATTTCATAAGATGAGAAGCTCAAGAAAACGGTGCTTAGAATATAAATGATAATGACACTAATTATGCTGAACATATTCGATGGTCTCACAAGAGTACTATGAGAAGATTCTTATGAAAATGGTAAACATGGCTACAGTCAAAGAATGGAAGTGAAAAGGTAGTTGTTCCAAGAAACCAGAATGCACAAAAACGATGAGTGCAGTCTGGAATTATTTGGAGTTTCGACAGAAAATTTAGTGGTGTATTGCGACATAACGATCCAGATTGATGGTGACCAACGAACAAATAATTACAGTGCAGCTTGATCCATTTAAGACGATGGAAATCTGGCAGTATACTTCTCCCAGTGGAAGATAAACATGGGATAAACATTTATTTGCCACTATCAGTCTGAATCGAAAAGACAGCCACCAAGTGGAAACACGCTGACTTTTCGACAAAGAAAAAATTCCAGGCACAGCAGTCAGTCAATAAAGACATGCTGATAGTCTTTTGAGACATAAAAGTACTCATCACTACTGATTTCCTTGAAAAAAGGCGAAACTGTAAATAGCGATTTCTATTGCCAACCCTTTAGGCAAAATTCACATAATCTCTTAAATAACTCTCGTATATATCAGAATTATTTTATTAAAACATTTTGTCTATTGCCTTTTTCTCCCGAGCAACGTCAAGTACTCCTGTAAGTGTTTTTTTAATATGCCCGATATCCTACTCAATGATCCATTGTTGTTTCCTTGTGCCATATTAAATATATTCTCATTTATAGGCACGTATTTGAAGGTGCGTGGTGTAATGGTTATCGCCGTAGGAAATGGACTCAGCCACCCGAGTTCAAATCCTGTACGAGGCTGTTTGAATTTCACACAGCGCTAGTACTCTTAAGAAAGGTATGCATCCGACTATTCTTTCTCTAGCTATGGGTAAATAGTTGGGCAGACTGGGCTCTTTAACCTTGGTTAGGCAACCAGTCTAGGAGAAGGACGACTTTGAAACTCCGCTTAAGAAATTGACCATGTGTTACATACTTTTCACCCAAAAGGTCTGGCACACACACACACACACACACACACACACACACACACACACACACATATATATATATATATATATATATATATATATAAAAGTAAGTTTTGGTATGTACGTGTCGATGTATAAGTTCAAAACGGGAGGTCACTCTGATTCGAAATCTTGCATACATATTAATATCCTTCTAACTAAGAAACACGCCAAATTTGATTATTGATTTTTACTGATTAGGGGATATAATTAATTAATTAAGCCAAAATCCCCCAATTTGCGAAACTGTCCGTATACCAACTCCTGCTGATGATAAAATATTGTTCGCTGGCTGAATTTTTGTTACAGCGATAACCAGCAATAAAAATTCAATTTTAGTGAATAAATTTCGCGGTCTTAAGCCGTTCAGCTCGGAATTTATCTCCTATTTATAGGCCAATCTTTAAAATATCCATATTGTTGGAAAGAAGAGAAAATAATCTTTCTCAATATATAATTTGGATGAGTCTTTATCCATTGAATTATTTTTATAGCGAGTTAGAAAAAATTATTTTGCTTCAGACAGCAAAAGTATGTTTTAACGAAAAATCAAATCTTATTCATATCGCAATCTTTTTATTCCTGTCTTTAAAATATTAATTTAGTTACAAATGAAATAAAATAATCTATCTTACAAATATTTATTATTACTTTGTTTTGAATCAGTATTTAAGTTTTTCGTATATACAAAAGAGTTTTAGAAAAAAGCCTTTTACAAAAATAGGTAGTTAAATTATATAAATACTTATTTCGTAAATAAGTAAGCATAATAACAATAACAAAATTTAAAAAATAAAAATACGATGTAGTTAACTCAACTTTGTTTTGAATCATTATTTAATTTTTTCGTATATACAAGAGTTTTAGAAAAAAAAAAGCCTTTTACAAAAATAGGTTGTTAAATTGGCTGAACTTGAAAAACGGTCGGAAAATTAGGGTGACCCAGAAAAAAAAGAACCCACAAATTTTGTAATAAAACTGTTGATTTTAACTAGGGGGGGGGTAGGGTTAGGGTTTGGGTAAGGATTGGGGTTTAGGGTTAGTTTAATGGGAAAATAAATAAATAATTTGGGTTCTGTTTTTTCTTGGTCACCCTAATTTTCCGACCGTTTTTCAAGTTCGAGATTTCTTTTAATCAATTATTAACATTTTGTAAAAACTTTAGAAGTTACTTTAATTCCTTCATATTAGTGTCGTCTCGAATATAACATTTATTTCGACCGTTTATTCATTAGACAATTCTCAGACATTTTTAAAAAAAATTGATAAATAATTATCTATTAGTTACCTCCAATTTTCCGTGAAATTTAGCACCCCCCTATATTTGACACAATGATATTTGCATAAAACTTAATATCTTGAAAAAAATGTTTCCATTCGAAAGAAGAAACATTAAACAAACTCCTGATGATTTTAAAAAAATTTCAGCTTACGGAAATAATTAAAATTATGATTGGAAAAACAATGTTTTCATTTTTGCACCGTTAAATCAACTGAAATTTAACGTAGCCAAAAACAACTTACGACAAGAGGATTTTAAAATATACTATGAAAAATCAATTAATGGTCCGATTTTCACGAAAATATATTAGGGGAAATATTTTTTACGAGGTCTATCCCCCATCTATTTTATTTTATGAGATTAAAAAAATGAACCGAAATTGGGTATACCTATCTCTTATTTTCTCCTCACTCACTCTTTGGTGTTCCTATTTTTTGTTAGTCCGGTCATGGACTGGGTACTTTAGATATATATATATATATATATATATATATAAGCAGGTATGGATAGCCACTGCTTAGTGTACGAGAAATGCAGGTTATTGTATCTTTAGTAGATGTCCGAACGTTGTAGTCTAGTGCCAGACTAAACAATACTCACTAAATTTCTAAACACTATGGAACTCACTAAAACTCTAAATTGATATTCACTCACATTTCGTCTTAAACATTATCTTCGCACTTGCACATGTAGGTAAACGCATACCTCATTATACAGTGCGCACTGTCGGTGGGGCTTATAATACGCTGACTGTATACCCTGCAAACCCCTGAAAGGATTTCCTGGGCATGAAACTAAACTGTATCTAATGATAAGTCTCCAATCCTGGAGACATGGAGAATGTTCCATTACTCCCAGGTCTACTTTGAAAGGTAGTAGCTCTTCCATATATGGATAAAATAGATATGTTAAACATGATTGGAGAAAAACACATGATACTATATAAATTTAGATTATTTGTGTTAAGAATAGTTACTTAACTAAGTAAGATATAATTGTTTACTAAGGATTATAATTAGTTACTTGAAACCATATAATTGAGTGCAAACCAATGACTATTAAATAGAAATAATTATTTGAAGCCATATAATTATTAGCATTAGATATGAATACTTGAAACCATACAAGTGTGCAAATTATTTGTATCAGATAATGTTACGTTTTTACGTACAAGAAATGATAATACTGAATGAAAAGACGGAATCGTATGTTTAACAAACGATAGTTTTATTTACCACATGGCAGAGCTAATTGCTTCTACCGAAACCGACACTTAAAGTTCAAACTTGTGTGGCAGCAGATAACGTGTATGTCAAGCAAAGTGTCATGGCCGATCCCTTTTTTGTCCAAGTTTCTCTCTTGTTCCCACAATGCATTATATCAGGAGGTTACTCGATTCTTTAATCATCAAGGGGGCAACTATATATATAATATATCGCCAGAAAATATCAAAGATAAGTCGGCGTTCTATTTTAAGGCACTGATTGGTAAAAATACTAAAATATAGGTTCAAACTTTGTAGCTTCTCGGAGCCTCTTTTTCATTAAAATTGACATTTTTGTTTAATATGGAAATCTATTGATTTTCCATAGACGCCACTGAAAATATAGAGACGTGCCTAAAAATACATATATATGGTTAGCATCCTTCCGTCTACGAGAGACGATGGAGCTGTGTCAAGGTTTTTTTGTTAACTTGAACAACATAGCCTGGGTGGGTTCATATGGGGGATGAGCTGTTGCCCATGCAGCAAATCCCCCCTCTCCACACTGTCGCTGTGATCCAAAGGAAAGGTAAAGGACCAATGCACTTTGGAAACGATAGTGGCAAGAGTTAATGGGTAGCACTGGATTTCAGCATCACACCACCTTAGGGACACCAGCTCCTGATTTATTTTCGGGGTTTACTCCCCTAGCCTTTCCTTGAAAGGCAGCAAAGGTTCTGTATCGGAATTGATGGGTTGCCGACCAAGGCTAAAGAGCCCATTCAAACCCATTTGGGGATTTATGCGAGTAGTAGGTACCCCAATCTTACTACTATCGGTGTTCCTGAAAAAGAATTGAGGTTAGGGATACGGTATATTTTGCATTTGTGTATCAGATAAGCAACAGCACTTTCAGATATATCATATTATATTATATAGAACATGTTTTATAATATATCAAAAAAATATATTGAGGCCACTAAAATATATATAGTGGCGTCAATAAAATATATTTTGACGTCAACATTTACAAACTTGTAGCCTATTGTTTAATTCTACGCTTTCCTCGTGAGATGAAATAAATTAATTAAATTATCAACTTATATTATCTTCTCAATTTTCTCGAGTCTTATATTTTATTGAAATTGAACATTTTTTATGAACTAAGTTTTTCCAATATATCTAGTATTTTCCTGGTTATTCAGTTTTCAAAACAACGATCAATTCGCTGCCTTTTATGTATTACCACTAGTACTACGATGACTGCATAAAGAAACGGTTTGATTCTTTTATAATTTGAAATTCAAGCTGAAACATTTCATGAAATACTCTACCCCAAGGACTTAATGGGTATGTAGGAGAGGATGCACACTGGTTGCGTCCAGAAAATGACGTTCATCACATAGACGTAGTAGAGCTGAATGTCGCACTAAAGGGGTCAATATAGCCCTGCAATGGAAAACAACAGAACTGCACTTGGTTACGGACTATGCATATGTTCATGGATTGGTATTGGACATATAAAGGACTCAAGCAAGATGCTCATCCGGAGGAGGCTTAGCACCTTTGAAAAGTTGGCCAATGAATATAATTTTTCTGTGGATATAAACTTGGTAAAATATAACCACAACATTTAGTGTTAGTTTGCTATATTCGCTTATTATGTGTTTCACTCCTGTCACCACATAATCTACACTTGCTATTCTTTTGCGTAATATCAATTTTTGCTTTGACATAAGCTGTCCTTAAAGTATTAAGTTTCTTCTTCTTCTTCTTCTTCTTCTTCTTCTTCTTCTTCTTCTTCTTCTTCTTATTATTATTATTATTATTATTATTATTATTATTATTATTGATGAGGTGTTCATGCATTATAGTATACACATAGTATAAACTAAATTCTTATTTACGTGGGTCTCATATAAGCCATGACGGAAGATGACTATATCCAGCAGGCCACTTGAATCCACATTGATATCATTCTCACCAATGAAAATATAACATCTGCAACATGCGTAAGGCAACATCTCGCTCACTTTGGTCTGACGTTCAAAGTCCCGGAACGACTGGCAAACAATACTCTTTTCTCTGGAAATTTCTCATGTCGATAAGCTCTAATTCCATAAACTATGAATAAAATAATAAAAAAAGTTTTGGAGACGTCTGAGAGTAGACAGCGAAGAATACTCTTATCCCATTACTTTGAAAGTGTATATAATGCCGCGTAAGGGACATTCTTTACAACGAATACACCACTACTTTGTTTCTGATTTGAATAGAGTCAACATATAGCAACGAAATTCTTTTGAAAATTTTACAGATTAATGATCTAAAGTAATTCCGAAACATCAGCTACAATTCATGGCTAATATATTGTGTGTCAGAATAGAATAAATACAAATATTTTTCTTTCATTTCCATACATGGGTATCGCACAACATATCTTCATAAAACATATCTATATTAAAAACTGTGAATATACAACCTACGTAAAGATTTTTTATAACAGATCATGTGTAAGATCCAATTGAATTTCCGACATATAAGAAAATATTTTTTTCCTGCATGCATTTTATTTTATATGATGACCTTAAGTTAGGAATATGGGATATTTCTATTAATTTCCTAAACCGTAAAAGGTCGATTTTCAGCTTTCTAACTAAAGTGTTTTACTTACGAAGGTAATATCCTTTTATCCCTCAATAGGGAAAAAGTAGTGGTGTATTCGTGCTGTATTAATGGTCTGCGGAATAAATTTACTAATGTTTACTCCACTGTGTAGAACTCAAGGTGAAATAATTGCAAATGATTTATCTTCATCTTCGTCAATTTTTTAGATATTGACGACGGGTTAAACTTGCTTTTTTTGTTATTAAATAGCTGAATTATTATTGTAACGAATAACGAGGCTGTGAGTTATGTCGAATCAGAGGACTGATATATTCCCCAGAGTAAAAATCAAAACAATACAAACACTGCACTATGTTGCTTTGGTAAAATTTTACATAATCAGAAATTTCATTATAGCGCTAATGACATTAGAAAAGGTATGAATCCAATTATTATCCTTCCAGTTATGGGTAAAAAGTAGGGCAGACCAGACTAAACACTAACCTTAGTAAGGCAACCGATCTAGGAGATAGAAAAATCTGAATTCAAACCTATTAAACTCCACTTAGAAATTGACCTTTTGTCGCATCTTGTTCGTGCGGGGGAATTGGGAAATATATATAATGCGGTATTGTCACTAACTTTCTCCTTCCTAACAAAAAGCAACTGATAACTAATTTTGATGAGATCGTTGAATATCAATTATCTGTACAAGTTGTTGGTGTCCGGGCGAACGGAATAATCTGGATTTCAAATGTTGATTATTATTCAATTAAAAAAGAATTAAACACAAACTTTTTAATTCTCATTCTCTCCAATAGATGGTCTTGTACTTTACCATGGTAAGCTTAGTAAATAATATACCTTTTATGTTTTTCAATAGAATATTTAACACGTGTACCACAAAGAAACTGAAAAGAAATCATGACACCCAACAATCAAAGTTACAGCATTAATTACGAAGTATTGTGGAAATACAATATCCATAATAGTCGTCATAATAGTGATGGCATCAAATCTGAATACTGCCATATTGTATTATCATAGTAAGATAGGGTGGACATAAATCGATGATCAGAATAGAATGACTGGAAAATTCATGATTGTTTTGAGTCTTGTACCTGGAAAACCAAAACTGAAAAAGAAAAAATAAATAATGATAATAATGATAAGAATCACAGATTCAGAAAGAGATAAACGTACGATTGATTATCGAAAATAGAAAACAAAATAAAAAAAAACAACGCACATATCGGAATTTAATTTATAAACTCTTCAAATTCAGTGAGATGTATAATTTATTGTTTTAGTTCGTAATTGGATCAAAGAACATCCGATGATTTTTCATGATACCTGAAATCTTATGTATCTATGTAAAAGTGCATTGCGTTTGATCTATTTCCGTGTTCCTTTCAATGGGTGTTATTTGAGTTTTCAAGGAACACGTCCTCAAATATTGTCCCAAGCGATAACGAAATTCTTTAGAATTTCCAGAGTAGACCAAAACAGTCATGAAACTGTTGGAATTGGCCAGCCAAGTGATCATAAAATCCATATTAGCCGGAACTTGATCGATGATTTTGAAACAGACAAGAATGTCGGCGATTGTGAAAACATTACAAATACTCAGGCGAAATAGCAAAGGGTTTACTAAGAAAACACAAAATATAAACGCTATTTATATAATTATTCTTAGTGGCATTTGTTTCTTCGTTTCATGGGGTATGAAACGAAGAAACAAATGCCACTAAGAATAATTATATAAATAGCGTTTATATTTCGTGTTTTCTTAGTAAACCCTTTGCTATTTCGCCTGAGTATTTGTAATGTTTTCACTATTTTGAAAGATGAGACAGTCAACACAAGGCCGCTTATGATATAAACGAAAACTGTACTGATTATGCTAAAAATATCCGAATGCCTAAGAAGCGTACATATGAGAAGATTTTCATGAAAATTATAAAAATCAGACTTGCTAATTAATGGAAATGAAAAAGTTGTTATACCAAGAATCCAGAAAAGAGCAATGGTGAAAATGGCTGAATTGAATTTGTTGGAGTTTCGGTAGAAAATTGAGTGTTGTATAGCAACATAACGATCCAGGCTAATGGCGGCTAAACACCAAATGGTGACAGCACAACTCGACCCATTTAAGATACTAGAGAACTGACAGTACACTTCTCCTAGAGGCCAGCCATCTACTACAGAAGCCACGAAACCCGGAAAACACACGAAAATACCGTTGACAAGACCGGCTGCACTGATGCTAATCAACAATGATCGACTGAAGATTTGCACTTCATGTGACTTACGCAATATATGGATATTGATAATGTTGCTAAAAATAATGAAAGCCAAAATGAGAAATAACAATGTACTTCTTAATACAATAAGCAGAGTTGAATGATGCAGCTGAGCTGCATTGATGTGCATGTTTTTTTTCTTTATTATTTTCTGATAAAATACGAGAGTTGTAATCGGAAATTGGATGCTCGCCAATTTGATTTTATGAGGATTATATTCTTAATTGTTCATGATTTAGTAAATAATATATCGTCGTGATATACAAGATTTATATCGAACTGAAGTGACCTGGTCAACTGCAAATTTACTGTAGAAGAAAGCGAACATATTAAACATTAGAAAAACAGAAAATGATTTGATTCCAATTTGAGATCGCTAAAGATGATATCATTTCAGTTTATTGAATTCAATTCGGTAAGAACTAGTGATATAGTAGAGAAAATAACCTGTGTCCAAAAAAGCTCTCAAATCTTCGTATATCTTGAGAAAATGTTCATTTGTTTTTTTATTTCTTCTTCTGTTTAATCCAGTTGTGTAATTGCCTGTGATTTGTTTGTAATTGTTTATAATCCGTTAATAACAAAATGTTTAAATAAACTTGTGAACATCCTCAGATTTTTCCATTAGCATCAAATATATCCATGGTAAAATGTTTGATCAGCAGAATGTAGACATTTTGTGCGTTGAAGGAAACATCAGGTAACCTAAAGAAACAAAAATTATTATTATTATTATTATTATTATTATTATTATTATTATTATTATTATTTTAAATTTACTATTTTTGAGTTTTCACATCAGCATAAGCTGATGGTCTTTCACTGGAGTCCGAGTGACAACAAGTCTCCTCAGGTCTCCAGGACTTTTCTGAGTATTCTGACAGATTGCAGCAGGGCAGTGTTCTGAATGGTTTCAATTCTTCCTCTGATTTCCAAACATTCCAGACCCTTTTCCAATCCTTTTGGGACTGTTCCAAGTGCACCAACTACAATTGGTATCACCTTCACTTTCATATTCCATAACTTTTTTAGTTCTCTGGCAAGGTCCAGATATTTGTCTATTTTTTCATTTTCCCTTAGCTTTACCCTGTGATCTGCTGGCACTGCAAAATCTACCTTTCTATCTTTCTTTTTTGTTTTTTGTTTATCAACACTAGGTCTGGTCTTCTTGCTGGGATAAGGTGATCCGTTTTTATTTCAAAGTCCCAGAGAATTTTATGCGTTTCGTTCTCAAGAACAGATTCTGGTTTATGCATATACCATTTTTTTGCATGTTCAAAATTAAATTTTTTGCATAATTCCCAGTGGATCACCTTCCCAACACAGTCGTGTCTAGGTTTGTATTCTCGTTGTCCTAGTTTGCTACATTCGCAGAATATATGGTTTACAGTCTCATATTATTATTATCATCATTATTATTATTTCATTTTACCAGACATCTGGTACTCATCATTGGTGATTGAGGCACAGCAAGTCTCATTAATTCTTTAGAGTAGTGTGTATAATGCAGAAGTGAGGCCATCTGCGGAATTTCATCGATAGAATGTTATGTGATCATTATTTTTTAGTCCCCACAGTCTTTTCTGTTGTGTGGAGACAACATGCACTATTATCGTACTGATCAAGATATATTTTCTTTACAAGCACCGCGTAATAGCAATCATTAGTTAAAGTGCTATGTCCAAGTTACGCATAAAAGAGCGATCTGTGATGGAATTTTTGGCGCGAGACGTTTCGGCACTAAACGAGATTCAAAAACTTGTGAAATCAATGAAAGGATACGCTCGTGATGTAATGGCTATTGTCGTAGGAAATGGACATGGCGACTCGAGTTTAAATTCTGGGCGAAACTTTTCATTTCAAATAGCGCTAATACTCTCAGGAAAGGTATGGTCTAAATATTCTCTTTCCTGCTATGAGCGAATAGTAGGACAGACGGAGTTCTGTAAACTTGGTATGACAACCAGTCTAGGAGAAAGGAAACTCAGAATTAAAACCTATTAATCTCCGTTTAAAATTGACCCTGTGTCACCTGCTGCTCATGTGGATAGGTTGGTAAATACATATGAAAGCAATATATGGTAATGATTGCATGTATGTACAATATTCCGAGTGGATACTGTGATTCAAGAAAATGAATGAATTAAACAGAAACATTAATTTGAAGACAAACATGAGCAAAGAAAGACTACAGTTTATAATATCAATATAATATCATGTATATTTCATTATGCATGTTTATTAAGATAAACTTACAAATTCAAAATCGTAGCTCGTAGCCCAATTTGAACGCGAAAACGATTCATCTCGAGTATCAAGTATCAAAATCCAAACGACAGACTTACCTTATCTCGAAACCCAACTGATGAGGTTACAGTTCGGCTAAATTGAACTGTGACTCAAATGTACGCCGATTTCAGCCATTTTTATTTTTGCTTTCTTTTTTCAATGTTGTTAATGACGCTTACTGTAAAATTCATTTTGATCAGTTTGAATTTTTGATCACGTGAGATTTGGAAGTTGCAGAATCGAATAAAATTCTTCGTGAGTACAAGAAGAACGCATTGAGCTTCATGCTCATATAATATAGCCACGATTTTATATTCTTTTACTTTGATTGTTAACATGAAACGGAGTTTTTGATTGTAACTCTGAGAAGAGTCATAAACGTTGTTAATCTTTTCCTTTGAACATTCAGTCACTTTTTTGTGTTTATAATATTGTACTTGAAATGTTCGACCGTTTTATTTCATAGTCAGCTTTAGTTGTATTCTCACTGTGGAAAATAAAAGCATCCTTTATCCGAAAGAATAGAGAAAAATTCAAGCAACCAAGAATTAAAAGAAAAAGATCCCAGATTGAAACGCCCAGCTATTTCTTTTCACTTAGTTGTGCAGTTTATTCTAATCTTTAACGTGAAGATATTTTCAGACATGAAGCGTTTCTTCACAAAGGTATGACGTGTTTTTTAGAAGCTCCGTAAAACGGATTTTTCTAATGTATTTTTAACAGTTTTTTTTAACGTAATTTCATTTTAATTTTTGATTTTTAATGTAAACATTAATAGTAAATATAATAATTTCGATTTGTTGTAATTTGATATATTGTAACTTTCATGAAGTATAATTTTTAATGTAAGATTTTAATACTTTAATGTATAAAAAAATTAAATGTAGACTTAATTCTAATATATATCACTCAAATTTATTTCATAGGCATATTTATCCTTTATTATCATAAAATGTTCGACCGTTTTATTTCATAGTCAGCTTTAGTTGTATTCTCACTATGGAAAATTCAAGTAACCAAAAAAAAAAAAAAAAAAAGAAAAAAAAAAAAAAAAGAAAAAAAAAAGAAAGATCTTCAAGGGAAACGGTCAATTTTTTTTTCATTTAGTTGTGCAGTTTAAAAAAAAAAAGATATTCATTGATCATTTTGTTTGTTACATTCATTAAAACTTCGGCAGTCTATATTTAAAAACATGAATTAACAAATGTAAAAATATCGTTCGTAATCTATTTTCTCTTTTTTTTTGCCATAAAGAAACCGCTCCAAATTTAAGTATAAAAGCAACCCCCCTAAAAAAAAAGAAAACAAAAGACAAAAACAAACAAAACAAAAATTAGAAAAATCTACTTTTGCCTATTATAACCCCAAACTGCGTTGTTAATTGTTTAGTGTGGTTTCTTTGTTTAATATCATATCAAACTCCGTGGGTTATTTAATGCCAAAGCCATTCTTGTAGTAGAATAGTAATAATACTATTTAAACCATAGCTAGAGGTAGACATTTTGTTTACTTTTTTATGATGTAGTGTCAAGCTGTTCATACAGATACCCTAACTTTAGGTAGTTTTTTGTACAATGTTGATATTCTAGACAATTGAATTTACTTTCTTTATTCTTAGGAATAGGATCCTACATATTCATGTAAATTTGTTTTCTATTTGAGATATCTATTAAATTAAAAAAAATTCTTTTTACTGCAACTGATTGCGATTTTGGTTATTTAATATAAAAACCATAAAAACATAAATATAATTGATATGGTGTAAAAATATTGGCACAAGGGTTGATATGCAATTAGATAATACCCTAATAAAGCAAAAATATATTTCTGATATAAATGTTTGTAAGCGTTATAAATATACTGTTTAGAGGAATAATACTTTTGATAAATGAATGCCTGAAGTTTTTCTTCAGCTGCAAAACAATAGTCTGTACATTTCTTTGTAATTTTTTAAAAGTAGGATACATACATAGAACGAATGAGGTATTTTGGTGGAAGGGAGCTGCGCAACGAGAGAATGCAAGAATTTTATTTTTATTTTTGAATGAATCGGTCGGTGAGTGAGCCTAGCTAGATAGATCCGTGTAGTGATATGACCAGTTTTATCACCTCTCCCCCAAAACCAAACTTCCGGCTACATGCCGAGTTGTGTGGACATGCGCTGTACCTCATTTCCGAATGAATAAAAAAGTTTGTTTGAGTGAGTGCACGTATGTGCTCACTTCAAATAATCTGTACATTTCTTTGTACAGATCTTCAAGCTTTTATCTATTTCATTTCTTTTTTTTTTTGCGATAAATGCTTTCGTTTTTTTTTTAGTTTAAATAATAATAATAAGATATATCGTTTAGGGAGCAGAAAACTCAAACATAATTCTCAAAAGGCACAAACAATTATTACGCTATTTGATTTCCATACATAAAAAGGAAATCAATTGTTGAAATAATGTAAACAAACCAGAGAAACTGACAAGTTTGCAGCAACAGTTTGTTATAAGAGGTGAAAGTAGGTCTTTTTTTAAGGAGAAATTTAGGATGGCTTCTTTTTTGTAAAAAAATAAAAATAAAATAAAAATCACGTATTTCAATTTCAGTATATGTTTTGAATATATTTTGTAAAGTTCCCGCTAAAAACTCAACGTAATTGTTAATGTTTCAAGTCAATACCAAAGTGACACACGTATAATTTCAAAATGGATCAATTTCGTAAACGACACTATTTCTTATGCGTCATAATGGTTTATATGAAAGACAACTACGTTTTTGTCTACATTTATTTTTAAATGAATAATATCAAGCATTAATTTTGACTAGTAGTTTCTTTCATATTAATTTTAGTCGTTTTTAACGGGGCTTCCTCAGACAAAGGAAACGTGAGTTGAAATCTCAACGAGAACTTATCGTTTATTTTCGTTCCATGCTTCTCTTCGCTGTCGTAGATTGGGAAGCAAGTGAATTGCAATAAAAACAACTAGAAATTAGAATAAAAGAAAATACAAGTCGAAATTAATCGTTGAAAACTACGTCTCGTATTTGATGATTATATTATAAATGTGTGGTATGTTGACTTGCTTCGGAAAACCATGAAGTAATATGTTAAGGCTGTTTAGATAAAATGTTTTAGTTAAGTAATTTAATCATTTCACATGGACAATCTACTTGGAATCCCAAAGAAATAATTGGTAACCAGCTAGACATCAAACTAGGACACTTTACAGAAGATGAACGTGGCGAATGCTTAAAACACTCAAAAGCAGAAAAGCTGCAGGTTTCGATGAAATACCCCTCGAAGTATGGAAGACAAGGAAATTTTATTACATACTTTTTCAATCCTGTAATGCAGTGTATAAACAAAACTCAATAGAGGAATAGACGAAAGGCTACATCTTCTTCTTCCTGTAGAAAGGCGACCTCGAAATCACCAAAAACTACAGACGTATAACTATTACTGTCCTAGCTGAAAAGGTTTATAACACACTGCTTCTCAATCGCATCCGACTGAAGTAGAGGAAATCCTTAGGAAAAATCAAAACGGATTTCATAGAAATCTATCCACAACTTCTCAGAGTATGACTATTCGCTGGATAGTCGAAAGAGTACGACCAAAACTTACAGAGGCAACACTTATGTTTTTAGATTTCTCCGAGACCTTTGACTCCATACACAGATGAATGATGGAGCAAATATTTCTATCATATGGTTTCCCCAATGGTTTCGCAAATCCACCAGCTCAAACCGATCAACTGCTGTATAGCATGGAGTAGGCAGAGAGAGAGAGAGAGAGATTCTTAGGAAACCGTGCCGTCAACATGACTTGATGATGATGACATGGACAATGTAGCGGGCCTTGTAAATAATTTATTCTGATTTTCGTCAATCATTGACGACGAATTATATGTTAATTTGAAAAAAAAAATGTAATTGATAACTCATAAGTGGCGTTCTTTTATGGACATTTACACATGGACACACATGTGTTAGCCGACCAGCAAAAACTTACATCTAAAATGTACGGACACTCAATGCTATGTTGTAGACTTTCCAACAGTGATGACCGATAGGAATGGGTGGCGAGATGATGATGACATTAGTGGGACGTTATAAGTAATTTATTCTCATCTTTGTCAATCTTTCATCATTGACGACGAATTATATGTTAATTTGAAAAAAAAATGTAATTGATAACTAAATTATCAGCGTAACAAATTATGAGGTTGTGTGTTTTGTCGAACCGGGAACGGATATATTTCCCGGAGTATATATGCCTTTACTGTTTTATTTTGATTGAATAACATTTTAAATAATCTCAAAATTAATTCGATAATCTCTGTGACTTCAACACACACACACACACACACACACACACACATATATATATATATATATATATATATATATATATGTGTGTGTGTGTGTGTGTGTGTGTGTGTGTATAAAGTGACGATATTCTGGTGGCGATGTCGTTGCATATATCGTCCAATAGGGCCAGTTATCGGTATCCGAACCAATAGAATAGCTTGTGTTTCAAATGTTCTTTCTTAAGAAATGCAGATTTTTATTGAGTTGGAGAAGTGGCAAAACACAATATCTCTAACTCTTGTACTCGTGGTGATCTTGTGTTTGATTAAACTACATTGAAAAGATGATATTTTTCAGTGACGTATTTAACCTAATTGTCCCTAAGAATCGCGAGATGTAACAATGAAATTCCATTGCATACGATCTTCTAAGAAACTATATTCTGGAAACTGTGTGAAATCCGTTACAATCATTATTATGGTGAAGACGTCATATATTATGACAGACAAATTGGTTGGTTAGTTTAAAACATGTCAACCAATGCTATAAAATCCAACCAACTAACCAGCCAACCAACCAATATCTATATCATAAAATGTGATGTTTTCTTTATAATGATGATTGTTATTGTATCATCAGATTAAGACAGACAGGAAACTTACCGATTATCCGACAATAGGACAATAAAATTCATCAACATTTTGAATCGTAAATCCATTGTCGCTATTTCCCAAACACCTAATTATTTTCGTTGTGTTTTAGGTCCTAATAATTAAAAAAAAGATAAAAGGAAATTCGTCCTAGCAATCAAAAAATTACGAAATAATTTAGAATACAAGCACCCCTCCCAAAAACCCCCCAAAACAAACCAAAAACAAAAAATAAACAAAAAACAAAAAATAGACAAATGAAAATGAAAATTTACAGATTCAGAAAGAGATGAATGTACGATTGGTTATCAAAAAAAGATAAGAAAAAGAAAACAAGGAAAAAGAAGACAACAGTACAAAAAACACATTAGAGTTTAGTTTATTAACTCTACAAATTTAGTGAGATATATTATTTATTGTTTTAGTTCCTAGTTGGTTCAAAAACATCTCATCATTTTTCATGATACCTGAAATCTTAAGTTTATGTATTTATGTAGAAGGAGTTTCTCTGTGATCTATTTCCGTGTTCATTTTTTTAAGTGGGGTTATTTGAGTTTTCAAGAAGCATTTCCTCAAATATTGTCCCAAGCGATAACGAAATTGTGTAGAATTTCCAGAGTAAACCAAAACAGTCATGAAACTGTTGGAATTGGCCAACCAAGTGATCACAAAATCCATATGGGCCGGAACTTGATCGATGATTTTGAAGGCGACAAGTATGTCAGCGATTGTGTAGGGACCCCATGAAACGTAAAAACAAATGCCACAAAATAGGAGTATACGTACAGCTTTTGCATTTCGTGATGTTTTGCCATTAGTGTTAATTTTTCTGAGAATTTTTAATATTCTCAATGATGTCACGGTTAATACAAGACCGCTTATGATATAAACGAAAACTGTACTAATTATGCTGAAAATATCCGAATGTCTGATAAGCGTACATATGAGAAGATTTTCATGAAAATTATAAAAATCAGACTTGCTAATTAATGGAAATGAAAAAGTTGTTATACCAAGAATCCAGAAAAGAGCAATGGTGAAAATGGCTGAATTGAATTTGTTGGAGTTTCGGTAGAAAATTGAGTGTTGTATAGCAACATAACGATCCAGGCTAATGGCGGCTAAACACCAAATGGTGACAGCACAACTCGATCCGTTTAAGATACTTGAGAACTGACAGTACACTTCTCCTAGAGGCCAGCCATCTACTACAGAAGCCACGAAACCCGGAAAACACACGAAAATACCGTTGACAAGACCGGCTGCACTGATGCTAATCAACAATGATCGACTGAAGATTTGCACTTCATGTGACTTACGCAATATATGGATATTGATAATGTTGCTAAAAATAATGAAAGCCAAAATGAGAAATAACAATGTACTTCTTAATACAATAAGCAGAGTTGAATGATGCAGCTGAGCTGCATTGATGTGCATGTTTTTTTTCTTTATTATTTTCTGATAAAATACGAGAGTTGTAATCGGAAATTGGATGCTCGCCAATTTGATTTTATGAGGATTATATTTTTAATTGTTCATGATTTAGTAAATAATATATCGTCGTGATATACAAGATTTATATCGAACTGAAGTGACCTGGTCAACTGCAAATTTACTGTAGAAGAAAGCGAACATATTAAATGAAAATGATTTGATTTCAATTTGAGATCGCTAAAGATGATGTCTGGATATCATTTCAGTTTATTGAATTCAATTCGGTAAGAACCAGTGATATAGTAGAGAAAATAACCTGTGTCCAAAAAAGCTCTCAAATCTTCGTATATCTTGAGAAAATGTTCATTTGTTTTTATTTCTTCTTCTGTTTAATCCAGTTGTGTAATTACCTGTGATTTGTTTGTAATTGTTTATAATCCATTAATAAGAAACTGTCTAAATAAACTTGTGAACATCCTCAGATTTTTCCATTAGCATCAAATATATCCATAGTAAAATGTTTGATCTGCAGAATGTAGACATTTTGTGCGTTGAAGGAAACATCGGGTAACCTAAAGAAAAAAAATTATTATTATTATTATTATTATTATTATTATTATTATTATTATTATTATTATTTCATCTTACCAGACATCTTGTACTCGTCATTGATGATTGAGGCACAGCAAGTCTCATTAATTCTCTAGAGTAGCGTGTATAATGCAGAAGTGAGGCCATTTGCGGTATTCCATCGTTAGAATGCATTTGATCATTATTTTTTAGTCCCACACAGTCTTTTCAGTTGTGTGGAGACAACATGCACTATTATCGTACTGATCAAGATATATTTTCTTTACAAGCACCGCGTAATAGCAATCATTAGTTAAAGTGCTATGTCCAAGTTACGCATAAAAGAGCGTTCTGTGATAGAATTTTTGGCGCGAGAAGTTTCGGCACAAAACGAGATTCAAAAACTTGTGAAATCAATGAAAGGATGCGCTCGTGATGTAATGGCTATTGTCGTAGGAAATGGACATGGCGACTCGAGTTTAAATTCTGGGCGAAACTTTTCATTTCAAATAGCGCTAGTACTCTCAGGAAAGGTATGGTCTAAATATTCTCTCTCCTGCTATGAGCGAATAGTAGGACAGACGGAGTTCTGTAAACTTGGTATGACAACCAGTCTAGGAGAAAGGAAACTCAGAATTAAAACCTATTAATCTCCGTTTAAAATTGACCCTGTGTCACCTGCTGCTCATGTGGATAGGTTGGTAAATACATATGAAAGCAATATATGGTAATGAATGCATGTATGTAAATATTCCGAGTGGATACTGTAATTCAAGAAAATGAATGAATTAAACAGAAACATTAATTTGAAGACAAAGAAAGACTACAGTTTATAATATCAATATAATATGTATATTTCATTATGCATGTTTATTAAGATGAACCTACAAATTCAAAATCGTAGCTCGTAGCCCAATTTGAACGCGAAAACGATTCATCTCGAGTATCAAGTATCAAAATCCAAACGACAGACTT
Organism: Doryteuthis pealeii; assembly: GCA_023376005.1. Classification (NCBI taxonomy): domain Eukaryota; kingdom Metazoa; phylum Mollusca; class Cephalopoda; order Myopsida; family Loliginidae; genus Doryteuthis; species Doryteuthis pealeii. The sequence continues at coordinate 54,552,257 of CM042148.1, read as the reverse complement.
ACCTTATCTCAAATCCAACCGATGAGGTTACAGTTCGGTTAAATTGAACTATGACTCAAATGTACGCCGATTTCAGCCATTTTTATTTTTGCTTTCTTTTTTCAATGTTGTTAATGACGCTTACTGTAAAATTCATTTTGATCAGTTTAAATTTTTGATCACGTGAGATTTGGAAGTTGCAGAATCGAATAAAAATTGTAAAGTACAAGAAGAACGCATTGAGCTTCATGCTCATATAATATAGCCACGATTTTATATTCTTTTACTTTGATTGTTAACATGAAACGGAGTTTTTGATTGTAACTCTGAGAAGAGTCATAAACGTTGTTAATCTTTTCCTTCTGAACATTCAGTCACTTTTTTGTGTTTATAATATTGTACTTGAAATGTTCGACCGTTTTATTTCATAGTCAGCTTTAGTTGTATTCTCACTGTGGAAAATAAAAGTATCCTTTATCCGAAAGAATAGAGAAAAATTCAAGCAACCAAGAATTAAAAGAAAAAGATCCCAGATTGAAACGCCCAGTTATTTCTTTTCACTTAGTTGTGCAGTTTATTCTAATCTTTAACGTGAAGATATTTTCAGACATGAAGCGTTTCTTCACAAAGGTATGACGTGTTTTTTAGAAGCTCCGTAAAACGGATTTTTCTAATGTATTTTTAACAGTTTTTTTTAACGTAATTTCATTATAACTTATTTTAATTTTTGATTTTTAATGTAAACATTAATAGTAAATATAATAATTTCGATTTGTTGTAATTTGATATATTGTAACTTTCATGAAGTATAATTTTTAATGTAAGATTTTAATACTTTAATGTATAAAAAAATTAAATGTAGACTTAATTCTAATATATATCACTCAAATTTATTTCATAGGCATATTTATCCTTTATTATCATTAGCGTTATAAATTCATTGAATATAATGGTATCCATATATTTGATTTTAATAATTATTAACTCAAATTCATACGGAAAACATCTCAGTGCTAATGTTTATTACGGTTCACCTTAAATTCAAAGCAAAAAACAAAAACAAAAAACCCATAAAGAACAAAAAAAACCAAACAAAAAAAACAAACGTTACGTTATTATCAAAATTGGTATTAAGCAAATAAGTCAATAAAAATTATGTATATTCTAATGTTCATTTCATCATTCGTAATTTATACTGCATTTTGAAATGTGAAATATATTTAAGATAAAAACCGTTAAGAAAAACAGTTATAATTTGACAATCTTATCAACATTCAAAGAAATATTAAATGTATGATTTTTAATATCTATTGTACGAATTTATTATAGTTAAACTTTCAATAAAATGTTATTCGTATTTTATTTATTTTATTACTCATAATTATATCATATTTGAAATACGAAATATCATGAAACAGCTTTAAATCAATCGTCTACGAAGTATCCAGGGAGAAACTCGGCACTATAAAAAGAAGGCACGAAGACTGGTTTGACGGAAACAGCACGGAACTAGAACTCATTGACAACTGGAACTTAGCCATATCTAAAATGCTTGGTAGAATCACTAGGACTGCCAGAGCCAGACATGAAGCTGGCTATCAACTCTTCCAACGGAGATGTAGAGAACTAAAAAATAAATGGTGGACGACAAAAGTGGCCGAACTCTAAAGTCTTGCAGATTCAGGTGACCTCAAAGGTTTTTACCAGAGCATGAGAGCTGTATGGGGTCCAAGAGTGAACCACCCAGACCAACTGCTGGCTTTTGACAATAAAACGCTGCCCACAGAGAAAAGCGACCCGCCAGATGGAAGGACCACTTTTCCACACTGCTCAATGAACCATCGATTGTGGATCAACACGTAGTGGACAACATATATCCGGAGCATTCATTTTTTTATTCCAGTATTTTGATTTTTTATTTCAATGAATTCAAGCATTTATAATGATGTTCCGCTTTAATTTGCTAATGAAAAATTTATGGAAAAAATGCAAAAGTTAATTTTATTTGTTGAAATGCTTTAATTTCATCTATAATTAAACCCCCTTTTTAGTGTCGTGCTTTAGGAAGCCATCCCCCTCTCCAGATTCCCTCCTATCGATGTATAATTTTTTCTTTTATAAGACAACATTTTATTTTTCGGTACTTATTTTCTCATAGAAAAGCCACCGTAAATTTTTTTGTTTCTCTTCATAACTTCGGTCTTTTATCTCTTTATTTATTCTGCAATTAGTACTGTATAAGACCAACTCGAAAAAATGTTACGCCCCCAACATAATGGGTGTCAAAATTAAGTGACCTAAAAAAATGAGAAAGTTTTGAAATAAAATAAATAATGCATTATTAAGATCATACATTGATAAATAAGCACTGAAAATTTCATTAAAATCCGATAATTCCCTGATTTTTGGTAAATTATTTTCTGTAGGTGGTGGTAGTGTGGGGCTAAATTCATTTTGTCAAAAACGCATTTTTGGCGCATTTTTGGCCCATTTTGGGTATACCTACCATAGGCCATTGGCAAGAAGCAACCGGAGACCGAATGAATTGGAGGAAAATAATTCGTGTGGTGTCATCATCGGATACGATGGACAGCAATTGATTGATTGATTGATTTTCAGATCATTTTCTTTGTTACAATCATTAAAACAAAACATTAATTAATTTTCGACCGAAACTTCGGCAGCCTATATTTCAAAACATAAATAAAAAACGTAAACATATCGTTCGTAATTTATTTTCCTTTTTGTACCAGAAAGAAACAATCCTAAATTTATGTCTAAAAATCAACTCCACCGAAAATACCCCCTAAAAAAAGACAAAACAAAACAAAAAACCCAAATCAACCAAAACAAAAATTAGAAAAATCTACTTTCGTCTATTATAACTCAAACTGGCTTATTAATTGGTTTTATTTAATGTGGTTTCTTTGTATATCAAATTTCGTGGGTTATTTAATGGCAAAGCCACTTTTGTAGTAGAATAGTAGTGGTACTATTTAACCAATAGCTAGAGGGAAAATGGTGTTATACCTTTCCCAAGGGTATTAGTTCGAAAGTGAACGTAATAGCGCGACTGGAGCTTATTGACAACGTCTCGCAGTCTATCACATTAACCACTACGCCACGGCTACCTTTTGACTGTTAATTAGTCAGTATTTCTTACCCCCCCCCAAAAAAAAATGGATAAAGGAAATAATAACTTGAAAAATATACAAAAAATGTAAAGTGACAATTCTTTTCGCAATAGCAGACGATAACATATCTTATCAGTCAACCGGTTCAAGAAAGTTACTCCCTCTTAAGATATTTATTATGCAAACAGACTTCCATACTAAAAAGAAAAAAAAAAAACGAAAGAAAAGGTTATTGCCTTTTAAATGATTTATAAGGAAAGCAGATTTTCATACGGAAAATATTGTCTGATGAAAACCATATATATATATATATAAATAAAAATAATAAAAAAAAAATGAAATAAAAAATAATTAAAATGTTGTTCCCCCAACTATTTTATTCGTTAAACGATGTTACATGTTAATTACAACATTTTAGAATTTAGTTCAGTCGGTAGATCATCTGCCTAGAGAACCACAAGGTTCCTGGTTCGATATCAGCCCTCGCCAACTCAGTGCATGAGTAGCATAAGTTTGATCTATATGGTGAAATGGGGGAACTGATGGTAGGTGTGGTCCTCCACATTAGATGCAAAAACAATCTCCCTAGTCTAGCGCAGTCCGGCTGATACCGATAATAGGCCACTCCTCCGACTTCAATGAAATAATTTAAAGATAAAATTGTCAACTCGGAAATAATCTCTTTTTTTCTTTTAAACATTTTTTTTTTACTGACAACCATTCTCATAAATAAATAAATGAAAAATGTATTGGTAACAGCAATATTTACTTTAATTTTCTCGCCTTTAAAGTTCGTTTCGCCTTTGATTTTATCCTCTTCAGAGGGATAATACCCCACTCACCAAAAAGAGCTTTTCGTAGGACATTAAACTGCATCTAAAGCTACGGGACGTGGGGACTACCCCTTTATTGCTATTACTCCCAGACCCACTGTAACCCGGATGGTCCCATTTATGGTTAAAATAGATCTGTTTGAAAATCACTCGTATTACACAGGAATATTTAAAACCATATAACTGTGTGCAAACAAATTATTTTTATTAAAAAGGAATAATTACTTCAAATCATATAATTGTGTATAAATTATAAGTATTAGATAGGAACACTTGAAACCAAATAACTGCAAAAATTATTTGTATTAGATAGGAGTAGTAGATATTATATTTCATGAGAGTTTCTAAATCATATTATGAACTTTTTAGCGAAAAATGGCGACTTTTTGTAATCTAATTCTGTCTGTAAAATGAGTTCTTCCCAACTCCTAAAAATTAGTTTATAAAAGGTTTTTGACTCAAGGAATTAAAAGATGCTATCAAAATGTCTTAGAATTAACCAATTTTAATTTATTAATGATTTCTGATTTTTTCATAGCCAGATCAATAGTTGGGAAAATTCCAATGTGGCACTGCATCAATTACATTTTTTTCTATTATTATTTTACATGTATTGGACATTATGTGCACCAAAAAGATAGTTTGGTTTTTGCTCAGAACCAAAAGTACAACATCAGTTAAAATTTTGCACCTTTATGCTTTAACTGTTTCCGTTCAGCCACCGGATAAGGTCTATATGGAGCAAAATAACTGTCAGAGTGCAATAGAAATGATCAGGATTATGTTAGTGGTTGGATATATTTAAAATGATATAGAAACAATACATTTCCCTTGTATTAATCATATTGTCTGCAAAATTATGACAATATACAAAGTTCAATATCGGCACCACATCTCATAATGGAATTGAAAACTGGAAATGATAACAATATAAAAATAAAACATGTTTATCTACTAAATGTATTTACAGAGATTTAAAAGTTTAAAATGCAATATTGATCACGTCCTATATTTATACAAAAACAAGGAGAATTTTTAGTAATGGGCAATTCCATGTCAAATTATCCAGAAAAAAGAAATATTGTGACTTATGTCAGTCATTGAATAAGGTCTATATGAAGCAAAATAACTGTCAGAATGCAATAGAAATAATTAAAAAGAATAATATCATAATTTGAGGGTTTTTTGACATTTCTGTCTACCTAACAGATCTGGAGCTTATGGGTGAAGGAACTACAACTGTGTTGGCTACTGGGCCTGAACAGGAAGGCAAAACGCATTGTAGCCAATACAGTTGTAGTTCCTTAACCCTTAACACCCTGGTATCAATAAACCAGATTAATACCATGATTAATATCCAAAGAATTACCTCCCTCACTCTCCCTTACCCCTCTCTTACCTCTTCGGTAGCATCTCCCTAAATTCTCAGCTCATATTTTTTAAACCGCTGCCCACTCCTTTACCTAATAATAGACTGAATATCCTTTTTGTAAGAATTGTACTACATGTAAATTTAAAAAAGTTTTCATTAATTATTAAAAGGGGCTATTTCCATGTTGCGTATAAGTTTTCTGTGTTCCATTGGTTGATACTTAAAATGGATATAACCTGAGAACTCCTCAAATTATGATATTATTTTTATCACTAGACATTGATGGAGAAGTAAGGACGGACTCATAAGTGGCGTTCTTTTATGGACATTTACACATGGACACACATGTGTTAGCTGACCAGCAAAAACTTACATCTAAAATGTACGGACACTCAATGCTATGTTGTAGACTTTCCAACAGTGATGACCGATAGGAATGGGTGGCGAGATGATGATGACATTAGTGGGACGTTATAAGTAATTTATTCTCATCTTTGTCAATCTTTCATCATTGACGACGAATTATATGTTAATTTGAAAAAAAATGTAATTGATAACTAAATTATCAGCGTAACAAATTATGAGGTTGTGTGTTTTGTCGAACCGGGAACGGATATATTTCCCGGAGTATATATACCTTTACTGTTTTATTTTGATTGAATAAAATTTAAAATAATCTCAAAATTAATTCGATAATCTCTGTGACTTCAACACACACACACACACACACACACACACACACACACACACACACATATATATATATATATATATATATATATATATATATAAAGTGATGTTATTCTAGTGGTGATGTCGTTGCATATATCGTCCAATAGGGCCAGTTATCGGTATCCGAACCAATAGAATAGCTTGTGTTTCAAATGTTCTTTCTTAAGAAATGCAGATTTTTATTGAGTTGGAGAAGTGGCAAAACACAATATCTCTAACTCTTGTACTCGTGGTGATCTTGTGTTTGATTAAGCTAAAATTGAAAAGATATGATATTTTTCAGTGACGTATTTAACCTAATTGTCCCTAAGAATCGCGAGATGCAACAATGAAATTCCATTGTATACGATCTTCTAAGAAATTATATTCTGACAACTGTGTGAAATCCGTAATAATCACCATCATAGTTAAAACGTCACATGTTATGAAAGATATTTTGGTTAGTTAGTTAGTTGGTTGGTTGGATTTTACGGCATTGTGAACCCATGCCGCAAAACCAACCAACCAACCAACCAACCAACCAATATGTATATCATAAAATGTGATGTTTTCTTTATAATGATGATTGTTATTGTATCATCATATTAAGGCAGACTGGAAACTTACCGATCATCCGACAATAGGACACTAAAATTCATCAACATTTTGAATTCTAAATCTATTGTCGATATTTCCCGAACACAAATCATCTTTTGTTTTATTTTAGGTCCTAATAATTAAAAAAGGGAAAGAGAAAATTCGACCAAACAATAAAAAAATTACGAAATAATTTAGAATACAAGCACCCCCCCAAAAAAAACAAAAAACAAAAAAAAAACAAAACAAAAACAAAAACAACAAACTAACCAAAATCCAAAAATAAACAAAAAACAAAAAACAAAAAATAGACAGATGAAAATGAAAATTTACAGATCCAGAAAGAGATAAATGTACGATTGGTTATCGAAAAAGAAAAGAAAAAGAAAACAAGGAAAAAAGACACAATACACAAATACACACATTGGAGTTTAATTTATAAACTCTACAAATTTAGTCAGATTATATAATTTATTGTTTTAGTTCGTAGTTGGATCAAAGAATATCACAACATTTTTCATGATACCTGAAATCTTAAGTTTATGTATTTATGTAGAAGGGGAGTCTATTTCTGTGTTTCTTTCAAGAGGTGTTATTCGATTTTTCAAAAAGCATTTCCTCAAATATTTTCCCAAGCGATAACGAAATTGTGTAGAATTTCCAGAGTAGATTAAGACAGTCATGAAACTGTTGGAATTGGCCAACCAAGTGATTACAAAATCCATATGGGCTGGAACGTTCTCAATGATTTTGAAAGCGACAAGTATGTCAGCGATTGTGTAGGGACCCCATGAAACGTAAAAACAAATGCCACTAAGTAGGAGTATACGTACAGCTTTTGTATTTCGTATTTTTTTCTTATGTCTAGTGCTATTAGCGTTAATTCGTGTAAGAATTCTTAATGTTCTCAATGATGTCACGGTTAATACAAGGCCGCTTATGATATAAACGAAAACTGTACTAATTAAGCTGAAAATATCCGAATGTCTGATAAGCGTACATATGAGAAGGTTTTCATGAAAATGATAAAAATCAGCCCTGTTAATCATTGGAAAACAAAAGGTCGTTATACCAAGAATCCAGAAAGAGCAATAGTGAAAATGGCCGAATTGAATTTGTTGGAGTTTCGGTAGAAAATTGAGTGTTGTATAGCAACATAACGATCCATGCTAATGGCGGCTAAACACCAAATGGTGATAGCACAACTCGACCCGTTTAAGATACTTGAGAACTGACAATACACTTCTCCTAGAGGCCAGCCATTTACTACAGAAGCCACGAAACCCGGAAAACACACGAAAATACCGTTGACAAGACCGGCTGCACTGATGCTAATCAACAATGATCGACTGAAGATTTGCACTTCATGTGACTTACGCAATATATGGATATTGATAATGTTGCTAAAAATAATGAAAGCCAAAATGAGAAATAACAATGTACTTCTTAATACAATAAGCAGAGTTGAATGATGCAGCTGAGCTGCATTGATGTGCATGTTTTTTTTTCTTTATTATTTTCTGATAAAATACGAGAATTGTAATCGGAATTGGATGCTCGCCAATTTGATTTTATGAGGATTATATTCTTAATTGTTCATGATTTAGTAAATAATATATCGTCGTGATATACAAGATTTATATCGAACTGAAATGACCTGGTCAACTGCAAATTTACTGTAGAAGAAAGCGAACATATTAAACATTACAAAAATACAAAATGATTTGATTCCGATTTGAGATTGTCAAAACCGCTCAGATCTTCGTATATCTTGAGGAAATGTTCATTTGTTTTTATTTCTTCTTCTGTTTAATCCAGTTGTGTAATTGACTGTGATTTTTCTACGACGTGTTTGTAATTGTTTATAATCCGTTAATAAGAAAATGTTTAAATAAACTTGTGAACATCCTCAGTATTTTCCATTAGCATCAAATATATCCATAGTAAAATGTTTGATCTGCAGAACGTAGACATTTGTAATATCGAAGGGGACGTCAGGTAATCTAAAAAAACAAAAACATTATTATTATTATTATTATTATTATTATGTTGATCATTAAAGTTCTGTTGTACGTAGGTAAGGATGGTGTACGCTCCTGATAAGCATTTTATGATTGTTTAGTTAAACCCGATTGCCGAACAACGGCTAACACGGAGAGAACTATCAATCCCTGACACCCAGACAATACTAAATGGGATACCGGGAGTGTGGCCAACCATTGTATTGAGCATAGTCTAATCTAACCAAAGTCACCAATCAGCGTACTTTTATATGGGGACCTTTTTACTTATATAACCCATTTGATCAATAGCCCTATCGATGGGGCCTAGAATACACAAACTGCATTCTATTCATTGGGCCAAGACCACCCAGAGTCAATACTTCGTTGCTGTTACTGCCAGGTTCATTTCGACCCAGAGTAGTAGTACCTCTTAGGGTCATATCTTTGGGTCAAATAGATATGTTTGATATAATGTTTAAAATGATTTTGAACTACATTTATACAGTGACTGCTATTGATTCAGAGATTGATATGGTAACTATGAGGTGTTTATCTGCTTAAAATGGTTAGGATCTACATTTTATTGTTTGGAAACTTTTAATAATAGATAGAAAAAAATCATCATTGTGTACAAATCATTTGCATTATATTGGAATAATTACTCAAAGACATATATAAGAATTGTAAGTTATTAGTATTACATAGGAATAATAGTTCATTGATGATGTATGATTAGTAGCAAATTAGTATTAGATAAGAAGCTACTTGCAATCATAATACTGTGTGCAAATTACTTGTATTAACGATAGTTATTGTCATATAGTACCAGAATAATGAGAACGGAATCGTTTGTTTTTCCTATAAACAACGAGATTTCACGGGACTTGTTAATTCAACTTAGCAATTGCTAATTATTCTGTTCACCTTATATTTTTGCTTAGTAAACCTTTTCCTTTATCCTTAATACTCGTTGTATTTCTTCCTATTATTTCTTTGTTAACTCTGCAACTCGAGTTACAACAGTTGCTTGCAGCTATAATTGTTTACGAATGATTATTATTAAATATGAATAGTTACCTGAAATTATATAATTGTTTGGTTTGCAAAAATGATAATTTCGGCATTAAATAACCCAACAATGGTTGACATGCCATAAAACTAACCATACAGTCATCCAACGAATAATTGGTCAATTACTTTTGATACAAGTCCCTATAGTCTTTTCTGTTGTGTTGAGAAATCATGGGCTAATACCATAATGATCAAGATACCCTTCCTTTAGATGCAATAGGTGTCGTTTAAGTACTATGTTTACACTACGCATAAAAGAGCGATCAGTGATAGGATTTTTGGTATTAGAAGGTTCGAGACCAATTGAGAGTCAAAGACTTATGAAAACAATGACTGGCCTATTGTCGGTATCAGTCGGACAACGATGGGTTTATTCCCTTTTCGCTAGCGCTAGAGCAGATTTTTGTTGAGGTGGAGTGCCACACCTACCATCAGATCCCCACTTTACCACACAGATCAGATTATCCAAGCTGTGTTACTCATGCTCTGAGTTGGCGGGACCAGTATCGAGCCCGGAACGTTACGATTCCTAGACAGAAGCTCTACCGACCGAGCTATGCAGTAGAGATAAGATGACTATGTTTAATGAATTAAAAAAATGGCCAGTCAGTGATATCTGAGACAAATCAAAATGTGGATGCCGTAATTCAAGAAAATCAGCGAATTTATCAGAGGCCTTTGCTCTGAAGGTAGACATTATTAAAGAAAGACATGCAGCATAATCATATCCCTGTGTGACGTTAGATTACAATAAAATCTGTGTCAGATAGGCCTCACAAAAATTGACGGATACCATAAAAGTACAACAATAAAAAATTATTTGTCAAGAACTCTCAACCATGATCATTGCGATGTGGAAGGACTTTCTCATGAATATTGCCACTAGGTTGGTATTTACCTAACTCGTTTGCCACATAAAATTTAATAAAATTAAATACCCAACAAAAATGAATAAAATAAAAACGTTTTCGGCATAAAATAAACCAAAGATTGACATGCCGTAAATGTTTACTAAATTGAAAAGGCTAATTATTTGTTTCGTTAGTTTTTGTTTCACGCATTGATCCCCCATGGAAATTTCTTGGTAAGTTTTTTTTTGTATGAAAATGAATTTTACATTTTTGGAAAGATAATTAAACGACGGAACATATGTAAAAAATAAATAAATCGATACTAGTACAGTTTTGGTAGTAGGACATCTTAACATTTGAAATTTAAGTCTAGTAAATAAGAAAAAATAGTTATTTTTTTCTTTTTTTTTCTAAATCTTTAGCTTATTTTCTAAGGAATTTTATATTAAAGAGAGTAAGTGAAGAAAGAAGAAATATATTTTATCATGACAACCGCCCAATCTAGGAGAAGCCAATCTGCATTGGAATTGGCACCATCAGACTTTTGGTTGATGCAGAAATTAAAAGAAGGATTGAAATTTTTTATCCAATACCAAAGTTTAAGTTGTACCAACAGAATTAAAATTAAACGAAAAACTATCTTTATGGACAGAATGGAAAAATGTTTGGAAAAATATGTCGTATTAATGATGCTGAAAACTGCTGGAGAAGTAAGGACGAACTCATAAGTGACGTCTTCCTGTGGACACCTATATATGGATATACAAGTATAGGCCGACCTGCAAAAACTACACCAATCAGCTTTGTGTGGATTGTGGATGCTACGTGAAGGATGCTGCCAGAGACGATGGTCAATAGGGACAGTTGGAGAGAGAGAGAGAGAGAGAGAGAGAGAGAGAGAGAGAGAGAGAGAGAGAGAGAGAGAGAGTCATGAGTATCCGTACTGTCAGCTGACCTGATGATGAAGTTGAAAACTAAACAATATTCTATCTAGTCTTAAAACTTGTTTTATACAAATGGAAACTTTATTTATCAGTCAATTTCGTGTTTTCTCAAAGAAATTAACTAAATAGAGGCCAGACTGAAATATATTATTATTATTGCGAGTTTTTTTCACCGGCGTTAGGTCTCCAAGACTCTTCTTTCGTATGTAGATATATTATATATTTACATACTATAAATTCAAGTAAAAAGACATTGTGAAATGCCATTGTTATGAGGGTCATTGTTTGAATAATATAATTTATGAATGACCTTTTAATCATGTCATTATCGATTGATTTAATACTAGAGGCTTCAATAATTGTGAATTTTACAAAAGTTTTACCCCAAAGAACAAACAAGAAAAACAAAGTAATTTGTATCTTATAAATATTATTCAAGATAAACTCCTAAATCCTAAATCGTATCTCAAAGCTCAATTTGAACGTTAAAACAATTCATCACTACTTACTGTTACTTACTCCAAACGTCAGACTTATGTCATCTTGAAACTCAAGCGATGGTGTTGCATTTCAGTTAAATTGAACTGTAACTCGAATGCACGCCGATTTCAGCCATTTTATTATTGCTTCTTTTTCAACGTTTTTAATGACGCTTTCTGTAAAATTCATTTTGATCAGTTTGAATTTTTGATCACGTGAGTTTGGAAATTAAGTTCTCAACTACAAGAATGCACTGCGAATTTCACATGCATAACATTGTCATGATTTTACATTCTTTTACTTTGTAAATTTGAAACTAGAACGTCTCCTCGCTTTTTAAAAATTATATTCAATGCTTGTATCAATACTTGTGTATTAGACCAGACATTTAAGATTAGTGTTTTTATGGTCACACTGATATAATTTTTCTTTTTTTTTCTGCGTTGTTACTAATAGAATATATTCATTGGTTAACAATTGATACATTAGTTGTTAATATCTATTTAAAATTCATTCAATTTAAAACCGTCCTTTTAAATTATAACCATGTATACAAACCAAATTTATGTACATCGTTTTCGAACTCTCTGTTTCTACTTAGTTTATTGTTATTTAAGAAAGAGGAGTTCCTTGACAGTGATTCATCATAAAGATTTACAAAAAATATTACTACTAATACTACTAGTGTATGTAAATAAATATCGCGGTATATCAAGCGCTCAGGGTAAATAAAGAATAGTTGTATGGTTAGATCTGAATGACTGAAGCCGATGATTTTCAGTAGGATAGCTTTCGTGTTAAGATATAATAGTATGATATCTTAACACAACTATCAGTCTTTTGTCTTTTCATTCATACTGTAATTAGTTTTAAAATTATATAATCTCACCGATATTTTGCGCCTCCAAAATAAATGGGGTCACAATTAAGTGACCTGAAAAAAATCAGAAAATCTTTAAATAAAATAACAAATGCATTATAAAATTCATTTATTGATAAATCAACACTGAAAATTTCATTAAAATCAGATAGTTCCCAGATTTATAGTAATTTTTTATCAATCGGCGGGGGTAAATTTATTTTGTAAAATACGTTTGTGATCCCACAATTGGCAGTACCTATATAATACTGAGCATAACGAATGTGAAATCGATTATTTTATTGATTTTAACAAGATGTCAACCCATCTTTGGTTATTCTTTGCCTAGAGATTAGGGAATAACGTTTATTGTACATTTCTATTCACATTTTTTTGTGTAGTTGTTTCTAATCTTTGCTTTTGCACACGGTCCTATCAAATACAAATATTAAAAAAGTCTATTTGACCCATGGATGGAATCCTAACAGTTACTACTACCATTCCGGATCAGGGTGAACCTAGGAGTAATGGCAATGACAGAGTGACTCCACACTCCCCAGATCTCCAAAACTGGAACCTCATCATCAAATACAATTTAGTGTCATTGGGGCGGGGTTACTCCTCTGTAGGGGATACAGTCAGCGTATTCCAAGCCCTAATGACAGGGCTAATGGGAATACGAGTTTTGTTGGAGGCATTATCTTTCATTTCCTCTCAACGCTGCTTAACAGTGAGCTGAGAGTTGTGAAACAGAAGTTTGAAATTTCCCACAGCGTTACCTGCCTAGAATCTGAGCTAACACATCACATAAACAAAACGAACCAATCCCCGTACGGGGGGAAAATGCACATTAATCACAGAGCCACCTGCGGACAACAGTCAGACTTGACAATATTCATAAACAAAAGCAACCGGTTCTGGTCGGTTTTGTTTATGGATATTATCAAACCAACTTCTTAAACACAAGGCCATCCGCACGTCAGGTGACCATCACACCACGCCACAAAATAACAAAGTAAACTACCTTATTCCACCAGTTCCCGTATATTAGTGAAAACTATAAGTGTCATCAAGTGAATTCTTTTAGCATAGTACAACTATCTTCAAGTAACGGTTATGGTCCTAGCAAATGGAATCGGCAGTTCAAATCTCGGATGATGGATCAATTTGTATTTCACTTCGCGCTTAGGAAAGTCTTGGGTCGATCTATTTACCCTCTAGCTATGGGTAGATAAAGTAAAAAAAAGTAAAGTCGACGGGGCGGCTTAAAGTCGGTATCAGCCAGTCGGCGAGGGAGTCTATCCCCTTTTCAATAGCGCTAGACCAAGGAGATTGTTTTAGCATCTGAGGTGGAGCGCCACACCTACCATCAGCTCCTTACTTTACCGCACAGATCCCTGTGCTACTCATACGCTGAGTTGGCGAGGACCGGAATCAAACTAGGAACCTTGTGGTTTCTAGCCGAACGCTCTACCGACTGTCGGTTCTTTCGTTTTGGTAAGGATGCACAGATGATTCATATTTTAAAAAAAAAGTAGATACATTCCGCACAGATCTCGTATATTTGTAATTTTCTAGGCTGACAAGGGATGTAACGATTATTATAATATTCATAGAAGAGTGATTTGTTTACTTACCCACATTTCTCTCTAATTTTTAGCACTTCAGTTTATACATGTATACATGTTTATACATGGCATTGCGTAACGATTATCGTTTAAGGAAATGGAGTCGGCGACCCGAGTTCAAATCCTGGATGAGGCTGTAGACATTTCACTTCGCGTTAATGCTCTTGGAAAAGGCATACACCAATTTCTTCTTCCTCCAGCTATGGGTAAATAGTTTGTTCTTTAGTTTTGGTTAGGCAACCAGTCTATCAAAATGGAAAAATCTGAATTCAAACCAGCTGTACTCCGCCTAAAAATCTTTGTGTCAACTCCTGCCTGTAGCGGAGGGGTTGGGTAAATTCATATCTTAAATTTCTACAGGATCTTTTACTGGATTTTGTCTTCTTAAAACGCAATAATTGGTTAACAGTCGTAGAGAATAAAAAACAACCTGAAAGTTCTGCTAAAAGGCAAGAAAAATAAGATGAAGCAAAATAGTAAAAAACTAACAATAAACTATTTAATTTTATCTGTGTATTTTTAGAATAAATCGGTCGAGTCTCGTTCATTTAAAAAAATTATTTCTGAACACGTTAATTGCAAGTTCATACTTACATTCTTGTGTAGTTGCTTCTTAAGAATTTTCTTTTGTCCTACCGAATACGAGTAATTTTTAAACACATTTATTTGACTCTTAGATGAGACCCAAACAAGTTATACCAGTTCAGATAAGAATGAACAGGGGGTAATGGCAATAAAGAGGTATTCCATACTTCTCGCATCTCCAGAACTAGAGCCTCACCACCATATGCAGTTTAGTCATGCCCAGGACACCACTTTTTCGGACCGTACCCCTATTTAGGGGATACAGATAGCATATTCTTATCACCCCCGACAGGGCAGCAACAAATTACAGGTTTACCCCAAATTACTAACTTTTGTGAGCAACAAAACTGCAATTACGACACCTCATCCTAGTATGATAGCAATCTAGTCTTGTAGACGAATTACTATAGCGTAGTGATTTCAATCCTCACTGGGTGTCCCCTACTTGCAGTCTGGTGTCAAAAATTTTCCTTTAAGTGACAGAATTTTTCTGTTAGTTTCATGGTTAAAAGATAACAGTTAGCGGAAAAATATGTAATTATTAAATCACCTCTAATGACGTATAATTTTGCTAAAGTAAAAGAAGAAAACAAAAGGAAACGTATTAACTTGTCATGTAAAACAGACAGACAGTTTTCAAATACGGAAAAATGCATAATGAATGGAACAGAAAAAAAAATGAGAAATGCTTACTAAGATAACACTTGCACTAGGAATAAATACCCAAAGAATGTATGTGTGTGTGTGTGACATACTTGTTTTTGTTTACGTGTTTCCTGTACGCTTTTTTATTTTAATTTCATTTTTGAGTAACTTGAAGGCAAACAATTATAACGCTCATAAATGTATTTTTTTTTAATATTTGAAATTTTTCGATCACGCGGTGCTTCCAAACATTCGAATAGAAATAAGACTGTTTTCAGATGATGGGAAACGCGCCCCGTGAACAACGAACTCGAATTGAACAAATTCTGGTGAGTAAACAAATAATTTAATTTATTCTTTTTCCCTCTTGCACTTTCTTCTCCCTCTCTATGTTTCTCACACACAAACAAATAAATAAACTCCAAAACAAAACAAAACAAAAACAAACATTGCCTAATGCTTTAGGTTTCAATTAATTATCACACTTACAAAGCGACAATTTTATGATGTTTTTCATCATTAAAAAAGTTCAAAGATCATTTCACGTTGTCCCCAATGATTTCATTAAGCATTCCCTCTCCAGAAAAAGCTGTCGATTGCTCAAGCTGACACTTCTTCTTAGATCCTTCGAATGTAATATGTATTTACCCAACCCCTGCGCCACGGATAGAATGTGACACAAGGTCAATTTTTAAGCGGGTTGAATTCTGAGTTTTCCTTCTCCTAGACTGGTTGCCTAACTAAGGACAAAGAACCCCGCCTGCCCTACTATTTACTCATTGCCTGGACGTGGAAAATAGATGGATTCAGGATTTTTCCAAAGGCATTAGCGGTAAATTCCAAAGCTACTCATGGACCTAAAATTTGATTAACTCGTCATAAAATGGTTTGTGGGTGAAACGTGGCACTAGTTGAGATCAAGTATGTTTGATTGGAGCTGAATCGCACAATGCATGTGTATCAATCTTTTTCGGTATCCTAAAATATCTATGTATTTCTTTTGGTGTCGGAGAAAAATATATTCCCCCTATAGGTAATACAAAATGAGTTGATGAAGAGAAATAACAAGACACAACTGGTTTGAAGTATAGCTGAAGACTTTATTAATCTGCCCGTTAAGTCTGGACGCTAGCGTCCAGACGCTCAGAACTTTTTATTTAATTTAAATCCCCACAATACATCCCCACCCAAGTAGCGAAATTACAGTAAGGATGCATTAGTGTTTTTTTTTGTAAGGTGTATGTAAGGCAAAGATAGCTTTATTATTCAGACTTGAACGAGGTTATAATGGTCTGTAGCGAGGGAATTTCTCTCTGGCTAAAAGGACCAATTATACCTCTGAAGTGTTGTGTATGTAAGAAGGTAGAGGTGGCTTTATTAATCAGGAATTATCTTAATGAGGTCATAGTGGACTGTAGCGAGGGAATTTTTCTCTGACTAAAAGGACCAGCTATACCTCTGTAGGGTTGTGTATGTGAAAAGTCAAAGGTGTGTATGGGGAAAGTCAAAAGTGTGTGTTATTTAAAACAAAATTTTTTTGTCATTTTGGTTTCGTAGAAAGGACTCGTTCGTTCGTTGGTTGCTTGGTTTTTTTTTGTTTGTTGACGTCGGTTGATTTCTTGGTTGAATTATTTCTTTGGCTTCTTGGTGCAAACGAAAAAATAAGAGGGTAATTGTCCAACTCTTTTAACTTGACAATTAATGTTTTTTTATGTGTGTGTTTTGTCAGGTCGGATCCGAAAATAGTTTCCAAGGAGGTTGTTCTTAAAGGGCAGGGCGGAGGTTTGTGCTACCTACATCTTCCCCCTCATCATTTACCGATTGTCAGTACTTCCCCTGCCCGCGGCTCGGTTATTGGCGTTAGAACGGGCCCTTTTCCGCTTTTTGTGGAGAGGGTACGCAGGCAGGTTTGTTTACAGCGGCCTTGTAATGGAGGTTTGGGGATGCCGAACTTGGCGGCTCATCGAGACGCTGAGAGGCTGGCATTTCTGAATCGATCGTTGCAAACCGAAACCGCTTGGTCGTGGCGAATCCGGGACATCTTCCCGGACTGGCAGCTACGGCTCCATAAAATTCGACGGAAAGAGCGGTTTCTGTTCGAGTGTCGTGAAGCCATTCGAAGACTACCTGAGTCTAGTGACGTCTCATGGCCTCGGAGGGCACTGTATCGGGCATTAGTGGAGGGGTCCGTCTCGGATCCGCTCGTGGAGCGGCACGGCTCGTCGTTAGAGGAGGTCCGCTCACAGTGGAATTGGGCGCCAGGTGCTGGGTTCATGAACAACTCCGAGTTCTCCCTCACTTGGCGACTAGCTCGGAATGCGTTGCCGCTCGCAAGCGTACAATACAAAGCGCACGCTGCTGATTTTCCATCTTGCACCCGTCGTAACAGTGGCTTAGAAGAAACGGCTGAGCACGCCTTCTACCACTGTAACGGGGTACGTTCGTTTTGGGAGTACGTGAACGAGGTTACGGCCCGTATCGCACCCAATCAGTGGGTGCCGCTCGACGTTGGTTACGTCGTGGACAATGTCAGTCCGCCGTTCACCGGAGAAAAACGAAAGGTGTTTTTCGCTATACTAGCCGTAGCTAGAATGGTGATATGGTCGACGCGAAACAAGGGATTGCATGAGGACGAGGAATTTTCCTGTCAGAATCTGATCTATTATTTTAAGCATCAGCTTAAGGTAAGGATTAGGTGCGATAGGAGGATGCTCGAACCCATGACATTCAACGAAAGGTGGATAAATGCCGCAAGCTTGTGTGTGAGAACGGGGGCAGGAGTAGAGACATTGTTGCCTGCCCATCATGGCCAGCACTGACGGGGATCCTGTCTCGGGACCCCATCCCTTAGATAGACAAACAAAGTCTGTAAAATAAACAAAAGAAAAAAACAAGAAAAAGCCAAAACTGCATACACCATAGATCCTTTTAGTTAGGAGGCTGAATGATCATCAACCCCAGTTTTTTCTTATAGGACATATCCAGAACCCCAATCCCAAGTTTTTTATAAAACCACCCGAGTCACCCTAATATTTTCCCTGGAAAGTCAATTTTTCTAGTAACCCAACCCGCCTGGCCTACAGAATCCCAATTTTTTACCGACCACCCACTAAGGACACTCACTCCCATATTAGAGGCACTGACCGGCTTGCTTTCAAACAGCAAAGTGCGGAAGACAGTCGGCGGGCCTACACAATAGCTGAGGGAAAGGGGGAAACCAAAATGACCCACAATTTTTGTTTTGTTTACATGTGTTTTTCAGTTTCTTGGGTTTTTTATTTTCAATTTTTTCCCACCCCCTCCATTGCCAATCGTCAATATTGGGAAATTTTTTAAGTAGGATACATGCATAGAGCGAATGAGGTATTTTGGTGAAAGGGAGCTGCGCAAGGAGAGAATGCAAGAATTTTATTTTTATTTTTGAATGAATCGGTCGGCGAGTGAGCCTAGCTAGATAGATCCGTGTAGTGATATGACCAGTTTTATCACCCCTCCCCCAAAACCAAATTTCTGGCTACATGCCGAGTTGTGTGCACATACGTTGTATCTCATTTCCAAATAAAGAAAAAGTTTATTTGGAGTGAGTGCACGTATGTGCTCACTTCAAATAATTTGTGTGTGTTTTGTCAGGTCGTCACGACGAAGAATTATGGCTGAATTTTTTTCTTTTTATATCGTTTACACGCGTTTCGCGTGGGGACGAATTAAAAAAAACAAAACTTGAGCCTTTTTCTTTTTTCATTTTTTATGTAATCTCCTGTCTTTTTTTGTGTGCAAACAATTAGCATGGACGCAAAATAGACACGATTACTTGACCTTTTTTATTTTTTAAATTTTTATTCATTTTTGTTATTTTTGAATTCACTCCCCTGCAACGTTGGCTTTTGGTCCGTGTATGTGAAGATGTAGTAGGTTCATTTCATCTTTGTTAAAGTTAGGTAAGGTGAATGTATAACAGTGTTCAGAATTTCGATAGTAGTGGTGGAAGTGAGTGGGTAGAAAATTAAATAGTAAGTAAGTAACATGAGTTCATTCAATTTTTTTTTTTAATTTACAAAAATCTTTTTTAATGTTCTTTTTTAAAAAAAATTATTATTGGTGAATGTGGGAAAACATATAAAAATATTATTTACTCACAAATTCTTGTTTGTTTTTGTTTTTTTAAGGTTAACTTTTGTCAAGAGATAAAAAAAAACAGTAACGGAACGAACAACATTTTATGTGTTATTATTTATATGTGCAAGGACAAATTGTAATTATTTACTCACATTTTTTTTTTTTTTACTTTGCTTTTTTTAAACATTTTTTTAATTTTATATCAGCCCCCTTTTT
This sequence comes from Doryteuthis pealeii, assembly GCA_023376005.1. Classification (NCBI taxonomy): domain Eukaryota; kingdom Metazoa; phylum Mollusca; class Cephalopoda; order Myopsida; family Loliginidae; genus Doryteuthis; species Doryteuthis pealeii. The sequence continues at coordinate 54,532,233 of CM042148.1, read as the reverse complement.
CTTTTTGTTTTTTGTTTTTGTTTTTTGTTTTTTCTTTTTGTTTTTGTCGGCAAATTATATTTTCTCTCGTTTCTTCTTTCTTTCTTTTCTTCTTCTTGATGTATATTTCATCGGTGTCAATTTTTGTTGTTGCTGTTTGTAGCGGGAGGCATTCTCTTCGATGTCGTGCGGCTTCCATGATGTGATATTTTGATAATAAAATCTGCGATGAACTTTTAAGTTTTTTGTTTTTTTAAATTACATCGGTTTGTTAAATTACATCGGTTTATGGTGGTGTTGTTCGAATCACGTCGGAAGGTAACCAATTTATAAGGTATACGAAATGAGGAGATGAAAAGAAATAACAAGACATAACTGTTTTGAAGTATAGATCAAGACTTTATTGATTTGCCCGTTAAGTCTGGACGCTAGCGTCCAGACGCTCAGAACTTTTTATTTAATTTAAATCCCCATACCCCCTCCCTCTCTCACGCATACACACACATACTTGTGGGATCCCGCACGACTGAGTGGATAGAGACAAAAATGTCCATTTCCTCCGTCTTGCCTTAAGCATTCTGTAGGTATCAGGGATCCGAACATACTCTTTTTAGCGCAATGAAAGGTGCAGCATATGAGACTAGGTCTCCTGGAAATAAGCATTCCATTTTTGTGGACTTGAAAAAAATACTTGTTATACTCTTGGACTGGAGAAACCACTTTACAAGGTTCACCACCATAAAAAAATATTCTCCAAGTATTATTTTATCATCATGCACGGATGAATACAAGAATAGCTCAACGGAATATAACGGAATAAACGGAATAAAAATGTTGACGTCATTTTTCTTGATCTCATAAATTGAGGATAAGGAGCTAATGCGCTGTTTTGAAACCAGTGGTAACAAAGGCATTTTAATTGTATAGTATACATAACACACACACACACACACACACACACACACACACACATATATATATATATATATATATATATATATATATAACCCGATCCACTGGTGGGTAGTATCGCATTGAACGTGTTAAGTATTCAAATTGCACATGGTTGTAGTCGCATTTGAGGCAAAATAATAGTATATTTTATTTATGTTGGTTGCAAAGATTGATAGTTCAAGAACACGTTTAACAGCAGGATATTTTACCACACTGTTTTTAGATGATACCCCAAACCTGCGATACTCACCGACATAAATGTTAGATAGAGGATTTAGATAGCAAGAAGATTTAGATCAAAGAATACAGGAAGGAATAAAAGACAAAATATCCGGATAGGTTATAGCAAACTCAAGAAGAGAAAATACTTTTTAATTTGTGGTTAATCTAGTACTTTAGATATGGGTTGATATTTTGACTTGTAAACAGATTTCTAGACGTCGGATATATCTTTTAGGGACTGAATATAGAGCTGTTATTTATGTTCTTTATATATCATATTAAATTACATTTTATAAATAAAACAAAAAGTGCCGTGTACATTTAATATATATAACAACGTATATATATATATATATATATATATATATATATATATATATAGGCTCCTCTAAAAGTAGGTATTCACCCAACACATTTGTAGAATGTGACACAAGGTCACAAGTCTGAGGCATCCATCAAGAATTGAACTCGCTATTTAGTAGTAATGGATCTGAGCAACTAGATTGCTAACCATTATTACACCATGATGGGACGCTCTGGAGGATACTCTGGAAGTAAGGTCTTTTTATTCCCACGGAAACAACAACACAGTTTAATAGAGTATGTTTACAGCTACACACACACACACACACACACACACATATATATAAGTGTGTGTGTGTGTGTGTATGTGTGTGTGTGTGTAGACACCTCCGATCTAAGTCTCTGAGCAGTTCTGTGGGACATGCATTTTTGTGTCATAGATCCTGGCTTTTTCAAGTTTTTTCAACCGGAAAATCTCAAATTCTTTATCGAGGCTTCAAGGTAATTCCTAATGTCCTGATGAAGGTTTGATAAATACAGAAACGTCTTCGACTTCGACTTCGCCATCTAGAATAAATTGATCTTTTTGGAATATTTTATTTTTCTATTTTGTACACACACACACACACACACACACACACACACACACACACACACACACACATATATATATATATATATATATATATATATATATATATATATATAACATAAGAATCAAAACCAAGTATTTCTATGAATAAAAGAAAAATTGCTATATACGGGTATGGAAGAATTGGTACAGAAGAGAAAAAAAAAGTTAGGTAATTTCTGTTGGTGATAATCAATTCTTTCGAAAGACTGCTACTATGATTATAAGAGGAATTGTTTGATCAGAATTCTAAGAGTATACTAGATAATTCCGATATGTTATCTTGCGTGTTCGTGATCAGATCACACAATAGGAAGGCTACACACGGTCTGTATATAGTAGTAGGATCTTTATTTTAGGAAATAACAGGAGGATACATGAAAGTAACCATTCTATGAAAGCCATCCTTTGGAGAGAGATCTTGTTATAGAAGCCACATTGTTTTTGATAGCAAGCATTTTCCATTCTCTAAATAAAATTGCCATGATATTGAACGAGTAACTTTAATCTCACAACACATCTTCTTACCGACAACAAATGTTAAACACAGAGTTTAACACCGATAACATAACATCAATTAATTCGTTAACTGATTAGCAAAGTAAATGAAATACAACATGATTTCAAAGCGAAGCGGCTTCATATTGATAGGTGATTAATACAGATCGAACAGAAAGAAAGCTTAAATTTCAAAGATAAATGTTCTTTGACACACCACATAAAACAAAAAACAAAAAACTGTACTCGCAAAATAAGCAGTATTTGGGAACCACATATAAAGAAAGAATTATAAGATTTAATGGTTTCTCTCTGATAGTTCCTAAAGAGAGGAAGGGAGAGGGACACCTAACTACAAGCGGTGGTTGGAAAATTATTCTTACAGTTCATTACCAATGTAATAAAATTTATTGATTGCTTTCTAATTCAGTCTGCTGAATATATATATATATATATATATATATATATATATATATATATATATATATTTACTTTTTGAAAGGAATGTAATGTCAAAAGTGTTATCATTAATACAAGTAGTCCTAATGAACAGAATGCTTGAGATGGGAAATGATCAAATTTGCAAATTTATCGGAGTTATTCCCTTTAGCCTATTTATCTTTTCATATTTTCCCATACTGCCGGCAATTTGGTCTCTAGTGACTCAAAATGAATTCAAGAGTAAATATAACTACCATCACTAGATTCTATTCTATAAAAGTTTTGTTTGATCGTGTTACATGTCTTCTCAATTGCATCTCCTGTCAGATAGATGGACAGACAGAGATACAATATACAATATATATATATATATATATATATATATATATATATATATATATATATATATATATATATATATAAAAAATGTTGTTCTGGTTCCAACGGGAGAAAATTCAATATTTTATAAAAAAAGAAGGTCCGCAAAATGTATTTTGTTCTCAGAAAATTTTTAAAAAAATTCTTTTTGTTTTACATATGCACCACGTGTTTCAGATCTTCTTGTATCTTCTTCAGGCTTTGATTGATAATATGAAATTGAATTTTTACATGCATGTGTATATATATACATACACATGAGTATTTCACCTTCTCTTCCTGTTTTTGTGGGGGTGGAAAGGAATTTCATTTTTAACATTAGTCTTTTAAACAGGTGTTTTAATTTTTTGGGTGGTTTGCTAATAAATTGATTAGCTGAATTTTATAACTTTTTTTATTACTTTTTTATTTGGGTTGTCTTGATAAAGTTCATCAGATGTTCATTTGATATATCAGGTGTGTGTGTTTGTAATTTGTTTTTTGTTCTGAAGACATTCTATGTTTTTCTACTTAAATTTATACTTTTTGGGTGTGTGTATGTGTGTGCCTACGTATATGTGCCTATGTTTACTTTTTGTGTGTGCGTGTGTGCGTATGTATATGGTTGTATTCGGTGTGCATATGTGTACATATATATACATACTTAAGAGTTGAATTTTGAATTAAGAATTAAATTTAAGTCTATTCATAACTATCTTTCTATCTATTTATCTATCTATCTATCTTACTTTGTTTATAACTATCTATCTATCCATCTATCTCAGTCTGTTTATATCTATCTATCTATCTTTCTATCTAGTTCAGTCTGTTCATATCTACCTATCTATTTCATTCAATTGATATCTATCTATCTATCTATCTATCTGTCTATCTGTTTTAGTCAGTTGATATTTATCTCTCTCTCTCTCTCTCTCTCTCTCTATATATATATATATATATATACATATCTACATGCATATACATATATATATATATATATATATATATATATATATATATATACATACATATATACATACATATATACACACACACATATACACATATATATATATATATATATATACATATATACATACATATATGCATATATCCCAGTATGTCTGTGAGCATCTATCTATCTATCTATCCCAATTTTTTATTTTTTTTATTTAAAAAAATGATATAGCAATCTATCTATCTGTCTATCTATCTATTTCAGTGTGTTTATGTCTATCTATCTATCTATCTATCTATCTATCTATCTATCTATCTATCTCAGTCTGTTCATATTTATCAATCTATTTATCTCTATATCCCTCTGTGTTTGTACATATCTATCTATATATGGATCTATGAATCTATCCATCTATTTCAATGTGTTTATATCTATCTATCAATCTCTGTTTTTTCATATTTGTCTATCTATATATCTATCTATCTATCTATCTTATTCTGTTCATATCTATCTATCTTATTCTTTTCATTTCTCTCTATCTATCTATCTACTCCAGTCTGTTCCTATGTATGTAATATATGCATGTATGTATGTATGTATTCTTGGACTGTTCTATATTTCATATTATATAATTTGTATATTTTGTTTTGTGGTCTACATGTTTGTGTAGTAAAGTTGGTTTTATTGTTGTGCATATGTATTTGCTTGGTTAGGTTCAGTTTGTTTGTTTTGGGTGCTTATTTGTGTTCCTACATATGTGTTTTACACATAGGTTGTGGATTCTATTTAGTAGATCATATTTGCTTATGGAGTAGTGTTATTGTGTGTGTGTGGTTAAATCCGATTTAATTCGGGTTGGTATTTATCTATGAAATGTTTTTCTTTAATTAGGAGTAGAGTATAGTCATCAGTTTGATATATCGGCATCACTTTAAATTTTCCTTGATTACATTCGTGGATATGTTTCGATACGTATAGGTTTCTATTGTTAGCTAATCTAATGTTGCTTTTGTGTAGTGAGATTCTTTTGTTCAGTGATGATGTGCATCCAATGTATATTTTCTTGCAGTTAGTGCATTCTATTATGTAAACTACAATTTTTGAGGTACAGTCAAGATTTCTATTTATTTTGAAAGTTGTGTGGGGGCTTTTGAATATATAGGTTGTTCCTTCTATTATTATGTTGCATACCTCACATCTTCTGTTTCCGCATTTTGAGACTCCCTGTGTAGTTTGTGTCCCAAATTTGGATGAAGTTAGTATTTGTTTTAGATTTTTTGACTGTCTCTTGCTTTTACTTATTTTTGTTGTGTCTAATATATTTTTAATTTTTTCATTGTTTTCAAGTTGGTGTAATATGTTTGTGAATATTTCAGGGTTGTTTTTGTTATATGTTGAGACATATGCTAGTTGTTGTTCGTTGTTATGTTTTTTAGGGGTTCTTAATTGTTCTAATGGTAATTCAAACCCTTTGTTAATTAGTGTTGTGGGGTAGCCTCTCTGGAGGAGGTTTTTTTTGCAATTCTTTTAGACGGATTTGTTGGAGGTTTTTATCTGTGACTATGGTATATATCCTACGTGCAAGTGCATAAGGGATGGATTTTATGCAGTTTTTAGGATGAGTTCTATACCGTCAATGATAAATTCCTTATTGAATCTAGAGTGTAACATTTCTGGGTATTTCTCAATCCAAAATGAGATGGCTGTTTTTCCTAATTCATGGGGGATATTGCTATATAAACTGGTAACGTCGAATGTTACCATGAGTGTGTCAGAGTCTACTCTTTGTGGTATGTAGTTTAGGAATTGGATGTCATCTCTAACGTAACGTTTTATCTTTTTTAGGAATGGCTGTAGTAGGATGTCTATTAGTTTGCTAATTCTGTTGGTGGGACATGCTGGTCCTGCTACTATAGGTCTAAATTGAAGGTCATTAGGGTCTTGTATTTCTATATATTCTGATTTTTGTGTCATGATTGCTGCTTTATCAAGACAACCCAAATACAAAAGTAATAAAAAAGTTATAAAATTCAGCTAATGAATTTATTAGCAAACCACCCCAAAAATAAAAACACCTGTTTAAAAGACTAATGTTAAAAATGAAATTCCTTTCCACTCCCACAAAAACAGGAAGAGGAGGTGAAATACTCATGTGTATGTATATATACACATGCATGTAAAAATTCAATTTCATTTTATCAATCAAAGCCTGAAGAAGATACCAGAATATCTGAAACACGTGTTGCATATGTAAAACAAAAAGAATTAAAAATTTTTTTTTCTGAGAACAAAATACATTTTACGGACCTTCTTTTTTTTATATTATATATATATATATATATATATATATATATATATATATATATATACGTATGAAAAGGTGGAATGAAAACATCACACAATGCTGTTAAAGAAAACAATTTATAACATAATCATAGCTGATATTGATCAATATTTCGATTTTACAAAAATCATCTTCAGAGCCCGTTTAATCCGTGGTGTTTGTGATCGGAGATAAAAGTCAAATGAGTTCAAAAAACAAAAAAACCTTGATTTTGCAAAAAAGAGAACGAAAGTTGTTACATTGTTTTCCAATGTGAGCATTCCCGCCATATTTTTGTCGGTCTCGACGATATGTATATCTTTTTTGTAGTGGATTTTGAGATGTTGGTAACAGGACGAATTTACTATTCAAAAGGGGATGGGTATTAAATAATATGACGGTTGGCTTTCAAAAGATTTTTAGAAAAAGAATTTTTATGATTTTTTATTTTGTTTTACTTATATATAAAGTAAAAAAGGTATGGACGGATGAAAGGTATTTGTTATTATTTTTAGATAATGTGAAGCTTTTAAATCTAATGTAAGGTTTTTATTTTCTAATTCGAATTCAAATCAAATACAATGCAAGGTTCTTATTTATAAATCAAAACCTAAACCTAAATTTAAGGTTTTATTTAAATTCAAATTCAAATGTAAGGTTCCGTACATACAAATTTAAATCCATTTATTTGCAAATTCAAATTTAATTCAAATCCAAATTCAAATTCAAATTTATGGTAAGGTTTTTATTTTATTATTTGGCCAATGAGAAAATTTTTAATGGGAAGTAAATAACGGAAAATGTTATGTGAAGGGGATTTTATGGTTTCTGACTACGAGTGTCGCTAAATAAGGGGATATATTAAAGAAACCTTGTCTTTGGGGTATGGTTTTATGGGTAAGAATAACGCAAGATTCCATAATTCTACGTAGTGTTTTATCATGTATGTGGGTTAATATTTTGGCACCTTTGAAATCAAAAGTATGATTGAGATCAAAGATGTGTTTAGCTAATGCGTTGTTTTGAAAACCTCGTTTAATATGATATTTGTGTTCCGATAGACGTTTAGTTAAGGATCTGGAAGTCTCCCCTACATATTTCTTGTTACATTTTAAACAATCAATAGTGTAGACTTCCAGCTTCAGAATGTGTGTGTTTATGATTATTTTTATTTTGTAAAATGTTTTTCACTGTTTTAGTGGAGTGACAGTTTTAATCAATATTGATCAATATCAGCTAGGATTATGTTATAAATTGTTTTCTCTTTAACAGCATTGTGTCATGTTTTCATTCCACCTTTTCATACGCATACTGTCGGATTCATTTCCTTTCTTTTAACTTTATATATATATATATATATATATATATATATATATATATATATATATATATATATATATATATATATATATATATCATGTCAAAGGACATCCAATTGGCCCGTTGTATCCGTGGGGAACGAGCTTAAATATTTTTTATCACACACACACACACACACACACACACACACACACACACACACACACACACACACACACCACACACACACATATATATATATGTGTGTGTGCGTGTGTGTGTGTGTGTGTGTGTGTGTGTTCTAATTCCATTGTTTTTTTTCAGAAGTATTAGGTTTTTAAAGCTGAAAATTCATATATATATATATATATATATATATATATATATATATGTGTGTGTGTGTGTGTGTGTGTGTGTGTGTGTGAATGCAGGTAAAAGATGAAAAATAAAGAATTCATATTGGATTATAGAAACGCAAATGTTAAAGGATTATAGCCATTTATTTTAACTCAGTTTTGTTGAAGAAAAATCAAAAGACGAAACTGGAAGAGATTTCTGTACAAGTCGCTCTCTCGTGTCTGAATTTTCAGTCGCCTTCATCCGACGTGTTACAGAAAATTTCAAAAGATTGATTAGTCTGTACATCTGTCAGATTAATCATCGTTTAGTGTATGTAAAATTTTTTTTCACGTTTCTTCAAATCATTCCACCAGGAATAAAAGAACCTCAATTCAATTTTTTTTTTTTTTGGGGGGGGGCAAATTATGTTAACAGAACTTTACAGTAGCACCACACAAACACGCATACACACACACACACACACACAGTTTCAGTCATAAAAATATACTACTCATGGCAAAATTACGAAATTAGCCCACTTAGAGGATGTCCACTTAGAGGATTAAAAAAGAAATCCCTTAGCAGTTAATGATATAATAACAGATAAGACGCAAGTTATTTTTTTTTAATTTAATAATTGAACATTCTGGTTTCATAAAATATACCTTAAAGAAACTAGATTAAGTTATTTAACTTAATAGTATACATTTTTTTCTAAGACATGCAGAGAAAAATATCTCCAACTTATCATTAGAATTTAGGGAATTTTTAAAAACTTATTTGCAATTCCCAGCATATATTGGATTTTCCGAAACTATGTTTAATGTCTATCCAGTTCCGGTTAAAATCCGATGCGTTTTCTGTACCACCCTATCATTTCATGTTGACATTCTTCAGGGTTTAGTTTTGTCTGGCGATCGTAAAAAGTGAAACTATTAGTAACAGTAGATGGTTTTAATTTATATTTTATATAACACATATATATGCTCTCTCCCAGATATTGAGCACTTTTTATAGATAAATATTTATAATATAGATGCATGCAAACACGATAATAAAAGTCATACATATATACATACATACATACATATAATATATCCATACATATACCCAATATAGGTATGCAGACATGTAGAATTATTTCAGGGGCATGAAACCTTTGCTATGCACAGTTAACTAAGTCACTTTCAAGTAAGCTGTAGCATCTGTTAGTCGTTCTTTGACATCTCATGGGGTTACTTGTTGAGCAGGATACACTCAATAATTCATCTGCTTTCCCCCCAGCTATGGGTCAATAGTATTGTTAAATGTTGATTACTTCCCTTTGTGGAAGCGTAAGTATCGTGACCGAGTTCAAATCCTGGACAAGGATGTATGCGTTTCACTCCACACTAATGCGCTTAGGAAAGGCATGAATCCATCTGCCCCCCCCCAACACACGAGAGCTATGGGTAAATAGTAGGGAAGTAGTTCTTTTGCCTTGGTTTGACTACCAGTCTAGGAGAAGAAAAACCCTGAAGCTTTACCCCGCTTAAAAACTGACCTTGTGTCACATCACGTCAGTGACGGAGGGGTTGAGTAAATACGTATACACACAAGCTTTTGTAAAGGCAGGTATCTTAAAGAAGAAAATTCTGTCATTAAACTGGACGAGTTTAAGGGTGTAGATACACCGTTTAGTCTTTGATGAGATAATACTAAAGGTGAAAGACACTGTAATGTGTATAATCTCTGACAATTTTGGACTTTTTTGACGGTTGCGAGGTTAATTGTTGCGGGCACGTAGAGAGTTACACTCGAGTGGCAAATGCGTTTGCCAGTATAAAATTTGCTGCTAGTGATTTTTCTTTTCATAAACAGACCTATCACCTCTTTCGAATAAAACTCGCTGATATTTGTTTCTCTAAGGTCCCGTGTCGTGGGTCAAATGACGACGTATAACGAGATGGAATCACGTAGACATACAGCTGCACGTGTTCAGTAGACAGTTTTTCCGAAGGTTGTTGTCTTGATGTCATGACAGCAGCAAAGTTAGGCGAAGCCCCCCTCCCTCTCTCCGTGTATAAGCAGTAATTTTTAGGAGAACACTGTTGTTAGTTCTCACGGCATCAGTAGTGAATGGGTCTTTTGTGCATGTGTGGGTTTACGCATGTGTACAACAGCGAATAAAAGTGTTCTTATATAAAGGACCAGCAAAGTAACTATGGGCGATGTTAACCTTGCCCAGTAACTGTCTGTAGATCTGAGCAACTCAACACAATAAAGCATGTCCAATCCTGTAAAAAGGAGTCAATAACAACTTTTGTTTCTTGACCAACACGCCCGATTGCAACGTGTCCTTTCCACCTGGTCCCATTTTACAAATTAGTCGTCATTATTTGTGGGCGATCGATGGAGGGTCATTATCGAACTGTTGTTAGAGCTATCACGTTTTCTTTAGAATCGATGATCGTAGAATGGATTTTATAAATGACGTCAAAGTTGTTTTATGTCTTCTGTTGATGCTTCTCTCTCTCTCTCTCTCTCTCTCTCTCTCTCTCTCTCTCTCTCTCTCTCTCTCTCTCTCTCTCTCTCTCACAGAACAAACCTAATTATAGTCGAGATAAATGATTGCTCCTTTTTATTGCGTTGATATTTTGTAATATTTAAAAAAATCTAGAGAATATAATTTTGAATGCGAATATATCTTTTATGTCTATCTTTTGAATGTCTATCTATCTATCTATATCATTTTGTGCATATTTATCTGTCTCAGTTTCTTCATATATATCTATCTATCTATCTATCTATCTATCTATCTATCTCAGTCTGATCAAATCTAGCTAGCTAGCCATCTAGCTATCTAACTACATAGTTATCAAGTTATCTATCTAGCCATCTCAGTCTGATCAAATCTATCTATCTAGCCATCTCAGTCTGATCAAAATCTATCTATCTATCTATCTATCTATCTATCTATCAAATCTATCTATCTATCTATCTATCTATCTATCTATCTATCTATGTGCCTGCTATTGAGAAATGTTTAGTAATCTAATTTCGCAACTTATTTACTCGAGTAACAAATTCTCTCCTCCCAGGGTGCGCCAAAACTGCTTTAAAGGGAAACCTTTAATATTTTAGTTTAAAATTGCTTAGGAAAGTCTAATCTATGAAAAATAAATGAATAAGAAAGATAAAATAATTAATAAATAAGATTGCCATCCGTAGGAGTACTTCCCCGCTGGTGGATGTTCCAGATTTTTTTTTTGAGTAAAATTAATAGGAAAAGTATCATTTGTACAGAAAACAAATTACAAATAAAAAATTGGTATCCACAGACGTGGAAGTCTAAATTAATTAAGGAAGCAAATTAAAATGTCTAATTCATCTATGAAGGAAATAAAATGCTTAGGTTGCTCTGTGCTTGAAGGTGCACAACAACATTTTTAATGACTTTTCTTATACCATAAAAGATAGATAGATGGATAGATATATGAAGTGTCTCAATTATGTATAATTAACAAATAAAAAATAATCCTGATAATTGATAAGATAAATGATGATATATTATTTATTCTATCTATGATCTTGCAGACTAAATACACAATAACTAATGAGTAAGACATCTTGAATTGGTATATTCTATTTCTATTTGTGATAATTTCTGTTAACTTTCTGTTAGTGGTACGATTGCAAAATGTTCAATTCGCCAGAACTCTACCAAAGAACGCAGGCACACACACACACACACACACACACACACACACACACACACACACACACACACACACACACACACACAAACAAACAAACAAACAAACAAACAAAATGTGAAAAAGAATAAAGACTTTCAAAGCTTTTATAGAATAAATTTTTGTTTTTAGAATATTATTTGTTTAGCCTAAGCAACACCTGCTAGTATGTAATAAATGATTTTAGTAGTGTTGAAATGTTAAAAAGAAACAGAATATAGTGAATATTTGGTTCTACATGACAAAACACTTGTTAACAATGTTTTGATAGCCTAGCTTGCTATCCATTACATCATACAAGGTACACCTAAGACTAAGCATAGCTCCGATTTGGCACTAAGTCACTGGGAAGTCCCCGTGGCGTACTGTCTAACGTACTGGACTGACATCGTAGTAAGCGAGTTCGAACCCCAGTAGCGCTATTACGTTTACATTCGAACTAATACCACTGAGAAATGTACAAACACCCCTCATTTGATAGTACCACAGCTGATCTTCTATAATGATGGCTTTGGCATTAAATAACCTACGAAGGTTGATATGCTATTAAACTAAGAAACAAAACTAACCAACCAAAGTCACATATATGGGGCAGCGAGTTAGGATCGAAATCACGAGTTGCCCTATTTTGTGTGCACATGTTTGTAGGGGGTTGAGAAGCTAGCAGACGCAAATAAACTAGCGATATGTAGCAAATGAGTTTAAATAAGATAGCAGTTCAGTAACAAAATGCTGATTACGTGATCTGCAGCTTGGAAAAGGCGTTTAATTGAAATTAATTTTTAATAAAATAGAGAAAAAAATGAAAGTAAAAGATAAAGATGTGAACAAATCAGTTTAAATACGTGCGGTGTAATCTAAAAAATAAAAATCAACTGATTACAGAAAAATGAAGCTGAATCCAGATTTTAATGAAATCGGCTCGGCACCAAAGTGAACTTTTGATAAAGTAAGTGTTGATTGGACAAGATTATTTTTCTGTTTTCTAATTGGTTAAAAGAATTTATTTAGTTTCTGATTGGTTCGAAAAAAAATCACTGATGAAATTCAAATTCGAAATTGTAAGCTGTGATTCTACTTCCGTATTTGATTTATGCTCGAAATAAATATAGCATAATGTTGTCCATTACATAGATTGTGGTATCGCGGTTAAGCTTATTAGATATTCTTACGCATTTATATGTACATACACATCTATCTATCTATCTATCTATCTATCTATCTTATCTATTTTTTGTGCAGGATCACGTGCTAAGGTATACAACGAGGGTAAAATTAACTTTATTAGTGAATAATATTTAAGATTAACTTGTTAAACCTTGCTCTCTGTGAAACACCTTTGCACAGCACCGTGTATATTGAGGTTTGTAAATTGATTGATTCATTGATTGGTTTAATGATATTTCGACCCGTCTTGGGCTAGAGAGAGAGAGAGAGAGAGAGAGAGAGAGAGAGAGAGAGAGAGAGAGAGAGAGAGAGGGGGGGGAGAATGAAATAGCCCATCATATGTGAAAACTAAACGATTTTTCAGTTTTCTGAAACCTTGTAAAGCTTCTGATAAGATATTACGCGCGAAATTTCTGTCCTGCAAAGGGGGAAAAAAAAATTGAAAAAAAAAAAAATACCATTCTAAAGAATCTAATTTGTCGAATGTAAAACAGGATTCTTTTTACTGTTTTAGGGATTTTGGCAAAAAATCTGAAATTTGGTCATAAGCTGCTGTTAATGTTCAATGATTTTCTTTTAGCATCCTTACTTGTTGCTACGCATTTTTGTAATGTGAACGACCGCAAAATTTACGGGTGATTTTTCAACTTCATGCATTTGGTGTACTGTCTTTTTGAATTTACACATATTTATGTCCATTATATATACTAGCAAATATATGTACCTTCCGGGTGCAAGTATTTGAGGTTTGATGTAATAAAATATTATATTAAATTAGAAGCACTAATGAAACTAAATAAGAATGCAGATAAAATGATTTGAAACAGAGGGAGTATAATCGAAAAATAGAACAAGTTTGAAATTAACTCTTCCATTATTTTCCATCACTCCCGTCTTTCATTGCTAACTTTCCCCAATTAAACTATTTTCTTAAATTAGGAAGTAATGAATAAAATTAGTTATTTCTTCTTGTTAATGGATTTCTTTTATGATTCATCCCCGAGATTTATGTTCTGTGATGGTTAAATAAACAGTGTGGTTGTGAGTCCTGGGTATATTTGCCTCCAGCCTATCAAGCCACTCGAGAATCGCATCAACTGATCTTCCAAGGAACTCTTATGGAATAGCAGAAATAAATTCTCGTATTCATCCTTCAAGCTCTTCCAAAGTCGTTGATTTTGTAGAGTAGACTTGCTCCTTCAGTCAGCCTCAAAGAAAAAAGTAACAGGGTGTTAAATCAGGGCTTCTGTCCAGCCACTCATGTAGACCACGTCTACCCATCCATCTCCCAGGAAAATGGTGATTCAATCATTCATAAACAACAGCTAAATGTGAACAACAACAACACAGATTTAATTGCCATATATCAAGAAACATACATTAGAGAATTGAGAAAAAATGAACTGCATATATAAAATTATAAATAGCCTAAAATAGGGAGTTACTTTTCAATCACCCTGTAAAAGAGTGAAAATATTTTTCTTGTTTATAACAAACCATCTTGAAATCACCAAGATTTGAAAAAAAATTATTGTCAAATAGCATTTAATGAATTTGTTATTGGTATCGGTCTTTTGTATTGGTCTTTTTTACTGCTAATTCTAGCCCTGTCGCCTGGGACAGAATACACCGAGTGCACCTCTGCAGAAGGGTAAGACCCTCCCAAACAAGTCCCTTGATATCTCGTTGCTTCTCTCTTCCGAGGTTTCATCAGACATTACTTTTTAAAGAAAAACATGATTCCATTCTCATTATTTAGGTACTATCTATCTATCTTTTTCGTTTCTTTCTATATATATTCTTTAAATTTATTTTAGCTTCTCCTTCCCTTCCACCTTTACTTCCATTCCACTGAAGCAGCCGATATGCGATTGATTTATTAGCATAATCGCTTTCTTTATATATATATATATATATATATATATATATATATATATATATATATATATATATATATAGTGATGTTCAATAAGGGACATAACTCCTATGTTTTTACAAGACTTATTTCTCTTAGATTGAAATGTTTCTTTCGGCGCTGAGCGAAATTCTATGGTGACCTTAAAAGCGCTATTTTTTTTACTATCTCGTATGTTTTCACATCCTAATATTTCGAAATAAAAGATAAACATTGTATTTTTTTATCCAATATCTTTAAAATATTTTTTTCTTGGAAGTGTAGCCAAAAATACTTTTCTCTGTCGCAATTGACGTATTTATTTAGAAAGGGGGAGAATTC
The DNA here is from genome assembly GCA_023376005.1 of Doryteuthis pealeii. Classification (NCBI taxonomy): domain Eukaryota; kingdom Metazoa; phylum Mollusca; class Cephalopoda; order Myopsida; family Loliginidae; genus Doryteuthis; species Doryteuthis pealeii. The sequence continues at coordinate 54,516,792 of CM042148.1, read as the reverse complement.
GGCCCGTTTTGTCATCCATAGTTGAAATTGACGATTAAAAAAAAAAAATTAAATATATAAAAATCTCGGAAAATATGCAGCACATAAAATGATATTTTTTAATTTACATTTTTAAACCTTGAAATATTTAAGATAAAACTCAATTTAACTTAGATAAGGTAATTTTTTTTCATTAATTTAAAGAAAAACATAATTCTTAAAACTACGAAAAAAAAAAAAACATGCTACATGATTTATTTTTTGAGTTTTAAGAAAATAAATTCAAATTTTAAAATTACTTTTTTAGTATTGAATTTATATTTTTTATATTTTTTATTTTTCTATATATTCTTCAGGATATAAATAGGATAAGAAATGTAAAAATTAGGAACCGGAAATTTTTTTCTTCAAATGGTCAAAGGTCACTCCCTTTATTTTTCGAATTGATAAAAAATATTTTTTCAAGTTTTTTTAATAAAATAAGCTAATTGTTATAAAATTAAGTCGTTGGAAAAATAATTTGGTGAAAATTTCATTAAAATTGGACAATTCCCTGATTTTTGGTAATTGTTTTAAAATTTAAAAAATAATTATTATCTCCCTTGGTATTTTTGGCTATGTATATATAATGTTATATTTATAACCAAACTGGCTAAGTCTAAAAAACTGGGGTCGAGTATGTTCATATAGTCACCTAAGAAGGGACTTTATTAGGACAGATTGCGCTTCCGCACCACCTCCGAAATAAAAAAAGTATCTCAGCACTATGTTATTACAAAGCAGATACAAAAGTGCCACCAGGCCTCAGCATATAGCCGGAAGTTTGAATGCGGGGTAGAGTGACAAAACTGGTTATACTACTATTCAAGTTTTAATTAGCTCGGTACATGGCATAGGTCTCGTTACAGAAGCACTACCACAGTTGCCATGCGGAAGGGGGTGGGGAAGATATATTTTATTTACCTGACCTCCCACGAGGCTAAGGTTTCACGCACAACCCGAAGCCCATGAGATGGCTAGTACAAAAACTGCGTGGTTCCCGTCGGCTTTCACTTTCTGGGGCGCCTCATTTATCGGGCAATAAACCCAGCCTCGACCCTTTAAATCGGGGTTAAAATCAATCGTAGAGTATCTAGTCTTACCCCCATTCTTGTATACAAGGAGAGGAAAGATTTGTATTATTCTAACTTGTTTTCTATTCATTCGGTTGTTGGCTGCACCACTGCAGTCGCCTTCTCATAAAATCAGCCACAGGCATTTATTTACACGAAAAAAAGTTGGTATAGTGATATATTTGAAGTGAGCACACTCGTGCACTCACTCCAAATTTTTTTTATTTATCTTCTTATTTGAAGTGAGCACACTCGTGCACCCACTTCAAATTTTTTTATTTATTTCGAAATGAGTTACATTAAGTGTGCACACGACTCGGCATATAGCCGGAAGTTTGGAGTTTGGGGGAGGGGTGGTAAAACTGGTCATAACACTACACGTATCTATCTAGCTAGGTTCACTCGCCGACCGATTCATTCAAAAATAAAATAAAAATCTTGCATTCTCTCCTTGCGCAGCCCCCTTCCACCAAAATACCCCATTCGCTCTATGCATCTATCCTACTTAAACATTTCCCAATACTCGTTTGATGATTGGCGATGGAGGGGGTGGGGAAAATTGAAAACAAAAAGCCCCAAGAAACTGAAAACATGTAAACAAAACAAAATTGAGGGTCATTTTGGTTATCCCCTTTCCCTCAGCTAGTATGAAGGCCCGCCGACTGTCTTCCGCACTTTGTTGTTTGAAAGCAAGCCGGTGAGTGCCTCTAATATGGGAGTGGGTGTCCTTAGTGGGTTGTGGGTAAAACATTGGGATTCTGTAGGCCGGGCAGGTTGGGTTACTAGAAAAGTTGACTTTCCAAGAAAAAAAAATTAGGGTGAATTGGGTGGTTTTATAAAAAACTTGGGATTGGGGTCCTGGATATGTCCTACGAGAAAAAACTGGGTTTGATAATCATTCAGCATCCTAACTAAAAGGATCTATGGTGTATGCAGTTTTGGCTTTTTCTTTTGTTTTTCTTTTGTTTTATTTTAAAGACTTTGTTTGTCTAAAATATTTTATTTATCTTAGAGTGAGATACAGCAAGTGTAGAAAAAATACAAATATTTGGGTGAAACCATTTTATAAGTTTTAGATGTTTACGCAAAGGTGATGTCATAATGCACATTTTCAATCCCTTCGAATTTGATAAAATAAACTCTCCCAGTTATATGTACAAACAGTATAAGTATTTGGGAGAAACCATTTTATAAGTTCTAAGGGTCTCCACAATAGTGATGTCATAATGCATCTTTCTGCGGATGGATCATTAAAATGTGTGTGGGTTTTTCATTCCCTTCAAAGTTGAACAAATGGTCTCTTCCAAACAAATATTTGGGTGAGACCATTTTATAAGTTATAGCTGTTCACGCTAATGCAATGTCATAATGTACCTTTCAATCCCTTGGGGTTTTTATTTTCAATTTTTTCCCACCCCCTCATCGCCAATCATCAATATTGGGAAATTTTTAAGTAGGATACATGCATAGAGCGAATGAGGTATTTTGGTGGAAGGGAGCTGCGCAAGGAGAGAATGCAAGAATTTTATTTTTTATTTTTAAATGAATCGGTCGGTGAGCGAGCCTAGCTAGCTAGATCCGTGTAGTAATATGACCAGTTTTAGCACCTCTCCCCCAAAACCAAACTTCCGGCTACAAGCCGAGTTGTGTGCACATGCGCTGTATCTCATTTCCGAATAAAGAAAAAGTTTGTTTGGAGTGAGTGCACGTATGTGCTCACTTCAAATAATCTGGCGGTGGGAGGTTGGAAAATTATTTTTACGTTTTCTTTCTCCCCTTTGATAATAAGCATTATGCTTATTATAAACTTATTATTTTATAATAAGCATAATGCTTATTGTCCTTTGTTTTGTTTTTTTTCATATGGTCACTTCCTCACTTTTTGTTTTTATAGCCTCCATTTTTAGTTAAGGCTTTTCCCACCATTTAGAGTAGGATTTTTCCAACTCTTCCACCTCCTCTCCACACCTTAAATTAGTTTATATTAGTTTTTTTAGTTATTCTTAATTAACCAATAGTTTCTTACAGTAAATGCTTAGTGATAAAAATAAAGAAATATAAGATATATAGAAATAACATAAAAATATTAGAATTTCTTGTAAATGCTTAGCGATAAAAAATAATAAAGTATAAGTATAATTAAATAAGTATAAAACAAAATTTTAAAAATTTCTTTTAAATTATTATTAGTATTCAAAATTTTGAATAATAAATATTGATTAGTAGTATTCAAAATATTAAATAGTGAATATTGAAAATCTATCATCCAACACCGTAGTGCAGCTTACAGCGACGAGACTGAGATCATCCCAATACCCTATTGATGAAATTGGACTAGCAGCTACGCAATCATCCCAGCACGGCGGGGGAATTGGAAAACCCTTCTTTCTCTTCTTCTATTTTTTTTTTCATAAGGTCTGTCTCCAATTTCTTTATTTTCTTTCTCTTTCTTTTTTAGGATAGGGCTTTTCCAATTCCTCCCACCTAAACACGAGACATCCAGTACCCCTACTGCAATCAGCTCAACAGATCATCCTACTGCAATCCAGCGGCCCGATTGATGCCTAGCACGGCCTTAGAGGGAAGCCAACTACACAGATTACGAATTCGGGTGCTAAAGGAAGGGACAATATAAGACTGGCCTATATCAACACAGAGGACGGCCAGAGAGCCAAGAAACAATGTGAGGCGTCACCAGACTGCACAGGCCATCGGATTGGGGCCTAGCACGGCCTTAGAGGAAAGCCAACAGATTACGAGTACGAGTCCGGATTCTAAGGGAGGGGCAATATGCAATGAATCCAAACACCGTAGTTGTGAGAGTTGGAAATACTTTCATACTTTTTTTTTTATTTATCTTAGAGTGACATACATCAAGTGTAGAAACAGTACAAATTTTGGGGTGAAACCATTTTATTAATTCAAAATTTATGATCAATATCACCTCCAAGCCACTAATGACTTTTTTGTGTAATTTTTTTGTATATTTTGTATAAATTTTTTAAAGATAAAATTGTGTTGGTTATTTCCTAATTTCTCATTTTGTTTTTGCTTACGAGGGTTTGGGGAAAATTCATATTCTATATATTTTCAAACAGTTAACTTAGTACAAAGATATTCGTCTTCATGGGGATAACAGTCTGCATAATTAAGTCTAGCAGTTTATCCGGTTTATATCCATTACCATGTACATAAATACAATATCAATATGCAAATTAGCCTTCCCGTTCAAACGGTAAATCGCTATTTTGTTATTAATACACTTGAATATAATACACTTGCATGCTATTAGCATGTAGATAAGGCCAGCAGTATTATTGATAATTGAGGTTTAAAGAATAAAATCATGGAGAATGAAGTAAATAACTAAGGGAATTGTGACTTGAGTAGTGATATAGTTTCGGTTACAAACACTTCATTATAATAAGATTAGCAAAAATATGTACCCTCTGGGTGCAAGTATTTATGCTTTAATGTAATGTAAAGACTAATGAAACAATGCCGATAACATGATTTGAAAAAGAGGGGCTATATTAGAAAATTAGAACAACTTTGAAACTCTTCCATCACTCTTGTCTTTCATTGCTAAATTTTCCTAATTTAACAATTTAATCAAATTAAGAAGTAAAGAATAGAATTAGTTATTTCTTCTGTTAATGGAATTAAGATTTATCTTAGTAAATAACTAATGGAATTATGACTTTGGTACTGATATAGTTTCGGTTACAGACTGATTAACACACAATTTCCATTATAATAAAATTTACTATCCCCTCCGCACGAGTACGAGTTTTCCTTCTTAGATCAGTTGCCATACCAAGGTTAAAGAGCACAGTCCGCCTTACTTTTTACCCATAAATAGAATAGTTGGATTCATACCTTTCCCAATGGTATTGGCGCTATGTGAAATGCAACCAGCCTAGCCGATGATTTGAACCCCTGTCGCCATATCCATTTTCTATGACTATAACCATTACACAATAATATTTTGCAAGTGCACCAAGAAACGACGAAAACCATTATAAAACTGGTGCCATGTGCATTATCAGTTGCACGCTTTAGAATCTTAAATAATATGACCATTTAGTTGAGAAAAAGACATGCAAAAGGGACTTGAAGCAGCTTAGAAAATAAGAATTATGAGGAAAAAGACAGGAAGAAAGAAAACACAGGCTCGGCAGAACAGAAGCAGTGATACATTTAGACATACTCAAGAGGTTAGGTGATCAAGTGGTAAGAGCCCGAATTAGATGTCATAGAAAACAAAAAAAGTATAAGACTCTGGGGTTTTGACATTCTGAAGGACCACTCTATCCGAATGAGAAAAAAAAAAGGATCTTAAGATCATAAACGGGAAAATAGAACTTTATATATAATAGATACGACTGTACCAGCAGACCTCTGGCAAAGACGAAAGAAAGCGAAACACTCCAAGACATTGTACGGGAACTAAAAAGGGAAACAAAGATTTGTCATTATACCTATCATACTTGATGCAACAAGATAGTTTATAAGAATATATTTTATTCAACAAATAAAAAGAAAGATAAGAAATATTGACAGAAAGGTCCTTATAGTTTGGAAAAGTTTTCGGTTGTAATGTTTTTTTATTTTTTAATATTTTTTTTTTATAGATAATACCTTTGAAAACAAGTATGTATAGATGTGCACGCACAAGAAAGAATCCCTGTTTGCTTACGAATTTTGAAGAGATCTTGTGTTTATGCATATATTTTTACATGTATCAGCATTTATTTGGCGATGATCTTGCATAACGTAGAGGTGACTTAGTTCTTTAAATGGACGGCTTTCCCGCCATGTTTGTGGGCCGGTGAGACCGAAGTCAATTCGGCGTGTCATTATACGGCGCTGCTTAACCCTCCCCCAAAACAAGCAAAAAAACAAAATAAAAAAAAAACATTAACGAAAACAACAAAAAATTGATATTTTTGTGCTTTTGTATTAAAAAAAATCTGACCAATGCCAATATGGCTGTTTTTTATGATAAGCTTCCTTACATCGTTGTATATGGATTTTTAACTCTGCTCTAAAGGGCAGATAATCGGATATTTTTACACAAATGTTGAATTCGGCGAGTGTATATTTTTACTACCCCCCTCTGCGCGAGCAGGTTGTGGAACAAGGCCAATCTTAAGCGGAGTTTAGCAGATTTGAATTCAGTTTTCGTTCTCCCAGACAGGTTACAATACCAAGGTTAAAGAACCCTGCCTGCCTTACTAGTTGTCTATAGCTGGAGGGAGAATAGTTGGAGGCATACATTTCCCAAGGATATTAGTTCTATGTGAAATGCAACCAGCCTCGTCCATTTGAACTCGTGTGGCCGTTTATCTCTTACAACGATAACCATTACGCAACGGGTGCCTTCATATTTGGCGAGTGTACCGAGAAAAATGATAATTTAAAAAAGGCTTGTTGCCCCTCGATCTCCAGACACACATTTCTCTGAATTATCATGCGTTACTTTATAAAAATAGTTATAATTTCAAAATTGATGACGTGTTATTAAACACTTAGATAATTGAATATTTCTTCCAGGTTCAGCGGTTATTAATGGCAGGATTTCCAATGTTTATTTTACATGATTTAACAACTGGAAATATTAACAAAACATAATCTTATCTTTATTTATTTCATTTGTTCTTGTTCCTTACTAAACTAAGCTAATTAATATGGATGATAACAGCGATGGAATTGTGCTCTTAATTATTGTCGCGCCAGGAAAGTCATTACGAAAGAAATTGGGGAAATTAAAAATTCGAGAAAGAATTGAGATTATACAGACCATCGTTACGCTAAAATCAGCTAGAGTACCTGGGAAAATACTAGAGGATTTGAGGAGTCTCTCCGACACTCACTTCCAAAATACAATCATTACCGCTATATAAGTTATAGATAATAAGTGCAGAATGACAGTTCAAATTTTGGTCTAATGTAGATTCTATTGCTTAGTAATCTGCATAGATTCGCCAGGCAATTATAAAGAACTGACAGGGCATATTTTTCCTTTTTAAATAGTAATTAGGGAATAGTCCAATAATCAGATAGGTGTGGCAGCTCTCCATACTTAATATAGACATTTTAACAATAATAATAATAATAATAATAATAATAATAATAATAATAATAATGATGATGATGATGATGAATGATGATTATAATAATAATAGTAATGACAATAATATTGATGATGATGATAATAATAATAATAATAATAATAATAATAATAATAATACTGACTTTACAACAAAATGAGTCTTTTCTTGAGAATAAAACGCATAAAATTCTCTGGGACTTTGAGATACAGACGAATCCCCTTATCCCAGCCAGAAGACTGGACCTAGTATTGGTTAACAAGAAAAAGAGAACTTGTCAACTGATAGATTTTGCAGTCCCAGTAGATCACAGAAAACGAAAAAATAGACAAATATCTGGACCTTGCTAAAGAATTGTGGAACATGAGGTTGAAAGTGATACCAATTGTAATTGGTGCACTTTGACCGGCCCCTAAGAGTTTAGAAAACAGACTAAAGGAATTGGAAATCAGAAGAAGAATTGAGACCATCCAAACAACAGCATTGTTAAGATCGGCTAGAATACTCAGAAGAGCCATGGAAACCTGGAGACTTACACAATCTCAGATTCTAATGAAAGACCATCAGCTTACTCCGGTGTGAATAATAATAATAATAATAATAATAATAATAATAATAATATTTTCTCTTCTATCTATGAATAGATCAAGGAAATGCTGTAAAGATTTTGAAAGATGCATGAAAATTGAGGTGATATTTCTTCGCTCTCTCTAAGGAATAACAATTCAAATTATCAAAATAGTCCCTCTCTAAAGACCCCCTTCCTCCTACAGACATTGAAAACGCTTTGCGAAATACATAAACTTTCAGCTTCTTCGTATCACTTTATTTGAGTTTATTGAAACTTGACACAACATTGAATGTTCGTCACTTACGTCACATCTCATGTGAGTTGGTGGCGTCGGATATGACCTGATAGGTGTTTTGAAGAGATTGCATAGTCTACAACTGATTGTACAATGTCATCGAGGACAAATATAAAGATATGAAGCGGTGATGAAGATAATTAAGAGAGAGAGAGAGAGAGAGAGAGAGAGAGAGAGGAGAGAGAGAGAGAGAGAGAGAGAGAGAGAGAGAGAGAGAGAGGGGGGGGGTTCTGCGTCTGTTTCTGCAAAATAAAAACAAACAAAAACGAAGACATTCTGCAATGTACGAGCTGACAATTAGAATAAATAAAAAGAAAAAATATTTAATCACAAGATACATAGAAACTAATTCTGTGCACATATCCACATTAAAAATATATAAAAGCACTCGGAAACACACACATCTATATATCGTTAATAATTACATACATACATACATACATACATAGATAAATGTTAGATAAAGTGTAGGCAGAATAAAACAGCAAGTCATTGTCCACAAGTTGTGCCAACAGCACGGAACTCGATGACTCTTCTTCGCCACTCATCTCTATCGACTATCACTTCTGTCAGGTCCACTTCACAGCATCCAGTATCCGCGCAGATACCAACCCACCCTGTTATGTTCATGTGTAGGTGCCTGTAGAATAACGTTACTTATGAGCTCATCCTTGCTACCCCTGCAGTATCCAGCATGTTTTGTTCGGATTACCCAAATGTCTTGTGTGATAGGAGGCAAGTCACCGTACAGATGCTTTTTTGTGGTGTGTTGCTTCCAGGATAACCATATATTCGAATTAATAGTTTCACGTTTTCACGATTATTTCGTTAATGTTGTACAATTTTATTTCAGGTACGATCAGTTACAATCATAAATTGTACCGGTGCACCCCATCTGTTTGCTGTTGAAACATTTGTTAATACTGGTGAATCTATATTTGCTAGAAGGATAGCTTTTCGTACTCATTTCACATTACATCTGAATGATGCTGTCCCGGATAGACGGATAGAATTTTCAACCTATTGTAGTATCGACTTTCTATCAGGAAAAGCATAATCTCAACATAAAATTTAACATATGGCAGGTATTTGTGTTGCACTCTGTATAACAAAAAAGCATTTCTTTAATAAGTAAGGTTATTTTTTCTTAAAGAACTGAGCCATACCAGAATCTATTTTGATTATAGTTTGGTTTATATATATATATATATATATATATATATATATATATATATATAGTCAACATCGAAATAAAAAATAAAATCAGCCTAAACCAAATGATTAACACATATGCGATTAATTGGTTTAACAATATCAAAAATAAGATTGAGAAACCTTCATCCAATTTGATATCAAAGAATTTTACCAGTTGATATCAGAGAATCTGTTCTCCGATGCAATGGACTTGAGCAATAGCACGCTAATATTTCCCAGGAAAAAATAGGCGTTATAAAATCAGCCAGTTTTAGGGAACAACGAAGAATAATGGATGAAGACCCGTAATAGCAGAGGTTTTGACGTATCCATGGTGGCCCCAGACTCTGCGCAAATCTCGGACCTATTTGGTCCATTAATACTCTTCGACTTAACAAAAAAACCAAAAAAAACAAAAAAAAACTGGACATTATGGATGTTGGGATTTACTGCGATGACGGCTTATTGGTCGTTAAAAATTTGTCCAGATAAAAATGCAACCGAACATAGCTAGCTAAGGTTGTTACATTCTTTAGTCTAATATTTGAAAACGAATGTTTATGGTTTGCAGACCTAGTCTTAAATTCTGATTTTGTACAACCCACGTAAAATTTAGTAAGGTCTGGTTTCTGTGTAGACGTTATTGATGCAAGATAAATTACACCTTTGGTCACACACTTTCTTTTTACAGGAAGCGACCCAAGGTCAATTTCTTGCAGAGTTTATCAGTTTTGAATTCAGAGTTTTCCTTCTCCTTGACTGATTGCCTAACCAAAGTTAAAGAGCCTACCATTTACCCATAGCTGGGGGAGAATAGTTAGATGCATACCTTTCCTATGGGCATTAGCGCTATGAGAAATGCAAACAGCTTCCAGGATAATTTTTCTATATACCGAGAGGTTTATCGCAGGTTTACAAAGCTACGAGGATGTAGGAATTCCATGGTTCTGCACAGAATGGAAATATTCTTGCAATCATTAAGCATTTTATTAAATCTTAGTGCTTTACACCAGAAGAAAAAAATAATAAGACGGTTAGACACCGTCAAATAATTCAGCAAAATTCAAATCATTATTTGGGTGAGGAAGGTTGTGATTATAAGCCGATCAAATTGTTGCTTTGGGTTAACTGCAAAGAATTGATTAAGTAGTGTACTTGCATATATTTATACGAGGCTTTAGTGTCCTTAAAAACGAGCGCATCGTGCCATCATATGTATTACTCCGCGTACGAAATATGAAAATATATAAAAAATGAAAACCGAAATAATACAAGATATCATATTCTTTTAAATTCAACCTTTAAACATAGAAATATTATATGGTTCAGCTCCATAGGCTAAAAGTACATTTCTTCTCTCTCTCTCTCTCTCTCTCTCTCTCTCCACACACACACACAGATATATATATATATATATATATATATATATATATATATATATATATAAGGAGTCGCGTTTATTTTGGTATGTACTGTCGACTTATAACCTGGACCTTGCGAATTAAAATTAATCTTTAATCAGTGAAACTTACAAATCTAAAAAAAAAAAAGAAAAGAAATAAACTATTTAGAGAATAAACGAATAATTTTCATTTGAATTAATACGCGAAATTTTTCATCTTCAAATAAGGACACATATTTAATTCTTAGCTTCTTTTATTGTTACAAGAAAAAGAAAAGAAATTAAATAAATATATTTTTCATCAACAAACAATTAAGAAAAGAATTCTAATGTTTTTGTCATGTACAAAAGATGTTTTTAGAAAAGAGTTAAGTTTACATTATTTCAAATATCTTAAATGCAAAAAATCCTAAAATAAACATTTTAATACGCGGATTCTTCAAATTTTAAAGAAAATGATAAGGAATTTACTAAATTATTTTACACTCTCCCTCACTTACACATCTCTTTCTCCCCTTTCTCTCTCACTCCCTGGTGTTCCTAAAATACCTTTAGTTCGGACATGGACCGGGTACTTCTGCTAGTATTATATATAGTTAGTACAGTCGTAACAAGCTGGATTAAAATCGAGTTTCATGTGTCACCGTTTTGTTTATCTTACTTTTTATATACACCGGTGTTTCCGTTTCATTTTCGGCCTAAATTTGAGCATTGAAGCTTTGAACTTTAATTTATATATTTATGCTTATATCTATAGTAAACATAATAAAAATAACAATTATAAATAATTATAAAATGTGATTCATTGATAGCATCACCAGTACGAAACACCAACAACTCCTGCCTGTAAATAATAGGTCGAAGTTTCAATGACCTTTAGATGGAAATTTTCAAGAAACTCTTGTTTACCAAGCCATCGTCAAAGTTAATGTAAATAAAAAAGATTATATTAGGGCGACGGAAAGACTCGGTAAAAAAAGGAGGTATTTCCACAAACTGTCGATTACTGATACGAAATACGCACATGCGCAGTCTTTCATATATATATATATATATATATATATATATATATATATATATATATATATATATATATGCAACATGTGTCAAAAAAGTATCGAGATTTTTTGTACTTTTTGACACCTTGTATTCTGAAAATATTAACGTTCCATTCGTTGTTAATTTCTATCATGGTAAATACAGATTTAAACTCGGCACTTTTATGACACACCTTGTATTCTGAAAAAAAATAACGTTCCATTCATTGTTCATTTCTATCTTGGTAAATACAGCTTTAATCTCGATTCTTTTATGACACACTTTATATATATATATATATATATATATATATATATATATATATATAGTACCTTAAAAACAATAACAAAATTACTTCAATAAATACTGCCTCCTGTCAAAGACGACATATCAAGACAATATTTCTTTTAATTTTTTAAGGAAATGGTTATTATTACATTTTTAAACAAACACAATCTTTTGAATAAAAGGTCAGAACAATGTAGATGCGTTATTTATATTCTCCACCACAACTCGAACAGTTTTGAAACAACTTATCAACCAATTTTAACAAATATTCTAAATATCTGATATTTAATAATTCAAAATTAAAAAATAGACTTTTCATTTCTGAGCAACACCAATGCCAAACATAAAAAAGGCATATATGAAAATAAGATTCATCAACATCATATTGTGCTGACAGCACGGGTCCCCATGCCACATGTCCCTATCGGTCATCGCTCCTGACAAGTCCTCATTACAGCATCCAGTGTCTTCACAGAGCTGATCGATGTAAGTATTTACTGGTCGAACAACACTTTTGTGTTCATGTGTAAGTGTCCACAGAAGAACGTCACTTCGCCCTTACTTTTCCATCATGTCTTGTTTTACTCTGATGATTTTTGTGATAAGAGGAAAATGTGGGGTGCTGTTTCCAGATTTTTTTCAAGACATCGCACAACATCTTTGTGTTGTTTCTAGCCTTTTATTACCAATCGTTCCGTTAAAGTCTAAGTGGTGCAGCCATACAGTAATACTGACGCAACAGTTTGGTAAAATTTTCTTATTTTATTAGGGAGATCAGATTTCCATAAGATCGATGATCTGTCAATGGCAGTCCATGCATTTCCGATGCGTATATTGACTAACTGTAGATGCAATATTGTTACCTAGTATGTGAACTGGTCTGCTAATTTCAGAGGCTGGTTATCCAGTGTGGAATAGTCTCCATTGTTTTAAAAGCACATGAACTCTGTTTTATCTGAGTTCCGATAGGGGCCAATGCCGTTAACTGCTTTTTCCAGGTTATTTAACAGTGATTCCTCTTGTGCAGGTGCATTTGTGAGAATCCCTAGATCCTCTGCGTAGTCTGCATCCGTAGTAGTTTCTGTGGGATTTTTTTTAGCGTGAGGTCTTTTTCTTTCATTACATATAATGACATTTGTAGAACGTAGTCTAGGCATATCACAAATATAAGTAAAGTCATCGGAGTGGTGTAAATTCCGACAGCGAGGGAGTCTATCCCCTTTTCACTAGCGCTAGACCAACGAGATTGTTTTTTAGCGTCTGAGGTGGAGCGCCACACATATCATCAACTCTTCTCTTTACCGCCCAGATCTCTGTGCTACTCATACGCTGCATTGGCGAGGGCCGGTATCGAACCAGGAACCTTGTGATTCTTAGGCGGATGCTTTATCGACTGAAAATGGTGAAAATGTATCTCATTGTTGGATTCCAGCGACAATACCAAATAAATCTGTGTCACCATCAGGTGAACGAACCATTGCTTTTCGTGTCTTTTTAGAGAAACATTATAACGGTAAAAGTTTCATTGAGGGGCCATATGCTAGAATTATTTGCTCCATTTTTGTATAGTCAAATGCCTTGGAGAAATCTGCAAACAATCGATTTTTTTCTCGGACTCTTTCTATAATTCGACAAATAGTCAGGATCTGAGAAGTGGAATGCTAATTGTGATTGTCTATCTTCTACAGACTTTCATTATTATCTATTTGACCTTGGATGTATTCTAGTTGTTTTTTTTTGTAAGTTTTTGTTAGAAATGAGCTTTCTTAAGATTTTGCACATTGGCATTTCTTGGGTTTATTTCATTAGACAGGAATTCTTTTTTTAATACTATTTCGCTTTTTTCTAACTGCTTTTGTTTCCTAGGGGGGTCTATATTTGGCTCTTTGTTTGGTTAGTATACATTCAGTTGCTACCTTTAAGTTGCTACCCATATTCATCATTTGGAGTATATATATAATATATATATATATATTATATATATATATATATATATAATATATATATATAAGATTTCAGGTTTACGAATGTAAACATAATAGAGTATTTGAAAAGCTAAAATAGAAAGAATAAATTGACAAAGAACGATAGAGAAGAGAATGAGTTGGGAGTAGATGAAAAAGCAAAGCTTCGCTGAATCATACAATGAAACAATATAGATTCAATAAATGTACATACGCACACATCAACGTGCTTGTACCTGTACATATATTATATATATTCACACACATACGCATACACACATGCGCGTTCATATGCACCTGTCATATCGGCGTTCCACAAGAATAAATGCCTACACAGCATGGGTTTCTTCACCGTACAAGCAGGGTCCAAGAAATAATTCATTCCCAAAGAAATCCATTTATTGCTTAATACACGGTCCTTACTATTCTTTTTTAATAATTTTTTTATATGTTTAATCATTGTGGGTCGCTTTTAAATGGTTTCTTTTGTGATAAAAGAAAAGATGATTCTCATGCAGGACGCACGTGGACTTGCGATTATTGAGAATTCGCGATAGCGTTCTCTCTGACTAAAAAAGAAAAAAAAAAGAACATTCATCAAATCAACAAACGGAAATGGCCAGATATTATAGATATTTATTAAATTTAGCACAAAGCCAAATAAAGAAAATAGGAATGGGAATATTCCATTCAAGTAGAGCCTGCCTCCTTTGAATAACAGATTTCTAAATCCTGGATTTTATTTATATTTAAATTCCAACTAATGCCCCTTTGATCAAATATTCTCAACTACCTCAACCATCAGGCAGAAATGAAATGAATACTATCATTAAATGTAACATTCTGATAAGAACTTACGAATTTGTTGCTGGGATCCAGGCCATGGTTGATAACGACTCCAGTAAGTCAACCAGGTCCATAGCCAGGGACACAGGAGAGTTTCTTATCATGCAGGTAGTGCATGAAGACATTCGCTATTTCTCATGCAAGATGAGAAAAGGCCAATTTTTATCACAGGCCATGAAGGACAAGATGAAAGACCATACGGCTTTTGAACAAACTCAAACGTCCCCTCCAAACGAACATACTTTGTTTTTTTCTCAGATGAGAAAAATTTTGTCAGGATCTGATGGTGAGATCTGTCCTTACAAATGTACCAATAATAATGAAAAGCAAACATCTAGTCCGCATCATGGAGTTTGGGGTGGTCACTAGCGATGATGACGTTATGCCTCCATTCATCTTCCGACATGGCCTCAAACTAAACACGAAGGCCTACATCAAGTGCCCGGTGAAAGTTGTGCTGTGCTGAGTCGAGAGGGTGGCTGCTAGAAGACCCCACGTCTCGCAACAAGTATTTTAGGTATCTTCAAATTCTTTCTTACATTAAGAGTCCTTCCCGCTTTTTAAACCAGTCTGAAAAGTCATCTTTTGGGATTTTTCTTATGCTGTTGGAACAAATCTTTTCAAGGACAAATCTTGGTAGATGTACAGAAATGGTGCCAATATACCTTCTTGCAAGACTCCAGTGTCAAAGTAATCAGCCTTATCATCAGGTGAGTAAACAATTGCCATCGTTGACTATGCGTATGCATATATACATTACGTTAAATCTTTACATACAAATATCTGCCGCTTATATCAGTAAGCTGTCACTAACTAATTTGCATATTCAGTTTTAAAATTAAAATTTCCAATTTGATGCTTTTTGATATTTATAAGTAACCGATTTTCATGTTGGTAGATTTCATTACTAAATCCCTTTGGTAGTCAGATAAAATTATTTTCTGTCTTGTAATTGATAACAATCTTGACCTTTTAAATCACAGTTTGGATCTATAAAAATGTAACTAGTGTGATTTTTAGTTATATCTTTTTAAAATCTAATAATCTGTGAATTAAATATGGAATTGTTTTGGTCATTGTAATTGGAAGATATAAGAAAAATGAACTTGGAAAACCCCCAAAAAACAAAACAAAATATTGATGTTAATAATATATAGAATAAATTATTAAAGCAATGATGGACTGATCGTACAATGCATTCAATTTGTTGCATGGAGGAGTTGCCAGTCCAGGGTAATTTTAGGTATACTGTCCAGTATACCTAGAATAAATTATATAAAACGAATTAAGAATTTGTTGGCAATGTGAAATTTGCAATATCTATAGTGTTGTCTTTGAGAAATCCAACAGAAATTCGCCCAGTTAGAATACGCTGACTGTATCCCCTGCATTTGTGTAAGACTCCCCCTCCAAAAAAGGATGTTCTGAGTATGACGCTAAATCGCATCTGATGGTGAGGCTCCAGTTCTGGAGATCTGGGGAGTGTGGAATACCCCTTTGTTGGCATTACTCCCAGGTCCACTCTGACCCGGAGTGGTAGCTCCTGTTAGAGTTCCATATATGGGTTAAATAGATCTGTTTGAAAATATTCGTATTCGATTGGGCCCCGTGTAAAAATACTATTAACAAACAAATACACAAAAATAATATATAGAATAAATTATTAAAGCAATGATGGACTGATCGTACAATGCATTCAATTTGTTGCATGGAGGAGTTGCCAGTCCAGGGTAATTTTAGGTATACTGTCCAGTATACCTAGAATAAATTATATAAAACGAATTAAGAATTTGTTGGCAATGTGAAATTTGCAATATCTATAGTGTTGTCTTTGAGAAATCCAACAGAAATTCGCCCAGTTAGAATACGCTGACTGTATCCCCTGCATTTGTGTAAGACTCCCCCTCCAAAAAAGGATGTTCTGAGTATGACGCTAAATCGCATCTGATGGTGAGGCTCCAGTTCTGGAGATCTGGGGAGTGTGGAATACCCCTTTGTTGGCATTACTCCCAGGTCCACTCTGACCCGGAGTGGTAGCTCCTGTTAGAGTTCCATATATGGGTTAAATAGATCTGTTTGAAAATATTCGTATTCGATTGGGCCCCGTGTAAAAATACTATTAACAAACAAATACACAAAAATGTAAATATGAACGTACAATGAACACGATTCCCTAGCCCCTTGGCATAAAATAACCCTAGGTTGGTATGGTGTTAAAATCACTTAATGAACGAATGAACCGACAGAAATAGAGAAATATTGAACATATTCGCTATTGAAATGTTATTTTGTTCTCCTCAAAATGATAGAAGAAAGCGTTTAACTGAAAGCAATCTTAATAAAGATAGAATAAAAGTTTAAAAATGTAGAAAATCCAGTTTCATGTTTCATAATCTGGATATTTTTTTAATGAATTAATAGACTGATATTTTCATTGGTCTTCTCATCGAACTGGAGGACATTGGTTGTCATTAATTCTTAAACAGGTCTGTAACCGAAAAAAAAAAGAAGAAATTTCTAAATGCATTGAACTTGCAACTGTCACCCAAACCATTGTTAACGAGCAACTAATGCGACAACCTTTTCCAAAATTAGTCAGGATTCTTCTGTGTTGCCAGTGAGTTGACAGCAATACGAACGCCTAGATATTTGTGTCGAGATATTGTCTCCTATATTGAATCTCTATTTCTTGGTTCGCCTGTTGAAAACAGGAATGTCAGACCGTTGAAATGCAACATACTGAAAGCAAAACAAGACAAAACGCGGGAAAAACAGTATAATTTTGAAGTCAACTTAAGAAAGAAAGAAAGAAAGAAAGAAAGAAAGACGTACTAGTTGATGTAAGGAAATATGAAAAAAAAGAAAGAAAGATATAAAAGTCGGTGTACAGAAAGAAAGAAGGGAAAAAAAGAGTCGATGTAAAAATAGAAAGAAAGAAAGAAAGAAAGACTGAGTGTCGATGTAAGAGTCGATGCAAGCAAAGAAAGAAAGACGTAAGTGTCGATGAAAGAAGAAAGACAGAAAGAAAAAGTCGATATCAGGAAAGAAAGAGACTGGTTACGAATTTCTGTATTCTGCGGTTAATAACCAATTGTTATATTAGCCACAGAAAATAACTCTAAAAAACAATACACGCACCCATTGGATCTTCTTACACACACACGTACAGAATAAATACACACACACACATACACACACATAAATAAACAAAATAAGACATGATCACACACACACACACACACACACACACACACACACACACACACACACGGCAATTAGCCTATATATCTATATATGGAAACAATTACATTGTCACACACATTAAATCTACTTAATATCCTAGGAAACATATACGAATACGGATATGTACACATACTTACTAAGACGCACACCAATATACACATCCATCGGATGTTTTACGCACACACACAGAGAGAGAGAGAGAGAGAGAGAGAGAGAGAGAGAGAGAGAGAGAGAGAGAGAGAGAGAGAGAGAGAGATCAACTATGAAATGAACAATCTGAATCCTAAAAAGAGCTCTAAGTACAATACATAAAGAAATCAAGTGTTATTCCCAGGAAGGACTCCTTGCTATCTAAAAAAACAAAACAAAAAAACAATTCCAAGAATATGTAAAAATAAAGGAGGTACATCAAAGGAATTACCAAAATAACAATGACCAGCATGTTGGAGCTCTTTTCATGTTCCTGAACTCATTCTTGTATAACTCTGGATTATGAAAGGTTGTATTGTTCCCTTGAAAGATACCATAATCATCGTGGAAGACATTTGCTCCCTCATACTATTGAGATAAGTGGTATGGAACAAAGATCATTCCACATGAATGATAAGACACAATGTTTCCCAGGATAATATTATCGAAACCATCATCCTGTCTTTACCACTTGTCTGTCCACATCGTCTTCCAATGATATCGCTTCTTCTAGCATCATAATGCGCATACATCTTGCCACCCGCTGCATCTATGAGAAGATGAAATTTATCGAAACAGGTTACCTTTTTTCTATTGACACAAGGTCAAGTTCAGATGCCCATATTCGAATTGAAGATTCTTTCGCCGATAAACATTGGCTAGCATAAATACTCTGACTCATTTTCCTCTGGGAACTTGTGCCTGAATACCAGTAAGCATTTCAACTGCTGCTTATTACCTAGTACAGTTTTTGTTTTAGATCGAACTTGTTTGACCAACAAATCCTGTCAGCGGGGAACGGCATTGAGGTTTAGTAATGTTAGTGGCCAGAATAATACAGTGAAGTCTTCATGTTCTTAAAACCATTCCTGTATAACTATGAATAGTGGAAAACCGCATTGACCCGCTGAAAGATTCCATGATCATCGTGCCAGGTTGTCGCCAAGAAACGTGTCACTGGTCTTTAATGATGTTAAGGTAAGTGGTGTGGTACAAATAACTTTCAACATGAATGATAAGACGCAATAGTTCCTAACAGAACATTTTCGAAACCACTGCACTGCCTCTACCAGTTTGTTGTTTATCCATTTTGTGTCCTGATGTCATCAATTCTCCCAGCATAATGATACACACGCACCTTAACACCTGCCGCATCTATAAGAAAGCGAAATTCATCAAAACTGTTCAGATGCACACGTTTAAATTGAAGATTTGTTTCGTCGATAAACATTAGTTAGCATGGATACTCTGACTGAGCTACGGCTCGAAAATATAAGCAATATGAATTGATGTAGTGTGTGTTCTGATAAATTCTTTCATTTTGATTAAATCTATTTGGAAGATGTGTGTCAAGAAACTTTCAATTAGATCATATTTACGGACAGAAAAGCTTCCGTAAATTTTTTCCCACCAATAAATCTTAGCTTTCTAAAACCCCCTTTCTTGGATCCCTGCCGATAGGTATTCACCACAATTGAGAGTTTCGCTCTCACAACCAATGGTGATTTCGATATCGGTTTACATGGTTGTTTATTCTGGCTCAGATATATGCAGTTATTACGATATATCTATCGTTTATGCCACATGACACTAGTAATAATGTCCAGCATATATATATATATATATATATATATATATATATATATATATATATATTATATATATTGTGTGTGTGTGTGTGTGTATTTTCTTGGAAATAAGGATCATTCAATGTGTAGTTTAACCGTAGTGATACAAGTAAATCGTAGTGAGAGCTCGATTTTCCTCGTGCCAGTGAGTGGACGGACAGAGCAATATATTGAATAAATGAAGGGAAAAAAACTTTAAATTTGCTTCATCGTAATAATTCATTTCACCTACATCAGTACAGCATCATCAGACATGAGCAAAAACATGGTTATTCTCGGGAATTTCTTCAGTAATAACCAGGTTTTTGCTCATGTCTGATGCTGCTGCGGTGATGCAGTTAAAATAAATTATTACAGTGAAACAAATTTAAAGTTTTTTCTTTCACACACACACACACACACACACACACACACACACACACACACACACATATATATATATATATATATATATATATATATATATATATATATATATAATGCAACATGATTTGATTTATTCAAATATTTAAAAGAACAAGAGTACAGAGTCGAGAGGGGGAAGGAAAACAACAACAACAACAACAACAACAACAACAAAAAAACAATCAAAACAAAAACAAAACAAAGCAAAAACAAAAACAAAACGAGGGATTGACTACTACTTTCATTTTTCACTCGTCAGAATCGAATCGAGGATTAAGAGTCACAAGGTAAATGATAGATTTGGATAATGATTGTTTAAAATTACACAAAAATGGAACCCCCTAACCCCCAAAAAAACAAAAACAAAAACAAAATAAGACAAAACAAAAACAATTAATAGACTAAACAGTTAAAAAAGACTACAAAAATAAAAAATAACTTTTTTGTGTGTAGTTTTAAACAATCATTATCAAAATAAGTCCTTTAACCCGTGACTCTTAATCCTCGATTCAATTTGATGAGTGAGGAATGAATGTACTTAGTCGATCCCTCATTTTTTTCTACCCCTCTCAACTCTACACTTCTAATTTTTATCAAAAAATATTTGAATAAATCAATTATTCTAAAGCATTTTATAAATTTTATCCCCTCTGAATATTATATATATATATATTATATATATATATATATATATATATATATATATATATATATATATATATATATATATATAATATGATATTCTTTCTAATGATTATTTTAATGACATGGACAATTTTAAAATTGTGTCTGCTTTTAATCTAATTTCTTTCTTTATTTTAAAGTGATATACCAGTTCCATGATATTTTATTTTATCCATATCTGCTATCATTTTGATGAGGAAAAGTGAAAGAAAAGAAAAAAATAGAAAAGAACACATACATGCACATGAACAAAAAACTAAACAAAACAAAAGCATGCCAAATGACCCTCTCTCCCCCCACCCCCCAAAACACCACAAAAACAAACAAAAAAACAAAAAAAACACACAAAAAAAGAAAAAATCAAACAGACAAGCAGCAGCAGCAGCAGCAACAGAAGCAGCAGCAGCAGCAGCAGCAGCAGCAGCAGCAACTAAACAAACAAGTAAACCAAACGGCAATACAGAAAACTATCTTCCATAAGATCTACTTCAAATTAAAAGCAGCTAAAAAGTAAAGATTGATGTTAAATAGGATAAGGAAATATAAAGGAAAATTGAAGTTGCATTTTAAATATTTATGATATCATCTAGAC
>CM042148.1:54377749-54490249 GCA_023376005.1 Doryteuthis pealeii | reverse complement strand
CAGCTACGTATCCAAATTTAAATATAAATCTTACGAAAACATCTTATTATAATGAAGATCACGTGTCTGTCTGTCGGTAACAGAAACTACGCCACAATTCCCTTAGTTATTTAGAGTCACATTCTCCATGATTTTATTGTTTTTAATTCAAATCTCAAATATTAACAAAACTGTTGTATATTATTAATACAGTTGGTCTTATCTTCATACTAATAACATGTAATTGTATTTATATATACAATCAAATAGCGATTTAGTGTGAACAGTAAGACTTATCTGCATATTGATTCTAAAAAATAATTTTAATAAATATTTGCTTGGTATTATTGATTTCTAATTATTTTGTATTATTTCAATGAAAATGAGCAAAAATTCCGTTGATAATCTTATTATAATGGAGATAGTGTGTTTTTCTGTCTGTAACCGAAACTATATTCCTACTCAAGTCACAATTCTCTTAGTTATTAACGTCACATTCTCCAAGATTTTATTTTTATCTAAACCTCAATTATTAATAATGTCTTATTATTGTCTTACATTATTAATACTGTTAACTATGTCTACATACTGACAACATGCAATTATATTTATATATACAACAAAATAGCGCTTTACAATGTGAACGGGAAGGCTAATTTGCATATTAATATTAAAAAATCGAATTTAATAAATATGTGCTTAGTATTATTGATTTCTAACTGTTTGGTTTTATTTTAATGAATATAAGCAAAAATCTCTTCAATGAATCTTAAATGAAATCCATTAACAAGATAAAATAACTGTCATTTTATTCTTTACTTCCTCTTATAACTAAATACTTAAATTAGAAAAAATAACAATGAAAGACGAGAGTGATGGAAGAGTAAATTTCAGTTGTTCTATTTTTTATTATACTCCCTCTGTTTCAAATCTTTTATTATACTCCCTCTGTTTCAAATCTTTTTATCTGTATTCTTATTTAGTTTCATTAGCCTTTCTAATTTAATACAATATTTTATTACATTAAAACTTAAATACTTGCACCCGGAGGGTGCATATATTTTCTAGTTCTTCTAATAAATTCTTATAACAAAAAGAAAAATGTAATTTTATTATTTACTGTCTAATTTTGTTAAATAGTTGAATTAGGAGAATTTAGCTTTAAAACCCGGGAAGATAAGAAGAGATTATGTCCAAGCTATTCTATTTTTAGATTATACCCCTCTGTTTTAAATATTTTTAATCTAATAATTAATAGTTTACATATAAATCAATTAAAATAACATGAAAATAAGTATTTATCTGAATTTTTTAAATGAGGCTTGATAATATGTGTTATTTTGATTTTTCAGACTGTTGTCTCCATCTTTGTTGTAATATACATATATACAACGTTTCGGTCGATGTACCCTCTGGCCTTCTTCAGGTATTTCTTGTAATCTATTAAGGTAGATTTTTCTAATTCTGTTTAAATGATTTCCCTAGTTGAATCTTTACTACATTAGCATGAACAAAATCTTAACACCTGTAATGAAATAAAAACAATCTATTCCAATGGATTGCAAGAAACACCTGAAGAAATTTAGGGGATAAAACGGTCAAAAGGTTGTATATGTGTATTTCACAATAAAGATGAAGACAACAGTCCGAAAAAATCAAAATAATTCCCAAAAATAAGTGTAATCTTTTCATTTGCGTTCTTTTAGTTTCGTTAGTCTTTCTAATTCAATATAACATTTTATAATATTAAAACTTATATACTTGAACTGGGCAGGGAGGGCGAAAATTTTTGCTAGTAGTTCTAACAAAAAAAAGAAAAAAAAAAAAGAAAAGAAAAAGAAAAAAGTTAAGTCGATAATACACGGTTAACAAATTAGAATATTGAAGAAAAATTCTTTTACGCCATTTTTGTTCAAAAGGCTCGTCACGTGAAGGATGAGAAGGCAAGAATAATTGCAAGAAGTTACCAGTCATATGGAAGTCCGATCTCCCCGACAAGCTAAAGAGACGATTCTTCCAGGCTTTATTTGTGTCGGTACTGCTGTATGGCTGTACCATCTGGACCCTGACGAAGCGCCTTGAGAGTAAGCTGGATGGGAGCTGCACAAGAATGCTGCGAGCGGTCCTGAATAAGTCGTGGAAGCAGCACCCCACAAAAAAGCAACTGTATGGCCACCTGCCCCCCATCTCACAAACCGTACGAGTAAGACGGACTAGACATGCAGGACACTGCTGGAGAAGCAAGGACGAAATCGTAAGAGACGTACTACTGTGGAAACCAGCACATGTTGGGATGCGGGCTGCTGCGCGAAGGAGCTCCCAGAGTCGAATGATAGGGAAGGTTGGCGAGAGATCGTTATGGATATCCGTGCAAGTTGCACGACATGATGATGATGAAGTGTAACAGAATAAAAGAAATTCTACTGTTTATTATGTTTAAATCGGTGTTTTATTATCTACTAGTAAATGAGGTATTTGTATTCATTATGGTTTCTTTTTACAAACTACATAGACGAAAAGTGATATTTGTATTAACACCTTGTCTGGCATGTTTTGGACAAGAGTAGAACAATGGTGATTTTTCAGAGTTTAGGTAATATCACTGGAAAGCAGACATCAACCATGGTAATGTGTGGAAGATAACATTAGGATTAGGCGGTAATTTCAAAAGAGTTACGTTAACTAATTAACCACGTTCGGTGCTAAACAGGTAAAGTAGCGAAACGGTTAATTAAAATATTTCGTGCTGATATAGGAATTTCTATTCCAATGGTTTATCAGCTGAAAAATGTCCAATCTTAGAAAAATGCACTTTTATAGAATTAGCCAGATTAAAAAAAGGCAACAGAATAAAATAAAATAAAATAAAAAATAAAAAGTGACAAAGATACGCCCAAAACGCCCTGGTTGTATCCCATATAGAGGTTTAAGCCCCCCCCCCTCCAAAAAAGAAGTGTCGGGAGTATGACACTAAATTGCATTTGATAGTGAGACTCTGGAGCTCTGGGGAGTTTGGAACACCCCTTCATTGCCTCAGATCCATTCTAACCCGGAGTGGTAGTACCTATGGGTAAAATCTATCTGTTTAAAATAATTCGTATGCAACCCCCCCAACCCCCCAAAAAAAACAAACAAAAACAAATAAGAAACAACTATACAAAAATGTAAATATAAACGCACAATGAATTCAATTCCCTAACCTCTAGGCATAAAATAATCCGAAACGGGTTGTTGACATGCCGTTAAAATTAATCAAAAATAATTATTCAACAGATAAAGAAAATTATATAACATTGTAGAGACTTTCGCTAAGCAACAGCTGCCAACCTATGATACAGTCTATAATTTTGAGAATGCTAATTAATATTCAAAGATTTACTTGATCACCCGAACTCTTTTCTGGTATGTTTTGGCCAAGAATAGAACAATTTTGATTTTACAGAGTCTAAGTGACATCATTGGAAAGCAGGTATTAGCGACGGTAGTGTACAGAGAGAAATAAATGAAGATGAGGCGTGAATTTCAAAAGAGGTACATTAATTAATTAACAAGGTTTGGTGCTAAACAGGTAAAGTAGCGAAACGTTTAATTAAAGATATTTTGTGCTGATATGGGAGTATCTATCTCAATGGTTTATTAGCTGAGAAATTTCTAATTCTTTTATAGAATTGGTTTGGTTGAAAATAAATGAATAAATAAATGAATAAATAATAATAATAAATCTTATAGACTTTCAGTGAGCAACAACTGTCCACCTATGATACTGTCTATAAAAGATAATTAACATTTAAAGAGCATATTGGGCGCCTACCGTAGTCCTCGTGACGTAATAGCTAACGTGCTGGACTGCGACATCGTAGTAAGAGAGTTCGAACTCCAGTCGCGCTATTACGATTACTTTCGGACTAATACTCTTGGATATGTAGACCCCCACATATCCCCAGATATGAGTTAACTACTACCACTAAAGTACTTCTACAAGGAGGGTTTTGGTATTGAATAACCACGGAGGTTGATATGGCATTAAAAAAAGAATAAACCAAACAAACATTTAAAGAATTATTTGGTCAATCGATCTCTTTGTTCTTGTTGATTCGGTCGGTACATTCTTCGGTCTTCTTCATGTGTAATATGCGTAAGAAAAGGACGTCTTTCTTCAATAGCGCAAAGCAAAAACAATATCGAACAGATCTTTTTAAAAATATGAATTGTTCACAGATTTATTTCATAGAACTTTCTCGTCCCTTGTTTCTGTTGAGTAGCGGGAGTCTCAATGAGTTGAAATATATGGTAGTTTGACTTTGAAATGTTGAGCAAATTACAGCAAGATCTCTGAGAAATTTATGAGATATCAGCAAGAAATTCAACTGTTTGTGGATTCCATTTCTCAAAAGAAACAAAGGACACGAAATGCTTATCGATTTGTGAAAAAAAAAAAAAACCCAACTAGAATGTGAAAGAAAATAATTATGAAAATAAATAAATGAATAAATGATAATGTTTAAATATTTCTAGTTATAGAAGCCTGTTCATCTCTCTCTCTCCTGTCTGTCTGTCTGTCTGTCTGTCTGTCTCTCTCTCTCTCTCTATATATATATATATATATTAATTTATTTATTTGTATATTACACTAATAGTTATGACTGTTTCTTCTTTAATGAATCTATCTATCTATCTATCTATCTATCTATCTATCTATCTATCTTATTTAATTTTGAGATACCAGAGAAGGTTATATTGGATGCTTGCAAAAGTTTCCAGTGAAAAATCAGTTTTCAAGTGTATATTCAATTTTTTGTTATACCCCCCCCCACACACACACGCACAAAAAAGAAACATAGAAAGAAAAAAGAAAAAAACAAAAACAAAAACAAAAACAAAACAAAACAAAACAAAAAAGTTGGTAATATTTGCACTAATACATTTTCTAAGACTGATTGTTATTTCTCAAAACTTCCAACAATAATCTTTTTTTTAATTCTGAGCCACAGGCAACACAACATGAAACAACAAAGTATGTATCACATCATTCGAATTTATTAGAGGAATTATTATTAACTAGCAGAATCTGTAGATATACCACAATATGATAATTACAACGTTTGATATGTTTAATTAAGAGCTATTGCTATAGTTCAATATGTAAAAAGTATAATAATCTTGATCACTCTTTCTTTCTTTCTTTCTTTCTTTAATTTTTTTAAATTATGTTTGATTGAAACAGATGAGCGTCTTCACGCTCCCACCCCTCTATATTTTCCCTAACCTTTCTTTCTTTCTTTCTTTCTTTCTTTCTTTCTTTCTTTCTTTCTTTCTTATATTTTTCTCTATAGCATGTTCTTTTTCTTCCTTTTCTTTCTTTATAATAAGAATGGAATGGTCCATTATTTTGCTGAGGTGACGACACTAAAAAAAAAAAAAAAAAAAAAAAAAAAAAAGAATTTGGCGGATAAACACCACCAGATAATCAGGATTTACATTTTTGCATTTCATCTTGGACGATTCGGACTGTTTCATTTTTAACCAGAAGGTGTTGCAAGATGATAACGGTCGTACAATTAAGGAACACGAGTATTAATATATAGATGTAGCATAGATCAGAAAGGATTAATAAGCCTCTGCAGGAGATTTGGCTTCTTTATAATTGTAGGATTGTAAACATAGTTGTTTGTGATAAAGAATCAAAGCAAGCATTACCGACAGAATTGTAATGTAAATGCATTCATAAGAATTTTACTATATGATTGCACTGCAGATACATTTTTTACTATAAAACGGCATCCAACTGTCCAAAAGAATGCTCTTTTGGATTTAAGATCGTTGCCGCGCAGGCGCTAGTAGCAATGAATAGCTATTGTGTTTTTTAGCAGTGCTAGTGGCCATACCATTTTAGTTGCAATAATGACATGGAATGGTGGACCTTGTTCGTTTGGGATTTAAACTTATTTGAAGAATAGAAAGATTTTTATTAGTTATAGAATCACAGTAATACCTGAGGCAATGACTAAGCGAGCGCTGTAGAACTTTAGAGTGTGGCTTAAGGAATATATAGCGCACGAGAGCAAGTATCTGAACGATACAATCTTTGAAAGAAAGTAATGAAAATAAGAAAAAGAAATAAAAACAAAGAAATAAATAAAAACAACAACAAAAAACAAAACAACAAAAAAACAAATATTTTTATTTCTGATAGTAAAGTTAAATTTTGAACAAAATCTATGTTGCCATTTTTATTTAAGTTCCGAACCCGAGGGATCATTTTGCCGGACTCTGTACATAGATTTACGATAGAAATACATTGAAAATCAAGACTGAAGGGATGGTTAGGGGTCAAGAATTCGTGCAAGAATTACTGACAGTATAGGGTTATTATATTCTTATTCTTTATTCCTCCTCCTTCTCATCCTCTTTTACCCCTCCTCCAATCCTTCACTCCCCTCCTATTTTTCACCCCCACCTCCTCTTCTCCCTAGGAATTAATGCAAGAATTTCTGAGAGTAATCACATGAATGATTAACATTGTGTGATACTCGAGGATAAAGCATTGTTAAACATGAAATCTTTGTTTTTATCAAAATGCTTTAGTCGATATGTTTTTAGGTCTAGTAATCTTTGACACTCGCCGTGATAACAGAGCGGTGTAGAAGAAATAGGATTATCTGAAATTAAAAAAACCCAAATATATAGACGACCTTATTACTTTGGCAGCACTCTGTTTATTACATTTCCCACATAATTCAAATTTTACTCCAACAATTTGTTTCTAAAGTTACCATGAACATTGAACCAGACAGGTCAATGGGTTGAGTGTCTGGTAATTACTTTTGTCTGCAAGAATATTTTCTGGATGTCTTCGAAATAGACGAAGATATTTTGTCGTATCTGTTAGTTTCGTGAATCCATGGGTCTACGCCAGAAAAGTCTTTATTTCGGCCAGGCCGAAGTTGTATGGAAGACAGGCAGTTGATTAGGCAGCAATTGATGTTATTCGAAAGGAAGAATAAGGATCTTGGCATCATCGCAGGAATTGCCAGAATGAGTTTGAACTCGGATTTGTTCTCAGGATTTACTCCCAATATGGGATATGATATGACTACAAAGGAAGCTGAATATATTTTTAATTCAAAGTTGTTCTTCTCCTTCACTAGTTGCTAAACAAGGCTAGAAGGTCGATACTATTATGCTATTTAATCAATAACTGATGGGAAAAGATAGGTTCATAAATTTTCCAAAGGGATTTGTTCAAAGGAAATACAAACTGTTTCTTAGAAAATTTGAACTCGGTTCGCCG
The DNA here is from genome assembly GCA_023376005.1 of Doryteuthis pealeii. NCBI lineage: Eukaryota > Metazoa > Mollusca > Cephalopoda > Myopsida > Loliginidae > Doryteuthis > Doryteuthis pealeii. Next base: position 54,482,979 of record CM042148.1, on the reverse strand, counting down.
ATTCTATTTTTCGGCGTTGTTAACCGTGTGACTACCAGCAACACCATATTCTGCTCATTTATTACAATAAGGCATATCTATCTATCTATCTATCTATCTATCTATCTGATTTAATTTTAAGAATCATAGAGAACATATTGGATGCATGCAAAATTTTCCGGTGAAAAATCGGTTTTCGACCACATATTCAGTTCTCAGTTACACCCTTCAACAAAAAACCCCAAAAAACCAAAAAAAAAACAAAACAAAAGACAATAATAAAAAACGCCGGTAATATTTGCACTAACTTGATACATTTTTTCTATGACAGACTGTTATTTTTAAAAATATCCTACAATTATATTTAAAAAGAATCTGTTCTCAGGCAACACACCATGAAAAACAAAATTGAACAATTCGAATTTCATAGAGGAATTATTATTGATGTAGCCCAGATCAGGAATAAATAATAAGCCTCTGTTGGAGAGTTGACTACTTTCTGTGACAGAAACTCACTGATTAGACGACGAAGCCTAAACAGATGGAATTATTTAAATTTGTTCATATAGACAGATATATTCATCATTTCTTCGAACATCATACGCTTCCATTTTGTTTATATTTTCCACACATATATATATATATATGGTGTTCATGTTTCTTAGATGAAGCATCTTCAGTGATTAACTTTTGGTTTGTATTTATCAAAAGAGAGGTGTGGGGATAAAAAATACCTGTTCAAAATTCATTGGAGGATTAAAAAAAGGCATCACAAATGTTTCAGAAAAATATTTTGTCTGTTGTAATTATAATATAATATAATATATTAAAGATAAAAGAATACAAATATGTCTGTGTATTTTCTTATAGAAGAATGGTAGTGATATTATTTAACGCATAACAAGGGAATGAGGGGTTCATACCTTTCCCAAGGGTATTAGTACGAAATTGAACGTAGGTTTGGTTTCTTTGTTTTAATGGCATATCAAAGTCCGTGAGTTATTAAATGCGAAATTAATTTTTTAAATTATTAAATGCGTGTTAGAAAGTAGTGGAATTATTTAATCCATATCTGGAGGATGAAAAGGTTGATACCTTTATCAAGGATAATAATCCAAAAGTGAATGTAATAGCTTGACTAGAGTTTGAACTCGATTACTACAATGTCACAGTCCCGCACGTTAGCCATATGGCCACGGGGATTGCCCTGTATGTGTTGTAATAAGCAAATATAATAAATTTTGGAGAAAGAGAGAAAGTATGATGAAAGTTGGTTCGCTGAATGGGATTGGCTGTTCTTAGCACGTGACTACGACAAGAGTTTTTTTCTAGAATTGAAATAGAGTTCTCTTAGAAGTTTTGTCAGGCAGAAGGCTGCAATGGAGGACGGCTACAGGAAATCGAACCCGGTACATCAGTAATGATAGGCAAAACTTGGCCATCTCTGTACTGTAGAATCTATCTATCTATCTATCTATCTATCTAATTATTATTACCTTTCGGAAAGGTACGAACTCCCTCATCCGCCCCACCTTTGGGTTAGATAGTACCACTGTTATTCTTCTTCAGGGATTGCTTTAGCCTTGAAGATTGAATCACTTTCGGACTAATACACTTGGGAAAGGTATAGACCCCCTATCTATCTATCTATCTATCTATCTATCTATCTATCTATCTATCTAGAGAGAGAGAGAGAGAGAGAGAGAGAGAGAGAGAGAGAGAGAGAGAGAGAGAGAGAGAGAGAGAGAGAGAGAGAGAGGTACCTAGACTTACCAGTTTAATTCTTTCAGCCTGTAACTCAATTTCCTCATTTTTCAAATCAATTTTCCCCATTGAAATAAACTGAAATGTCATTAATCCGTTTTAGTACACCCCTCCCCCCAAATACCCTAATATTTCTTGTTATGTTTTTATAAATTAGAAAAATAGCACTGTGTGTATAAAAATATAATAAAATAGAATGTAAATAATTATGTGCTGTAATATGTTTTAATGTTTATTTAAAAATAATAATATTTATCTTTGGTGTAATAAATTTGGAAACATAAATGTTTTAGTGAACTTATTAACATAAGCATATCTGAAGCTTTCTCGTGCCTCAAATTTTAGCTCACAACGCAAAACAAAAACTCGACCGAGTGACAGTTCATAACTCAGAAAACTCATAAGTTGAGGAACTCGTAAGTCAAGGTACTATGGTAAAAATATATATATTTAACATTCGTGGCTACTGGGCGTTATAGATATTACAACATTAATTAGCTCAGTTCCGGCGAGCCTTCTCCTCAGACAGCACCTGCTTCTTGCCTGAAAAGAGCAAGGGCTGGTTTGATTGTTCGGCGCCAGAGTCGCCCCTAAAAGAAGAATGCTGAAGGAACGAAAGATTTTTGCTCTAAATCACAGGAGGCTTGCTTCCTGCGGGGCAAACAACATTAAACCAACCTTGTGTCATATAATTCAAATATTTTCATCGGTGGTGCATGGGGCTTGGTTAAATACAAACCACACACACACACACACACACACACACACACACACACACACACACACACACATATATATATATTTATATATATATACGTAGATTGTATCTAAACAAGCTACATACACGCATGCACTAACGCACACATATCTATCTATTCTCTCTCTCTCTCTCTCTCTCTTTATATATATATATATATATATATATATATATATATATATATATATATAGTTTGAATATAGTATATGTTTATTAAATAGAATAAATAAATAATTTTACAATATATTTTTGAATCAAGTATGCAAAACAACAGTAAAAAGCATATATATATATATATATATATATATATATATATATATATATATATATATATATACTGTTAGCTATACCCAAAATGGGCCTAAAATGCGTTTTTGACAAAATAACTTTAGCCCTACAGAAAATAATTTACCAAAAATTAGGGAATTATCGGATTTTAGTGAAACTTTTAGTGTTTATTTATCAATGAATGATCTTTATAATGCATTATTTATTTTATTTCAAAACTTTCTCATTTTTTCACGTCACTTTATTTTGACCCCCCTTATGTTGGGGGCGTAACATTTTTTTCAAGTTGGTCTTATAGTTTTCTAATTACAATATAAATAAAGAGATAAAAGACCGAAGTTATGAATAGAAACCAAAAATAATTTTTACGGTGGCTTTTCTATGAGAAAATAAGTACCGAATATCAAAAAATAGAATGTAAAAAAATAATAGATAATTAATTTTTTGGAGATTTCTTTTTTACTGATTTCAATAATTATTTAATTTGTAATTATCTTATAAAAGAAAAAATTATACATCGATATTTTTTCTGCTTAAAAAGGAGGGGGTACATTTTCAATCGAGTTTTTCTTCAAAAAGTATACTTTGATGTAATAAAATAAGGTTTGCATTAAATAGATATTTATTTTTAGAATCTAAAAATATAACATTCTAAACTTAACATCAGGCTTTTCATATTTTAAATGAATTTTATATATTAATTTTTCATAGCAAAAATACTAAATTAAAGTTTTGAAATAAAATAACTGATGCATTATAAAATTCATTAACTGATAAATCAACACTGAAAATTTCATTATAATCGGATAATTACCTGATTTTTGGTAAATATTTTTGCAATCGCGAATGTTAAAATTGTAAACAAGCGCCTAAAACCATTGAAAAACATCCAAAATGGAGGATCGCGTCGAAATTGACCAAAACAAATCGTTTTAAATCTATATAAAATAAACTGCATATGTAATGATATTTTTCTTTTTTTAATGATGGTCATTATGTTACTACTTATTTTAGACAAAAGTTTGACCTTAAATAATAGATTTAATTAATTTTAATTTGTTTTTAAAAACCTAGCAGCCGACAAAATTGGGTATGCCTAGTATAAATATATATATTTAACATTCGTGGCTACCGGGCGTTATAGATATTACAACATTAATTAGCTCAGTTCCGGCGAGCCTTCTCCTCAGACAGCACCTGCTTCTTGCCTGAAAAGAGCAAGGGTTGAATTGATTGTTCGGCACCTGAGTCGCCCCTAAAGGAGAATACCGAAGGAAAGAGAGGAATTTTTGCTCTAGATCACAGGAGGCTTACTTCCTGCGGGGCAAACAACATTAAACCAACCTTGTGTCATATAATTCAAATATTTTCACCAGTGGTGTGTATGGGGCTTGGTTAAACACACACACACACACACACACACACACACACACACACACATATATATATATATTATATATATTACATATATATATATATATATACGTAGATTGTATCTAAACAAGGTACATACACGCATGTACACACATCTATCTATTCTCTCTATGTATGTATGTATGTATGTATGTATATATATATATATATATATATATATATATATATATATATATATATATATGTGTGTGTGTGTGTGTGTGTGTGTGTGTTTGAATAAAGTATATGTTTGTTAAATAGAATAAATCAATTATTTTAGAATATATTTTTGAATCAAGTATAAAATTAAGTATGCAAAACAACAGTAAAAAGCATATATATATATATATATATATATATATATATATATATATATATATATATATATATATAGCTTAATAAAATATTAATAGTCAAGAGAGAATTAGTAAAAAGTACAAAAACAAACCTTGTAATCTTTCATAATTTTTTTTCAAAATATTAAAAGAGTGATCGATGGAGAAAATATATTGAAATACTCACCGCAATGAATATAACTGCTGTAAGTAAATACCAACAGACGATATTAAACTTCAGTTTGCTTTATTTATGTGTGTACTGATGTGCAAAGTGTGGGAGAGTATTGTAGTTTGTCTGTGCGTTCGGGATTTTATCTTCGCGTAATTGAATTGGTACGATTCTAACGTACACTGGTAGCTTTACTATCGCCCATCTTTGTTTTCGGGACATAAAGTTGATAAGTAAAGCTACTCAATATATTTGTCTTTTCGCTTCATCATTTTAAATTTTGGATGAAGAGACGCGCGAAAGCTGCGCTTTATGAACAGCACGCAGTACGTGACAGTGGAACGCTGCGAACTTGCGCAAAAGAAGAAAAAAATCGAATATTTTACTAAGGCTAATTTAAACGCATAAAAGAATAAAGAATGGAGACAGAAATTACTGAAATAGATTCTTTTTCTTTATTAATTTACCATTAAGATAAATGATAAGGAATCCGGATTGTAACGTGTTTTGTGTTGATACATAAAATCCTATTTAAGGCACTTCACATGTAACGGTTAGCAATCTTGATTAGCAAGCCATTGTTAGTGAGTTCGATTATCACTAGTTGCCCCGTTTTTGTGACCTTGTGCCACAATTAAGCTAAGCTTAGTAAATAACTACATAAAGCCCTGTTTCATATCTTCCGATTTACATTTGCTAATACACTTTTATTGAGGGGGTGGTGGTGCTAATCCTGCTCGGAGGGACCGGAAGTGCAGATTCATACATTTTCTATGCATACTACTTTATGAAAATTGACATGTAGTAGAGTGGGGGTTTATATATTTTATATGAATACTCGTCCATAAAACATGACGTAGTAGTGTAAGGGCCCCGTATCATAGATATCATAGATTCAGGGTAGGGGGCATAGGACCATAGCACCAGCCCTGTCCCTACTAACATACAAATTTGAACATATCACATATTTAACATAACTCAAGGACCAATTTTAACATTTCCATGACATACTAACATTGAACTCAACGAAAAAAAAAAGACAAGACAGGGCCATTTACATATTTACACATACATCTATTACAACAAAAAATTTGAAGGCGCCCGTAGTGTAATGGGTATTGTCGTAGCAAATGAACACAGTGCCACAAGTTCAAATCCTAGACGAGGCTGGTTGCATTTCATATAGCACTAATATCATTGGGAAAGGTATATACCCAACTAATATCCATCAAGCTATGGGTAAATAGTAAGGCAGACTGGGCTCTTTAACCATGGAATGGCAACCGGTCCAGGAAAATGAAAACTTTGAATTGAAACTTTTAAACTCCGCTTAAAATTGACCTTGTGTCACACCCTGCTCATGTGGAGTGGTTGGTAAATATATACAACAAAGACTACACAAACGTGTCCCAATAGCTAGAATTATATACATATTCTTCCACAAACAAGCAGTATGTGGAAGGGGTAAAAAATAGTAAAAGGCTTACTTGATGAGTGTATATAATATGGCCATGTAAAGGAATACAGTATGAAAGCCTAAATGGCTCAAATAAATTCCTTTTATTCATTAATTTACCACTTACTATTGATAGTAATCAAGAGTTGTGCCGTTTTTGTGTTGATCATATATAAGACCGTGTTTTATACTTCCCTAATTTACATTTGTAATTACACTTTTGTGGAATTAGGATAGGTACAATTGCTATGTCTGGGTAAACATGAGCCTGAAAGATACCTCAATTTCGCATAAAAGATCTGCCTGTAGACAACGCGGGTCGGACATAGAGAATAAGCTCTGGGCGAGACTGGAACTAGCATCTCTTTGGACTCAGCTATAGACTGACTGTCTAAATAGTTGCTATGAAAAGCAGCTAAAATTAAGATTACAGAAGTTTTATTCAAAAATTGATAATAGTTGACAGAATTTAATCTAAATATAAATAGGTATGAACAAACAAACAAACAAACAAACAAAACAAACAAAGAAATAACACTTTTTCGACACCTAAAACTTGACAGTTAATACCAGTTGAAGTTAATGGTAGACAAAAATACTTTTAAAATCGCATATATTGTAAAGATGTACCAGATTCTTTCAATATTGAAAGTTAATTTATATATAGTAAAGTCAGCGGAGCGGCCTACTGTCGATATCAGCCGCACAAGAAAGAAGTCTATGCCCTTTTCGCTCGCACTAGACAAGTGATATTATTATTTTTTTAGGTGAAGCGCCACACCTAACGTCAGCTCCCAATTTTACCACACAGATCATATTATGCAAGGTGTGCTACTAGTGCACTGAGTTGTCGAGGATCAGCATCGAACTCAAAATCTTGTAATGATTCTCGGCGAATGAGCTAAACCGGGCTCAATTTATAGATAGTAAAATAAATAAAGTAGGCGGAGAGGCCTATTGTCGATATCAGCCAGACAGCGAGGGAGTCTATTCCCATTTCGCTAGCGCTAGACCAAGAAGATTGTTTTTGCGTCTGAGGTGGGGTGCAGCACCTACCATCAGCTCTCCACTTTACCGCACAGATCCTAGCCATGCTACTCATGTGCTGAGTTGGCGAGGGCCGGTATCGAACTCGGAACCTTGTTGTTCCAAAGTGGATACCCTACTGACTGAGCTAAACCGGCCCTCACAAATGTTATTTCGTAGTTCACAATATTTAATGCGGAAGTGAGAAGTCTGGTTGTAGCTGCATCTTTGTATCCGCCCCAGGATTAAACGCAAACAGTACTGTTTATTCACCGGAAGCGGATACAGAAAATACAGACCCTCCAGGCTCGGAAGTTTTGGTGGGGGGAGGGAACGGTATAGGAAACTGGTCTTGCTGTTGATTTCTTATTCTTCCTTAGCCAGTTTTACTCGCCGACCGATCCATTCTGATAAATACTTTTCGTCCATCGTCTTCCGCAGCTTGCTTTCACCAGAACTCCTCGGGCGTTCCAGGACTGTTAACCTACTTAAAGACCCCAAATTCAAAAGATGGGGAAATTAAACGTAAAATCTTATTTACAATAAAAATAAAATAGAATTAAACAACGATTCAGATGCAAATGTGGGAGTTGATACGATGAAAATTCAAACAAAAATCCCCAAAGCAAAAACAAGAAACTTGTTGGCCATTTGGTTACCCCTTTCAATCGGTTAATGAAAAGAACCGCCGACCGTTTTCCGGTTTTGCTAAATGCGGAAGCGATATCAGTCTTTAATCTGGTCACGTGATTGAATATTTTACAGATGGCGCTCGAATTGTCCAAACGTACTAGCAGAATTCGCCTACACCCCCTCGGCTGTAGTATGCGACATAGTGCAAGTTTTACGTGGTAAGACGAGGGTATGCGTATATCGGGTCGGTCAAGCCAAAATTAGAATTGCTAATGGTTTTATTCAAGGAATGCATGGCAAATAGATTTCTGATGTAAAAATGCATTGAAAATCAGAATCTCAGTGGTCAGAAATTAATACAAAGGTTACTGACGGAATATATGTAGGCATTTACCCTAACTTTCTAACTATTACACCACGATCGGACGCCCTCTGACAGAATATATCTTATTATAATGGAGATTGTGTGTTTGTCTGTCTGAAGCCGAAACTAAATCACTACTCAAGTCACAATTCCCTTAGTTATTGACGTCACATTCACCAGGAATTTATTTTTATTTAAACCTCAGTTATTGATAAAATTGTTATACCTTATTAATACTTTTGACTTTATCTACATTCTAATAACATGCAATTGTATTTATATATGCAACAAAATAGCGGGTTACAGTGTGAACAGGAAAGCTAATTTGCATATTGATATTAAAAGTTTAATTTTATTAAATATGCGCTTGGTATTATTGATTTCTAATTGTTGTTTTTTTCTTAATGAATATGAGCAAAAAACTCGGGATAAATCTTAAAAGAAATCCTTTAATATAAAGAAATAACAGTAATTTTATTCTTTACCTCCTAATTTAACTAAATAGTTAAATTAGGAAAATTCAGCAATAAAAGGAGGGAGTGATGAAAAATGATGGAAGACTTAGTTTCAAAGTTGTTCTATTCTTCGATTATACCCCCTCTGTTTCAAATCATTTTATTTGGATTTTTATTTAGTTTCAAAAGTATTTCAAATTTAACATATTTCATTACATTAAAATTCAAATACTTGCACCCGGAGGGTGCATATATTTGCTAGTGTATATAACTAACTGTTAATATAACCAGTACCGTCACTGATAAGATTTATTGAAAAAATGCTTCAACATTTTCATTTACTCGTATGTATTGCGTATGTATTGACACAGTAAATCATTGTCATAATAAAATAAAACTGAAATAACATACAAGGTTATATTTTAGTGCTTACTTTCAATTCATTAAACATCGATTTTTTCTGTCTTCCCCTACAATGTAAATGTGTGAGTTAATCCGCATGATGAGTTTTAAAAATAAGGACGGATGGAATTATCGACGACCAGGAATAATTGTAAGCTAGCGGGAACACAGTATGATAATTTTATTATTACAACGTTTGATATGTTTACTTAAGAGCTATTGCGAAATAGTTCAGTATGTAAAAAGTATGGTGATCTTGATTTAACTCTCTCCCTCTCTCTTTTCTTTCTATTCATCTTTTTATTATGTTTTATTGAAACGGATTAGCGTTATTGCTTCTGTGTGCTCACCCCTCTCCCTCTTTCTTTCTTATGAAATTTACTGTATGGCATGTCCTTTTTCTCCACTTCCTTTCTTTATAATAAAAACGGAATGATCCATTATTTAACTGAGATGACAACACTCATAAGAAATAAGAATCTGGCAGATAAGCAACACTAGATAATCAGGATTTACATTTTTGAATTTCATCTTAGACGATTTGGATGGTCTCGTTTTTAGCCAGAGGGTGCTGCAAGATGATAACGGTTGGAAGATTAAGGAACAAGAGTATTAATATATAGATATTTCTGACAAAATATAATTATTATATGGGAATATGGATATTATAAGAACATAATTTTTAGGTCTGGCAATTTTAGATATTTTGTAGATTGGCCGAATTGTAAATGTTCCAATTGTAGAGGTTCTTTTAAAGAAATTTTGTCTTTCTATTTCGGAGCAGTTTTTGGCAGTTGTAACAGTTTTGGTGTAATAAACATGCATGTTTGAAGTAGGTTTTACCCAACCCGTTCGCTATGGACAGCATGGGACACAAGGTCGCAAGTATAGGACATCTTGTGAGGATCGAACTCGCTTTTCAGTTGTAATGTATATGCGACACAAGCTTTCAACTCATTAAACCCCGATGGGACGCCCTGTCCGTCTAAAAGTCTCCTAACGACTCCCTTCGCTGTTTTAAATTCTTATTTTTGTAGAATTATATGTACCAATATTCTGGTATTTGTAAATACTAACCTATGTAAATGCATCGCAAATATATTTGTAATAGAAACTGAATTTGTAAAAGATTTTCTATAGGAACACATGATTTTCCTATAAGATGAATTGGAAATAAAGGAAATAAGCAATCAGGAATTATTGCAAGCGTTACTAACAGAATTTGGCCAAGAATTTTTCCTATACTAAAAATTAGCCAGGAAAATCTGAATATCATTGAGTAATATTAAAATGTATGGAAATACAATTAGAGAATCGTTTTGTATTGATATGAGTGTTATTTCATATTCAAATTGCTTATTGTTGTGTAGTTGGTTGTCTCGCATATGTTTCTTTATTTTATACTCGAAAATCTAAGTCAAGTAACAAACACCGACACCAAAACATCGAAGAGATGAAATAAACAAGTGAATGTATGATTTAGAAAATAGTATGTTGGTTAGAGTTATTTTTAACATTACTGGATGAAGTTTTCTTAACGACCTCATTGCAAAACATAAACCAAACAAAAGCAAACACACACACACACATGCAATACTCCAATTTGGCCCTATCTTGGGCTAGACGGGCGGTCGGAGAGGCCCCTCCGATCAATCGGCTGGTCACGTCAAGCCCTAGCACTTATATATGATTTTCCCAACCCTATTGCCCTTATGGCAAGCCCCAACCCCTTTTTATCATATGGATGCTAGAAGGCGGTGGCTGCGGGTCTACATGTCCTGGGAATGACGTTAAACTCTATCTGATGGTGAGGTTCCAGTTTTGGAGGTTTGGGGAATGTGGAATACCCCTTCATCACCATTGCTGCCTGGTCCACTCTGACCCGGAGTAGTAGTACCTGTTAGGGTCCCATCTATGAGTTAAATAGAAAAATGTATTTATAAAAAAATTGTATTATCTATTAAGAATTGATTTATTTCAAAACTTTATCGGCATTAAATGACCCACTGAGGTTGATATGCCGTAAAACAAACCAAACCAAACACACACACACACACACACACACACACACACACACACACACACACACAAAGAAATAACAACATAAAAACTAAATAACCAAAATAAGCAAAAGTAAATAAAGAACCAAATATCGAATTGAGAAAGTGGATGTTTTTCGCTTTTCAAAACGTTTCTGTTTTCTTTTTGTTGTATTCTGCCATTTTCAATTCTCATTTCAATCTTAACCGATGCTGATGATATCGACTTTTTGGTCTGATATCTTTCCTACCTATCCCTTTGAATCTTGTGCGCACTTATTAAAGGCCTACAAAATAAAAAATCTGCAGTATCTGAGAATAAGATTGCTAACATCGTACATTTATTTCTTCAGTTTTATAGAAAGATAACAGCTGCTGTAGTATCTACCATTTCCGAGATATTTTTAAAGAATTTATTAAGCTTTCCTTAGTTCGTATCACAAGTCTCATCCGGTAAATTTTAAAACTAGTTTTCCGGTTCCATTTATCCAGATATCTTGTACATTCGGTTATACACAAAAGTCCGTTGTTTATTGAAGATAAATGCAATTCCTTGTCCTTCATATTTGCTAACTGCACTACAATACACAGAAACTATGAAGAGTCCCCGTGGCATAGTAGGTAACGCGCTGGATTTTGTCTGCGCAGTAAGCAAGTTCGAACTCCAGTCACGCTATTACATTCACTTTCGTACATACCCTTGAGAGAAGTATAAAACCCCCTCATTTCCCAACTATCGGTTAAAGGGTAACACTATTGTTCTTCTACAAGGATGGATTTGGCATAAGATAACACAAGAAGATTGATATATTATTAAACAAAGAAAGTATGTATCATCAGCGGCAGTTGGTAGAATATGAATGAGGAGACTGTCACACAAAATAGGGAAACTAATTTTTTTTTTAAATGTGTAGAGATAACCATAGGTTTCGAGAAAGAGAATCTAGAAATTATCATCAACATTACTTGGCTGGTTGATTGTTTTGTGTTACGGTATATCAACACTGTTTGGGTCATTTAATGCCGAATCAAGTAATTTTGATCTTCGGTTTCTTACAGTAACAGCTGTTGTTCAAATGGTCATTCATCTAAGTATTGGACAGACTCATCACTGCTTAACGGTACTTGGTAAAATAAGATAAAATTATGATAGGTGACTGTCTCATAAAATGTGGAAAATAAATAAGAATAGGTTGAGTTTCAAGAAAGAAGATCCGGAAATTTGTTATTGGTTGTTTTCCAGTGGACTTTTGTCAACAATCATTTCTTTTACGCCCAAAGTGAAGACTGTCCTGTCGACGGGGCTTAGAATAGGATGACTGTATCCCCTACAGAGGATTAAGACCCCATAAAAGGGGGTGTCACACTAAATTGGACATGACACTAAACTGCATCTTGTGGTGAGGCTCCAGTTCTGTATATTTGTGAAGTGTAGCGTACCCCTTTATTACCATTACTCCCAGATTCACTCCGACTGTGGTAGTACCTGTTAGGGTTCCGTGTATGGGTCAAATAGATCTGTTTGCAATTTATTTGTATTATATTGGAATACTTGATATCGTATAACCATGTTCAAAAAACTCTTTAAGAACTACACATAATAGGAAAATATAAACATACAATGTACGCAATTTCTTAACCCCAAGGTATAAAATAACTTCAGACAGGATGACATGCTGTTAAAATCAACTAATCGATCAAGAAGGGGAATAGTAAATTGCTATAGGGAAATTGCTACTGATATTATTTAAAAAAAAATGAAGATAAATCTTGTTTAGAAACTAGACCAGTCTTAGGACTAATGAATTGAAGATATACAGGACTGATCAGAATGTTCTTCGGTGGAGAACAACAACAAAGACTGGGAGATTGGTAGAGCAGAAAGGCCTACCCCACACGCCAAATGTTTCTCGATTAGCACATCCGGTCCGAGGAACTGACATTCTCATGATCTCTCATAAAAGCGTAGTCTTGAGGCAAAATAAGTTGAGCCAAGACTTGTCTTTTCCTGGTTCAGAGACAACGGGAATAGCGTAACGATTTTTATCTGTCAGCAAATCAGCCGAAATAAACTAGCTATTTTTTTCTTAAAAAAAAAAAAAAAAAAAAAAAAAAAGAGAAATAGTCCGACCCTCTAAAAAGCCCCCCCCCCCTCCCAAAAATATAGCTTTTGTTTGAGAATTAAAAAAATCTTCCGAGAATGTATATTATTTACGCACAGTAAGTCATGTCAGTAAAACTAACAGAACGTCACTCACCAAAACTGATAGCCGTTGTGTTTCTTAGGTGAACCAGTTAGCGTGAATAATGAAATAACAATAAAACGGAGCTATTTTTTCTCTAGAAATGTTTATCCAAAAAGGTAAATTATCGATACTTTACTAAGCTTAGCTTAGTATGACACAAGCTCATTTTAGCTTGGCACCCAGTGCGGGTCGATCTGTGATACTACTTTGCCAACCATTATGCTACGGTGAAACACCAGAGCTTAACATTAACTAGTCTGGCACATTTACCCTTACGGTCAAGTCACACTGAAAGCACCGGTTTCCGGTAGATCACCGAAGTTAAACAGCGATGACCCTGTTCAGTACTTAGATGGGTGACCATTATAGCAACAGCAGGTACTGTAAGCAACCTTAGTCCCTTGTTTATCAAAATGACTTGATTAGGCATTAAATGGCCCGAAAAGGGTTGATAGACCGTAAAAAAACAAACAACCAACAGGCACATTTACAAATCTGGTACTAATTTAATGAATTTGGTACATAACCATTTTACTAGGACACTCAGTGATGTGTGAACTGATCTGCAAGTTTTACTTAATTCCACCTTTTCTTGTACTCTGTTTTTTTCTTCTTGTCGATTGCCCTTGCTTGAGGTAATCCCACGTGTAGTAATCTTTCCTGGTAGCCTGCATAATTTCACCTGCTAAACGCTAAACTACCACGCAGTGTAGATTGTTGTTAAGTGAAGATTATTCATTCACGATTCAGCGCGACAAGAAAACAAAAAAGAAGCAACAAAAACTGATTCCGATCAATCTCCTGATTTCTTCCTTGAACACATGAGATTCTAGCTTTTGAAAAAGAACCGCACACCTCTCGCGTGGATCTCTCAGAACTACAATACTTAAAAATGATATTCTTGTTTACTGACCTGACCGTCTTAGCACCAAATACCCCTGTTTATAATGGACATTAAAAACTAACTCTTTCATCCCCATCGAGAAATACTTCTCTTTCTATTTCACCACCTATTAAAATCTGCTTGGTCTTCCTAACTTATTCTAGCTATTCTTTTGATATCACAATATACACACATCCTTGTATATCCTTGTTCATATACGCTACTTATGCCTACTTACACCCACACAGCCGTACATATACGCCCACACTACTTCTTATAAGACTAGAAAAAATAATTAAGATTTCTGTCTTAATTTATGTGTAGGTGCGGCAAAGGTGGGAGGTTTGCGACAAATCTAAAAATGGACAAGAGAGCTAGACAGTCATAAAGTATCTGGGTGAGGCTTAGAACTTTTTGAATGACTCAAATATACATACATGTTACACCTATATGCATGCATACTCATATAGTGAAGGGCATCCCATCGTGGTGTAATAGTCAGCAAACTAGTCTCGCAGATCCATTATTATTGAATAGCGAGTTCGATCATCACTGGATGCTCCATATTTGTGACCTTGTGTTACATCATACCCGTGGAAAACGGGGTGGGTAAATACCCACATACTCATATAGACATGATTGAACCTACATGCATATACCTTATTGTACCTAAATGTGCACAGTAAAATAGCTTATAATATCACACATGCAGCAATGATAATAGAATCTAGATTAGAAATTGCTACTTAGTCTTTTGGTTTGAGAATAACTTAAGTTAGAATTATTAGTTTATTAAATTTAATATTATGCAGAATAAAGCAACGCGTGTTAGATAGTTACTTCATAGATCCTTAATTATCTCCTGATATCTAACGTTGACCTTTTATTATCGACATTTTAAACCGAAGATTCAATGATCAACAGTTAATTGGTTGAAATTTTCGGACAAATGAAGGCAAGCACATGCTTGAATTCTTAAATTTGGCAGAAGCATCTATGAACGAGTATTAATGATAGGCTTAACATTGGCGATCCGAGACACTTCTGTTGTATATCCTACCCACACTGCTTCTTGTCATCTGAATGACAAGAAGCAGTGTGGGTAGGATATCGAAACACGTGGTGTAATAGTTACCGTTGTAGGAAATGGAGTCGGTGACCCTAGTTCAAATCATGGACCAAGGTGTTTGAATTTCACATAGCGCTAATACCCTTGAGAAAGGTATGCATTATACTATTATCACCCAAACTATGGGTGAATAGTAAGGCAGACTGGTTTCTTTAAACTTATTTAGGTAACCAGTATAGAACAAATGCATGCTTCATAAATGATATTTCTGTGATACTTTCTCTGGCGAATGTACGTAAATATAACCAGTTGCTCAAAATACTATCTCAAACAATAATTCCTAAATAAAAAATTAAAACTTATACTGCTTTCAAAAATATATATTTCAAAGAGTTATTTCAAATAAAAGCTTCACGAATTTCTCTTAATCAAAAACCTTTCACAAACAATACTGCTCTCATACAATACGTTTTCATAAAGAAGTTCCATTGTGGTGTAATGGTGGGCAAACTAGTCTCGTAGATCAATTACTACTAAATAGCTAGTTCAACCCTCGCTGGATGTCCCATACTTGCGACCTTGTGTCTCATCCTATCCGTGTCTAACGGGTTGAGTAAACACCTGCGAGTGTCCTATCTTGGTGTAAAGATTAGCAGGCTAGTATTTCAGAATCATTACTACTGAATAGAGACTTTTGGTGCCCCAAACTTGCGACCGTATCCTACCCATGGCAACCGAGTTGGGTAAATAAATACAATACATCTCCCAAACAACCAATATTTATTCACAAGAATACTTCTTTAAGACAAATATCTCTTTAAGTTAACATTTTATGTTAACTTTAAAATTTAGTAATAATCCTCTTCTTTTATTTATTTATCATGTATGCTGAAATTTGTTTAAAACATGTAGTTAACATAAAACTTATATTTCATCCTATAGCTGATATAAGCTAGTGAAATATATTCAACAGCCCTAACAGAAAATACCAAATATACTTACATATCATGCGACTTTCTATGACGTATACTTTAGCTTAATATTAGAAGGTCGCAGCATACGTGAGGTACAAACTTTGTGGGTAAATACCGTATATATCCGAGTTTCATCAAATCTCGTGTATTGTGTGACTCCCTAATATCAGGCTGAAATTTAGATCTCAGAAAGTCGTAGGATACATGGCTATGTACAGTACTTCTTTTTTTAAGAATACTTCGAAAAGAAAATGCTCTCCCAAGCAAAACTGCTTCTAAAAATACTTCTTTCAAAGATCTCTCCCTTTTCTAAATTACTACTCCATTGCAGTTAAAGAAGAAGAGTTAATACGTTTCCTGATGTCGTCCGTAAATTAAAGCCTTTAAAAATGTATATTGCCAATGAAGTTTTGCTGTAATAAGCTAAGATTCCTGTCTGCAACACCAAATGAATATCATGAAATACTCAGTATTTCATAATATTTATTTGGTGTTGCATACAGGGGCAAATTATTGCGAACAGTTACAATTTGCATCAAATCAAACGTCAATGTCCCAGTATGTCATTTGGTATTTTAACGAATTTTTTGTAATTGGGAGATGATCATCATGATCATGATCATGATGATGATCATCATCATCATGTCGCGCTGACAGCACAGATTTCCATGACTCTCTCTCACCACCTATCCCTATTGGTTATCACTCCTGACAGGTCTTCTGCATGGCATCCAGAATCCATACAGAGTTGATTGATGTAGGTTTTTGCTGACCAGCACACAATGGTGTGTCTATGTGCAGGTGTCTACAAGAGAACGTCACTTACGAGTTAGTTCTTACTTCTCCAGCTGTGTACAGCATTTATTGTTCATTTTACTTTGATGGTTTGTGGGATAGGAAGTAAGTGGCCGAATAGCTGATTTTTAAAATCACAACAAAAACAAAATTGGCAGGTGATGACAGTTAAATATAACATTTTTAATTTTAGTGTATAGCTGTCCAAACTGACACGAATTTGAAGTATATATCCCAAAATAATTATCAAAAAGCAGCTGAACCCATCAAGAGATGTCTTAGACATCATACAAGTTGGGGAAAAATGGGGAAATGGTTCAGTTATAACGTAACGAGGTCTCCATATATGTTAAATACATACCTTGCTGTTATGTATTAAAATTAAACCGTATAATTTTATATATTTATCATTTACTAAGATACCGTTTTATTTTATCATATTTTATGTGCAATCAAAGGAAGAAAGAATAAAGCAGGAGTTTTGAAATACCTTGTATAAAAATTGCCAAACAGAGCAATATATTTTTCATTTTACTCTATAAAGGTATGTTCTCTTTAGAATAAAACAAAAGATATTGCGATCAACGGGATATTTCGATCAATGGAGCATTTTTACGCGAAAATTTAAACTGATTTTAAATCAGTATAGTATTATCTTTTCAAACATGTAAAGCATATCCACAATAAAATGGCGTTTTTTTTAGATTTCGTAAATGGCCGGGTTATTACCGTCGAGAAAAATATATCACCGAATTTGTTTTTTATGAGTAAACTTTTTAATAACTATATTATAATGAATAATAAATATATTCAGTCATGATTGGATAATTAGAAAAGTTTGATTAAATTTCAATAATTAATTGAATTTACATTTCAGATTAAAAAATTGAGTATATCAGGCGTTAGACGTTATATTGATTTTTAATAACAAAACAGTTAACTAAAAAGTGTGAGTATGAATTGAACCACTCCTTTTCCCTTCTTTCTCTCTTTCTTTCTCTCTTTCTCTCTCTCTCTCTCTCTCTCTCTCTCTCTCTCTATATATATATATATATATATATATATATATATATGTGTTTGTGTGTGTATGTGTGTATATAAATATATTTATGTAAATAATAAATATATATATGTACGCACACACACACATATATATACACATATTCATATATATATACATATACAAAGAGAGAGAGAGAGAGAGAGAGAGAGAGAGAGAGAGAGAGAGAGAGAGAGAGAGAGAGAGAGAGAGAGAGAGTAGGTGGGAGGTAGGGGTAGAGATGAAAATAGCTTAATTGATATCATAGAATTCGTTGATAGAGCGCTATTTAAAAAAATATTTAAAAACTAAATTGCTCTTGGAAATTATGTGAGATTACAAATCTTATTCAGTATAAAAATAAATAATGGTTGAATATTTATAGAATTAAAAGGAAGAGAAAATAAAATAAAATGTAATGAAACTAATAAAAACATCCATTCCTGAAAAAAAGACAATACAGAAAAATTTATGAAAGCCTACAAACCACACACACACACACACACACACACACACACACACATATATATATATATAATATATATATATATATATATATATATATATATATATATATAGGGGCACACAAAAACTTTATCATAGTCTTTCGAGACTGAATTGCCAATGATATTCTTTAAAAATGCAGAAGGGATGGGAGACCATATCTATTTTTTTTAACCATTTGACCATTTATTTCTTACGCACTATGTTTTTTTTTTAATAGTGATGATAATACGATTGGGCTGGAAAGGTGATCCACTTGGAATTGTGCAAGAAACTAAACTGTGACCAACAAAATGGTATGTGCATAAACCAGAATTTTTTCTTGCGAATGAAACACATAAAATTCCCTGGACTTTGAGATACAGACGGATCAACTTATACCAGCCCAAAGACCAGACTCAGTATTGATTAACAAGAAAAAGTTGATTTTGAAATTCCAGCAGTTCACAGGATGAAGATGAAAGAAAAAAAATAGACAAATACCAATTCTCTAACGAAGTTAGAGAATTGAAAAACTGTAGAATATGAAGATGAAAGTGATACCAATTGTAGTTGGTGCACTTGGAACGGCCCACAAAAGTTTAGAGAACAGTCTAGAAGAACTGGAAATCAGAGAAAGACTTGAGACCACCCAGACAACAGTATTGTTGAAATCGACTTGAATACTCAGAAGAGTTCAGGAGATCCGAGGATACTTATTGTCTCTCAGACTCGAGTAAAAGACCATCAGCTTACTCCGATGTGAAAAACTCACAAGGAGTATAATAATAATAATAATAATAATAATAATAATAATAATAATAATAATAATAATAAGCAACAGAATAGCAAGTGTAGAATGTGAGATTAAGACGAAAAGGTTAATCATATAATAAGCAAATGTAGCAAACTAGCACAGAGGGAGCAGAAGACTAGATACGTCTGGATGGGAAAGGTGATCCACTGGGAATTGTACAAGAAATCAAATTTTCACCATGCTACTAAATAGTATATGCACAAACCGAGACTTTGAGATACAGACAGATAATCTAGTACCGACTAAGAGACTGAGGCGGACTAGGCATGCAGGACACTGCTGGCGAAGCAAGGACGAGCTCATAAGCGACGTTCTCCTGTGGAAGCCAACACATGGGCATGCTAACGTGGGGCGCCCAGCAAGGATCTACATTGACCAACTGTGTAAGGATGCAGGTTGCAGCGCAGAAGAACACCCAGAGGCAATGAGTGATAGGGAAGGTTGGCGAGAGATTGCCATGGATATCCGTGCTGCGTGCGCGACATCATGATGATGATGAACAAGAAGAGAACTAGTTATCAAGTGGATTTTGCCGAATGAAAATGAAAGGAAATCAAAAAATAGAAAAATAATTGGACTTTGCGAAAGAACTGAAAAAAAGTGGAACGTGAAGGTAAAGGTCATACCAATTGTAACTGGTGTCCTTGGAAGGTCCTCCAGGGTTTGGAAAGGAGTCTGGGTGAATTGGAAATCAGAGGAAAAATTGAGACCATCCAAACAACAGCATTGTTGATATCATCAATAATACCCAGAAGAGTCTTGGAGACCCGAGGAGGTTTTCTGTCACTCACATTCCAGTGAACTACGAATATTACGAAATAGTTATAGTTCGATATGTAAAAAGCATAACAAAAACGGAATGGTCAATTATTTTGCTGTGGTGACGACGCCCATAAAAATAAGAATTCGGTGGATAAGTAGCACCAGATCTACATTTTTGCATTTCATCTTGGACGATTTGGACGGTCTCATTTTTAACCAGAGTGTGTTGCAAAATGATAACGGATGTACTTTTAATGAACACGTGTATTAATATATAGATACTACTACTACTACTACTACTACTACTACTACTACTACTAATAATAATAATAATAATGTCACTGAAAAAATTCCTGTATATTTGCTATCAATGCGCCTTGCGTCATATCGACGAAATGTCTCATCAGTCGCTTAAGGACAATCATTGTTTTATTGCTTTTATTCACATGTCTTGAATCAATTCAATTCTCAGTGTAAGACACTTAACTTGATAAAGTATTGCGAGGTTCCTTTGAAATATATATATATGATACTTCTTCATGGGAAGCCGATTTCTTTAAATGTCAGGAGGTTATTTATTAGGTACTGTATGAATCGCATTAAACGTGGTGAATCACATTAAAAGTGGTGGGCGTAAATATCACCCATTTGTGAAAACATGTAGAATCAAGAGAAAATTAAATTGCACTATTTTCAGTTTTGTATGAGCCCTTAAAGGGCCTATCAATGAGGGAAGTCACATCGATGGAATATCTCATTAGCCGTTTCAGAATAAAGAAATCTATCTCGAGATATCTCGTTAATGGTTTTCAAGATGAATAAATTGATATCAGGATATCTTGCTAATAGCTGTTTTTGTATTCTGCCGCGGTAATAGCTTGGGACATCCTACAGAAGTATTCGCTTCTTCTTCATTTGAAGCCACTCTGTCCTTTCCTTCGCAAAGGTCCTTAGCTCCCCCAGTCGCTTGCCAGATCTTGGAACTCCCAGTCCTGCATTCCAAATCGCAATGGCAATTTCCTCGAGAGATTGCGTTGCTTGAGTGTTATTGACATTGCGTCTTCGTTGAAGAACGATAGACATTATAGAGGGCAACATCTATATGAGGTTTTCAATTCGAAATCCTTGAAGATGCCAGGTTTCTAATTTTGGTTGGTACTTACAGGGAGGGCTTCGTCTGACTTCATCTTATTTATTAATAATCCATAAAAAGAGAATTTATATTATGAATTTATGCGTTTCGAATTAAGAGAAGTATGACGCACAGCTCTCGAAGTTCCTCCCCCAAAAAGATATCTGGTTAATCATTTCTGGACAAATAATTTTTTCTCGAGAGATCTCGTGAGACGCTTCAGGAAAAAGAAATTTGCCTCGAGATATCTCTTTAGCCACTTTAGAGCAAATAAGTTTATCTCGAATAATCTCGTTAGCCGCTTCGTGAAAAATAAATTTATCTCGAGATATAGCCACTTCAGAACAAAAATACCTCAATATATATATCGTATTATCGCGAGATATCATCTTAGTCGCTTCTGGACAAATAAATTTATCACGAGGTATTTCGTCATCCAGTTTCATGTAGTAAAGAGTGAATATTAACGCACAAATAGATTTAAAAATATGATCAAAATTAAATAAACCTGAAATTCTTTCATGCTGTTGTGTCAGTACTACTGTATGGTTGCATCAACTGGACTCTAACGAAACCCTAAATGGTAACTACAAAATGAGGCTACGTGATGTTTTAAACAAATTCAAGAAGCAGCACCCACAAAACAGAAACTGTACGGCCATTTACTCCCATCACACAAACCAAGAAAGACGAACAAAATGCTGAGAACTGCTAGAGGAGTAAGGTCGAAGTGATAAGCATTTTCCCATGGATTGCTACGCATGTACCCATCAGTGTTGGTCAACCAGCAAAAAATTACATTCAGTAGCTCTGTGCAGACACTGAATGTCGTATTGAAGACCTTTCAAGGACCATTGCCCATAGAGAGAGAGAGAGAGAGAGAGAGAGAGAGAGAGAGAGAGAGAGAGAGAGAGATGAGTCGTTGGCACACCTTGATGATGATGATGCTGATGATGATTTTGACAAAAATCACAAATACCATTTTTAAATCAATATGCCCCATTGAAAACCACGATACTATTTATTAATAAGAACTAGATGGGAGAGACTGTGTCCGAACCTCTTGAACGAGATGTTACTCTCATACACTGATTTTTTAGACAAGTTCTCTAGTCTTCTTTCTTTTTAACATACTGTCACAGAGTCAGACCGATATCATAGCAAAGAACTGATGTTTACCAGTCCTGAAAGTGTCTAGGAAAGACATTCATATACTAGGCCGAGTCAAAAGTTTGGCAATATTTCAAGTCACGAGGTTGGGTCAAAATCTTTTTTGGGGATTTCTACTGATGATTTTTGGTAACTTGATACAAGTCATCATCATCATCATCATCATCATCATCATCATCAAGGCGTGCCAACGACTCATCTCTCTCTCTCTCTCTCTCTCTCTCTCTCTCTATCTATCTATCTATTGGCAATGGTCCTTGAAAGGTCTTCAACACGACATTCAGTGTCTTCACAGAGCTACTGAATGTAATTTTTTGCTGGTTGACCAACACTGATGGGTACATGCGTAGCAGTCCATGGGAAAACGCTTATCACTTCGACCTTACTCCTCTAGCAGTTCTCAGCATCTTGTTCGTCTTTTTTGGTTTGTGTGATGGGGGGTAAATGGCCGTACAGTTTCTGTTTTGTGAAGTGCTGCTTCTTGGATTAATTTGATACAATTCGGTGTCCAACTATTACTGAATTGTTTATTGTCTATTCTTATATATAAACATTAATTCTTTATTCTTTAAATTGCAACTTTGATAAGGAGCAGTGAAAAAAATGCAATTAGAGCCATTTTACGCCACCCCCTGTTTAAAAAAGGCCAGTGGCAAGATAAATTAATTGTGTGAAAATCCGTGGAACTGTCAACGAATAAACACAACTGATTCAGAGTTTGAAGGAAGGTAACATCATCCTCGAAGACAAATCAAGGTCAGGGAGACCTTGTGTTGTGGAAGATGAAGGCTCGCTTGAAATGTTAGAACAACAGCGAATCACAAGCACTCGAATATTGTCGACAGTACTTGTTCCTATACAAAGTATCATCAATCGACACCGTCATAAACTCGGCCTTATGATCAGACGCTGAAATACTTGAAACACGAAATACAAAACAACTTGAAATATTGCAAAACTTTTGATTCACACTTGTACAGGGTGCAGCAGAAATAACTCCCAGATTTATGTTTTACCATCTTATGTCTTATTTTCTTTTCAGATATAATCAGTTACGATCATGGCTGGACATTTTCTAGACTTGGAGAGCTTAGAAGTCTCCCAGGTAGCTTTCTTTTAATTGATGAACCTGTGGTTCTAAAATTTTAAATCCATAGCAGTATCGATTTTCTATTCGAGACAGCATCATTCTGACGTAATATGAAATGATCTCAAAAAGCTCTCTGTGTAGCAATTAGAGATATGAGACGTATTTCTGTCCCCTCTTGTATAATAGAGGGTGCTGCACTTACAGCGACAAAATACAATCTGTCTGAGCGCTAAGAAGTTGCCGGCTTAATCCATAATCAAGAGCCGTGAAACATTTATCTCGCATATTCATCAAAACTGACCATATTGTTTCACAATTTTTTTAACCCATAAAAATCAATAAAAATCTTAAATAAATATTTTTCTTTCTTTGCTTGGGCTTAGAATTTATCAGCGCTCCCATGTATAGACAAAAAAAACTTCTTAATAAATATCAATGATGATTCTCATAGCAGTCAAATGAGCTGTGAAAAAAAGAAGAAAAAACAATTAGAGCCATTTTACGCTACCCGTAAAAAAAGGACTGAGGACAAGATCAGCGGCAAAATGAATTGTGTGGAATACTCAGGAACTGTCTACGAATATGCGGAACAAAACTGATTCAGAGTTTGAAGGAAGGTGGCTTACGCGTTACTTGAAAAAAGAGGCTCACTTCACGTAACGGTTGTTGTCATAGGCAAATGAAATCGGCGAAGGATTATTCTCTTGGGTATAAGCCATAAACAACTTCCTGTCTGAAATAAATAGCCATTGACGTTGCATTCTGGCAAAATTAATCTTCTAATTACTATAAAAAAGCATGGTTCATGTGGTGTGACGTCTGTTGCATAGAAAAGGACATTTTGCTGATGTTGGAAATTTTTATTGTCTATTTTGAACTTTACCCTTTTCGGATTTAATGCTGAACTGGATTGCGTAATGTTTATTGATTCGGAACTTGATACCAATGATTTTTGAGTTAACTGGAATTAAACACTTTTCACAAGTTTGTTCTCTGTATTAGCGTTGAATATGCCACACTTTCCAATTTTAGATACGGCGACCCGAATTCAAATCCTTGATGATGCTGTTTCAATTCGCACTAATGCCCTTGAAAACAAAGCATTACCCCCCCCCTTTAGAAGAAGGAAAACTCTGAATTCAAACCAGCTGTACTATACCCTGTTTAAGAAATTAATCTCGTGTCGCATCCCGCTTGTCGCGAAGTGGTTGAGTAAATCTATACTTCAAAAAGTTAAAATATCGAATGTATGAGTGACTGCTTACAACTTTGTCCAGGATATCCCATGAGTTGCCATGGAGACGGAAGATCAACGTTTGTCAACACCTGAAAACACTGAAAAGGGACATCTGGTTTTACTTTCAATACTGAGTCCAATAACTATTCAAATATTTATAAACTTCTACACAATAGCGACGCTAACAATTACGATGATAAAAGTAATTTGATAGTAATAAAAATAATTAGCGGTCGGCTGAGGGAAATGGCAAATAGGTTTCTTTGTGAGAAAAGGCTTTTCTAAACTTGTCATGGGATTTGAAAATCTATTGCGATTTTGGCTGACTTCATTTAAGACGTTAACGGACAACACAACACCTGGTAGAAAAGTAAAAAAAAAAAAAAGGCTTAACGTGTCGAACGAAATGTATCGAATAGGAAAACGATATCATACGTATATCACGAAGACTATTCACGCGTGCCCGCACGCCATTAGAAAAAAGAGCATTTTTTTTCTAATCGTATGTATATTAAAACTAGAAAAAAGGTATTATACACTTAAAACGCAAATGCACAATCACATACACAAATACAGTACTTCGTATAAGTATTTGAACAAACAACTTGTTTCTAATTTCTTGGTTTTAAGAAATTAAAAACAGGAACATTATAGGCCCGTGACATAGTCGCTAAAGATCAGAACTCTAACATTGTAGTAAACGAGTTCGAACTCCAGTCACACTATTACGTCTACTTTCGGACTAATGCTTTTGGGAAAGATATGAACCCTCTGTAGGGATTATCTTCCCGTTGAGTGTCTGCCCGTTTAGTTTGCTGGTGCCCGCTAGGGGCTATAGTATTTAAGCGCCGGGTTCAAACGCTTCTGTCTCTTTTCCTGTTCCAGTAACCACGAGACACATGGGGTAGATTTTGGTCTACCCCTTCTCGTTGGGGCTTCGTCCCCCTTACATTACTGTAAGTGAATTATACAGCATGGACTATTCTTAGTCTCATGTCTGTACTTTTTGTATATCTTGTACCATTCATGAATGTGTATTTATCTTTCTACATGTAACTTTGTTTTACCTATGTATTATGTATCTTGTTATATCAATGTGCTATACGCATTAAATGTTTTGTCTGTCAACCTTCGTCGGAGTCTTGTATTCAAGTATATATAACTTTGAACCTTTCTTACACCTCTAATCCCACCCAACTATGGGTTGAATAGTCTCACTGTTGTTGAATGGCTTTGGCATTAAATAACTCACGAAAGTTGATATACCATTAAACAAAGCAAACCAAATTCAAACCAGGAATATTACACAGAAAGAATAAAGTTTTTATTTTATTTTAATCGACATAAGGTGATTCTAAAGGCTAAATATCTGGAAAATGTTTTTTAATAGATTGACTTATCCAGACGGCAAATCGCGTTCATTGAACGTTTATATTTACATCTTTTGTGTACTTTTTTGCACGGTCCTATGAAATACAGATATTTTAAAAATATTTATTTCCCCTATTGGTGAGATACTAACAGGTACTACCATTTCGGGTCAGAGTGAACCCGAGAGCAATGGCAATAAAGATTTTCAGATGTGGAATTTCATCCTCAGTAGTTTAGTGTCATATCTAAGACGCCTTGGGCGTCCCATCGTAGTGTAAGGATTAAAAAGCTAGTTTTGCAGGTTTATTAATACTGAATAGCGATTTTGTTCCTGACTGGATACCCCATACTTGCGACTTGTGTCATATCCTAGCTGTGGCGAACGAGTTGGTAAATTCCATCTCAGGACACACCTTTTTTGAGGGGGTATCTTATCTCTCTCTAGAGAATATAGTCAGCGTATTCTAAGCCTCGGTAACAAGGCAATGTGTTTTTTGAATTGTTAAATGTAATGTTTTTTTTTATCCTTCTAAATCTTGTTTAGAATCGAGATTGAAAAAGTGAACTGATTCCTATTTGAAATAATTACCATATAAGTAAGTCAATTTATTACTTGTTCGGTGGCCATTTCCCAGGGATGATTTTTCCTGGTTGGGTTGTCTGCTCACTTCTTGTTTAATAATTAATAATTAAGACTTTGTTGTTTTTTATTATTTATTACAAAACCCCAGCCCAAATGATTTCTCGAACCGCGCAGTCGAGAGACAGATATTTTGAGAGCAACGATTCTTAAATGTCTGCTGCCACTGGCTTAATACCGGCAACTAACTTAGTTTATGTTCTCGCACCTTCCTTCAGCCAATCAGAAGTCGGCGTTCAGGTCAGTGCGAAATTAAATGCTGTCAATAACTTTACCGGCTAACAGCTAATAGTAATTTTCCATTTCCTCGTTATTTGAATCTTCAACGAACTTCGATTCAAAAGTTTGCTACACTTATTTACATAATTCATATGCTACCCATGAATTATGTAACAAATTTGGATCTCTCTTCTGTTATGCAAAATCCTTAATGACCCCTGAACTCTTTGACAATGAAAATGGATGTTGTGCTTGTTCAAATATCTAAGACCAGTACTTTCTATAGGATGATAATTTTTGGCTGTAATAAGGTTAAGCAACTACCGGATACGAAGAGGTCACTACTGTACAAACTCTAAGGATACTCGCAAAGGAAAGAACTAGTTTGTTTCCTGCACTAACGGTGGTTCATTTTTAGCAGGAAGGTTGTAAGATTGTGTGGGACGACTGTCATCTGCAAAGATTGAGCGATTGTCTTGTACGTAGGTGTCTATTTTGTGTGTATGTATATCTGTGTGTATGTGCGTGTGTGCGTGTGTGCGTGTGACAGACAGTCAGACAGACATATGTATAAACAGGTAGAGATAGATAGATATGCCAACTAAAAATAAGTCCACGCCTAATAAATATAAGTTGAAAAATGGAAATGAATCTGACAATATTCTAGATATGAAATAAAATAATAATAATAGAAAGATATAAAATATCTAATTATACAAAAAAAACGGCCTTCTCAGGGTAAAATGTTTGATATTTGATGTTAAAACGGTCAAAATACAGAGAATTTAGAAGTGTTCAAAAAAAGATTTTTTTGAAAAATACATACAATATTAATATAATACTAATATTAATATAATCCTAATATATATACAATTTTTGAGTGTGTGTGTGTGTGTGGGGGGGGGAGAGAAATTGATTTAAAAAGAAGAAGAGAAATAAACATTTTCCAAGTGCATTTACTTTAAATTTATCAGAAAGTCACATAAAATGTGTTGATGATTGAATAATGATGAAATGAAATCATATGAAGAAATATTTTTTTTTAAAGTGCAGGTAATTTTTTCATACTAATGAAATTATCACGAGATGAAACAAACGGCATTATACAGCATTTGAACTCGTCACATCGTGTCCATTTATTACAAAACGCACACATCTCTAGGGAGATGCGCATCATTATATCCGTAAGAAGGCTCAAGAACTCAAGAACAATTTACCCATAACTAGTGGTGAGGGTCGCAGGATTCGTGTCTTTCCCAAACCTTAAACAACATAATCAAGGATTTAAACTCGTCTCATCGTGTTCATTTCCAACAAAGATAACCATTACGCAACACGCACAACATTTTGAAAATACACACCATTATATTCCGCTGAGTGAGATTTTATCTTTGTATCATTGGAGATTCTTTCCTCAGGGAATATCCAGTAGTTTCAGCTTCATAACCACTGTTCGTGTGCGGAAATTGATAAAATTTAGTAAATATTTATTCCCAGGATATTAGCTCACATTCACACAAGCATGTGTAGAAAAAAACCCATAAAAATGTAAGCCTCCAGCTTTTATTTACAGTTTTGGATTTAAGATGCCTATTTAATTTACTGTTTTCATATGGTAAGCCAATAGGTAAGCATTTCCCACTTCCTCTTAGAGAGAGAGAGAGAGAGAGAGAGAGAGAGAGAGAGAGAGAGAGAGAGAGAGAGAGAGAGAGAATTATTTAATTTTTTTCCTTTCTATCTGACAAAAGAAAATCTTAACTATCCATATTTCAAATTTTCCTCATTTTCACCACCATTTTTCTTTGCTTTTCGATATAATTTATTTTCATTTTGTTTTCATTTTCTTTCTAATTAAAATCATTAGTTGATAAATAGCAATAACACATTTTTGTAATCTTCGTCAATTTGTCTCCGTAATATCAGTTCTGCTTTTTTAATAAAGACGAATCGTCGATCGACCACGACGATAGCAGAGACCCGAGTAGAACGTAACTAGGTTGGTTGGCTGGTTGGTTGATTTGTTGTTTTTCTCTCCGCCCGCTCACTATTCCTGACAACACATTATTGGAATCTTCCACAGGTTGTCTGCGTAAAATCAGTTCTGCTTTTCTAATAAAGATACACTCATAGAAATATTATTTTTTAAAATCACCTTTGGGAGATTCCAAGAATGTGTTGACATGGATGGTGTGCATGTCGACACTATTTGAAATTATATCATAAAAGTATTTCCATAAGACTGTTAATATTTTTAATTACCATTATATATATATATATATATATATATATATATATATATATATATATATGTGTGTGTGTGTGTGTGTGTGTGTGTGTGTGCGTGTGCACCAACCCCTCACCACGAGCAGGATGCGACGCAAGGTCAATTTCTTAAGTGGAGTTTAACAGGTTTGAATTCAGAGTTTTCCTTCTCCTAGACTGGTTACATAGCCAAGGTTAAAGGACCCAGTCTACCCTACTATTTATCCATAGCTGGAGGGTATTAGTGTTATGTGAAATGCAAACAGCTTCGTCTAGGATTTGAACTCGGGTCGACGTGTCCTTTTCCTTACGACTCTAAACATTACACCACTCACTTGCATATATATATATATATATATATATATATATATATATATATATGTGTGTGTGTGTGTGTGTGTGTGTGTGTGTAATATAGTCTATATATCCACGAGTCTTTTTAATTTTTCCGTTATTTTAATATTAAGAACTATATGCAAACATATTTATGGATCAAAAAACCCATTACGTACCTAACATCTTCAGACCACCTGCTGTAAGATGATAAAATGCGTGAGAGTCACGCAAACATCTGGTAGTGAGTTTGTTTAATAAACAATCCTACATGAATCTGGCTTTGAGCCAAGTTTTTCCTTTGTTCAACAAGTGCTTAGTTCAATGAACTAATAGAACAATGGTTTGAATGTTACTCTCATAAAGCTTTCCTCGTGAGCTCCTTTCTATTGCGTGTTTCATTAATCCAGAAACACCTTTCGAGCACATGAATGAGAATAGTGAACTCTTTTTACAAAGCATAGTTGTTATTTACTAGGCTTTGCCTTGTCTGGTACACAGGCTTTAGCTTACTTACAGTATCGGGTGTTATTAAGTGGCTACCCATTTAAGCATTATTCTGATTCATCATTGCTTAACTTTAATGATTTGACAGAAAGAAATGTTTTCAGTGTGACTTTCAGCGTCTTTCCACAAGGCATAGCGTGGAAGATGTGAGATATTAAACGTTAATCCAGATAATAATCTTGTGAAAAGTGTTATAGTTCCAGCTAACTCATGAATGATTGGTATCAAGTCCTGAGTCAATACAGATTACACAATCCAGTCCAGTATTAAATCCAGAAAGGGTAAAGTTACAAATCCAAACAACAGATCCAACCGCGGCAAGATGTTCATTTTTCCTCCTCGCAGTAAACGTCGTATTAATTGGCCCATATGATTCAGGCTTTAAAATAGTAATGAGAAGATCCCTTTCATTTAGAATGCAATATTGATGGCTACTTATTTCTGACAGGAAGTGGTTTATGGCTTATGCCAAGAAGATAATCCAATACATTGTAAATGTATACTCAATATGGTGCTTAGCGATTTTTTCTAACCTAGGGATAAATGTATGATCGTCCAATAAACCCTTTGTCGATTAGGTTAAAAAAGATTTACTCGGAGTTGGTTTCATTCGTCTTCGGTTTTCCCTTTTTCAGAGTCTTTACTCAGGCCCCCAGCTCAAACATAACCACTAATCCTATTGCTGAAGGGAAATAATTTTTAAATTGTTTTTCTGCTGTTCTCACATGACTTTTTCAATAACTTGTTACTGTTAGGAGAGTTCCAACAACAAAGGTTGCAATTACACACACACACACACACACACACACACACACACATATATATATATATATGCTGTAAATCCAACGAGAGAAAATATATATAAAAAAGGATACAAAGTAGTTTGAAATTTTTCTATTTTTTTTTGGGCGCGACAACTGTTCCATGTTTCAAATCCTCTTCAAGATAATACAAATTAGTCTTGAGGTTCATATATATTGTGATATTTACTAAATTGGTGAATGTGTGTGTGTGTGTGTCTGTGTGTGTATGTGTGTCGGTACAAAATCATCTGAAAACTCAGGGTCGGAATTTTTACCTTGTTTTATTTTGTTTTGTAGTTGAAATTTCACACACACACACACATATATATATATATATATATATATATATATATATATATATATATATATATATATCGCACTAGGCTACCTGACTCTGCACTCACGTTAGATATTTAAGAAGTATTTCTGAAATACGTTTGAAGATACCACCTACACTGCTACTGGGACCATTAGAACTCGCAAGCTGTCTCACCACACCAAAAGAGATATCTGCGAGGTGAATATGGATATTATATGTTTACTGTAAAAATTATTCCTAATGGCTTTATGAAAAAAAAATGACATTATGAAAAAGATATTTTTCAGTGGTTAGGTATTAATGTAAGGTCCTGACGGGATCTTAAATGTTAGGCCCTGGCGAGATCTTAACTGATCAAAACGACGGTAGCTCCATGATTTTTCACAATTATTGTTATTATAACTGAACTTTTTACGAAGTATTGAACACTAATGGAACAATTACTCACTTAATACTACTCCACCGAAAACATTGAAGCGGTATTCGGATACTATATATATATATATATTATATATATATATATATATATATATATATATATATAACTATATTATTTTTTAAGACACGTCACGAGCGCGAGCAAACCGACTCCAAATGAGGGAATTAAGAAACAATTGATTTATGATAGCTCTAATGGAAGCAAATACACAGACACCCAAGCATACCAGATCAAATATATGATTACAGCCTTTATTTCCACATACCATCGCACAGGTTCTATTAGAAGGTCAATGTATATAAAAGTCTGAGACAGAAATCAGAGTAATTTCTTTTTGATTGTAAATTTAAACTCTAACTTGATAAAGATATCGCGGCAAATACATCGCTATATATATATATATATATATATATATATATATATATATTATATATATATATATATATATATATATAATATAAGCAGAAATATTAGATTTACTGCCTTCATTTCAACAGGCTTAGTTGAATACTTTAGAAGACGGTTGCTGTTATCATCTTTAATCTGCTCTTATATGCAGAACAATCATTTAAACTTCCTCATCTGGGAAATTCAGAAAAAAACAATAACAAAAAAACAAACACCCCCCCCCAAAAAAAAAACAAAAAAAAAAACTCGTTATCATAGTGTTTACGACGAGATTTTCTTTTTCTTTAAACGTTACAAAAAAGAAAAGTATAAATAAAAGACATACTTTGATTGTAGGAAACCTAGTAAATTTCGATTGTATTTTCTCAACTATTTCTGGTCCGACCTGACACTATATTTTGGAGCTAGAAGCTGCAGCAGAATGCATACCGACCAAACAAAAAAAACAAACAAACATGTTGTCCCCTGGGAGACAGAAGCAGTTAGATTAAAGAAGAGAGGTATTAAAAAAGCATCCCAGCACATTAAAAATAACCCAACTAACACCAACAAAGAAAATCTTAAGAAAGCACAGGTAGAACTAACTGAATAAACCATGTTTTTATCTCCACTACACGGGCTTCGCCAGGTAGCTGCTGCTAGTATATATATATATATATATATATATATATATATATATAATATATATATATATATATATATATATATATATATATATACTAGCAGCAGCTACCTGGCGAAGCCCGTGTAGTGGAGATAAAAACATGGTTTAATAATCGTTTGCAGATCTATTACTACTGAACCGAGTTCGGTCCTAGCAGGATGACCCATAAAAATCACCACGTAAAAACGATCTTAATTTAATTCTGCCTGGTGGGAGGTCAGGGAATTTTCTTTTCGTCAGATTTGAGGGAATGACATCATATGTCTAAATTTGCAAATCGGTCGAAAAATTAAAACATATTACAGCTCAGTCGGTAGAGCGTTCGGCTAGAAATCACAAGGTTCCTAGTTCGATACCGGTCCTCGCCAACTCAGCGTTATGAGTAGCACAGGGATCTGTGCGGTAAAGTAAGGAGCTGATAGTAGGTGTGGCGCTCCACCTCAGATGCAAAAACAATCTCCTTGGTCTAGCGCTAGTGAAAAAGTGATAGACTCCAACGCTGATTGGCTGATACCGACATTAGGCCGCCCAGACGACTTTACTTACTTACAGGTGACCTAGAAAAAACAGAACCCAAATTATTTATTTTGCTATTAAACTAACCCTAAACCCCACCTCTAACCCTAACCCTAAACCCTAGTTAAAATTAACAGTTTTATTACAAAATTTATGCGTTGTTTTTTTCTGGGTCACCCTAAATTTTCCGACCGATTTGCAAGTTTAGCCCATCACCTAATGATATAGTAAGAAATTTTAATTCAATGATTAACTATATTTTTTAAATAAAATATAATGACGCGATTGCTAAATTTCAAATT
The DNA here is from genome assembly GCA_023376005.1 of Doryteuthis pealeii. NCBI lineage: Eukaryota > Metazoa > Mollusca > Cephalopoda > Myopsida > Loliginidae > Doryteuthis > Doryteuthis pealeii. Next base: position 54,449,416 of record CM042148.1, on the reverse strand, counting down.
AATATTTGAAAAAGAAAAAAAAAAGAATTAAATAAAATAATCAAATTTATGTAAAACGATGAATAATCTTATAACATTATTAATTCAAAAACGTAGTCGATCGAATGTCAAATTATAGTAAAGTATACTATATCATAATTTTGATAACAATTTGAGTTTTCAGGTATTTCCGTTAAATGTATTAGGTAATCTAATGGTATTATCTCTTGCGCACTATTCTACATTAGTATCATGATTTTATTTGTATTTCTAGTATTAAAATAAATAGATTAACGCGATTATGAAAAAAACCCCAAAAACCCCAAAAAACGGTTTTGTTTGCAGTTGACGAACCACGGGAATTTATTAAAAAAACGTTGATTTGTCGTTAAATGTTCTCGTTTGATTTGTTATTTAATTCGCTTTAAAAATAATTAAATGTATGAAAAGCCATACTAATTACATATTTAGAAAGATCTTTTTTCTAACAAAATAAATATTTTAAATATAGAAACAGAAATACGCGATAAATAAGATTTGATTTTATGTTAAAATTTAAGTATGAAAAAATGATACTACGAATTCTAGGCTGACTGAAGCAAAATATATATATTTTTTAACTCGCCGTAAAAAATAATTCCATTGATAAAAACTCAATCAAATTACATATTTAGAGAGATTATTTCATTCTCTTTCGAACCATATAGATATCTTAAAGAAGATTGAACCGTAAATAGGCGAGAAAAAAGAATTTGTTTTTTTTCTTGAAATTTAGAATGAAAAAAAAAATTATACATATCAGCTCTCTGAAGCCAATTTAATAAAAAAAAACTCGCTGTAAAAATGAATTCAATTAATAAAATCGCATAAAAATTGCATATTCAGAAAGATTATATTATTTTCTTTTCAATGATATAAATATTTTAAAGATTGGACCAAGAATAGGTGATATATTCCTAGCAGAACGGCTTAGACTGCGAAATTTATTCGCTAAAATTATACATTTCTGCTGTAAATCACTATAAATCGCTGTAAAAAAAGTCAGCCAGCGTACAATATTTTATTATCAGCAGGTGCTGGTATATGGACAGTTCTGCAAATTGGGTGATTTTGGCTTAATTAATCAATTATATCCCTTAATTAGTAAAAATCAATAACCAAATTTGATGTGTTTCTTAGTTAGAAGGATATTAATCTATATGCAAGTGTTACATAATCATTAGTAACCTAATGATTATGACAATAGTGTAGAAATCATATTAGTGCAGCTGATGGCCTTGACAGTGAGTGACAGCGTTTGACCTCACTCTGACCTTGCTTTCTGGGGATAGACCGTGAGAAACGGAACCCCGATAGAAAGACCCCTTCCGGTTGAAGGGTAAACAACTCAGTCAGTTAGAGTTAGAACTTAGAAGCGAAGCTAGCAAGATGTGAGTCTCACTGCGTGATTGTCTGGTCTGGGGAATCTACGAATAAAGTAACATCATCGTAAATCGAAGTCTTGTGGTTATTACTAAAAGCTAACAATGACACAGGGCTTCTGATAACAAGAAATCCCTAGCAACAGAAACCAGACCCGGAATCCTCAATAGAAGACCAGACGAGACCTTAAAAGATATACCAGACCAAGATAGGAGATGGATGATAGAAAAAGCAAAGCCGGCCAGAAGAGAAGTATATAACATATAGATATTTAGTGCCAGTAAAGAAGGGTATGCAACATATATCTATTTGGTGCCTTTAAAGACCAGTCACGCCATCATGACGTGGTCAGATTCGAACCTGCGACAACGTGCCACTAGAAAGAGAAGAAAAGAACAAGGAGAAAAAAGGAAGAGAAACTAACCAGTAGATAACGTCGAAATGTAGAAAAGAGACGGAAAGAAAGAAAGAAGGGAAAAAAGGCAGAAAAATGAAGCAGAGAAAAAGGAAAAAAAAAAAGAAAAAAAACATGATAGAATTTTTAAAAATGTAAGTACGATCATGCACGCACACACATTGTAAAGAAACAATAGAAAAAGAAAAAAATATATATAGGATTGTTGAAATTATGTTTTGTTGTTTTGAGTCTGACAGACATTAAAGTTAAAAAAGAGAAAGAAACAGAGAAAGAAAAAAAAGCAAAAAAAAGCGTTACTAAGACTTGAACTCATATACAAAGATCTATCTAAATTTGTCACAAAAAGAAATTGAAGTTAAAAGATAGGATTTTGAAAGTGACTGAAGAAGAAAGAAAAAAAAAGGAGAAAGCAAAGAAAAACTTTTTTTTGACAGAAAGAGACATTGTTTTAAGTACTTTAAGAAAGAAAAAAGAAGTCCGACTCAAAGACTTGACTGAAAGAAAAAAGAGAGACATTGTTTTAAGAAAAAAGAAGAAAAAGAAAGAGACAATTAATTTTTGTTGTATAATTTTGAACTTTGCATAAGTTTTTAGAATTGTTTGAAGGAAAAAAATGTTATTGAAAGTGCTAGTAGGTTGTTTAAATTGTTTAAAATATGGAGAGAAAAGGAGAGACAGTTTGTATGCTATGAAAAGAAAAAGGGTCATTTTGTTTGAAGTCTTGATATGTATGATTGTGATTTCTGTATTTGCCATTGTTAAGTTGTTTTGAAGATAGAAAAAAAGAGAGTGTATGCTATCGAGAAAAAAAAAGAGAGAGAAGGACACTGAGAGAATACATTCCCTATCCAAGTATAGAGAAGTGGGAGATACTGAATGTATGTGCCAGAGGGAGAGAGAGAGACAAAGAATATGTGCCTCCCCCCCCCTGAGGGTAATTGTTGCAGGCAAGCCAGCAGTAATTGTTGAGGAATCCATGTACAATGACCAACCAATACCCCCGCTAGGGAAGATTTTTTTTTGACCGGTAGAACACGTGGTGAATTTTTAAAAAACTTTTTCAGTCGCCATTTTGGAATTTTTTTTTTTTTTTTTTCGATTGAAGCTGGATTTTTTTTTTGAGATTATTCATTGTGACTCATAATGTTATGATGGATTTAAATAATTTTATAATTCTAGTGAGTTTTACCCGTGCAAGGAAAAAGTTAATTTTTAAAGAAGTAATTTTGAAACTTTTAGTTGAGAATGTAATTTTTTTAAAATCTTAAATCACAATGCTGTTTTTCATTCGGATTGAAGGTCTGATTTTGGGTCAATTGTTGGAGATTCGCCTAAGTTGTATGTTTTTGGATCTTTTTGGACTCACGGTAATGAAAGAAGTTTTTACAGAAAAACTCACCGGTGTTTTTTTTAGAGTTTTGAATATGTCAGAATAAGAGATAAATGGTGGTGCCCTGCTCCAAGAGGTTTTTCGTGTTTACTTTGCTCCGCACGATATATATATGTATATATTTTTTATTTTCTGGGAATGCAATTGTGGTCGATTTCTACGAATTTTGATCTTTGATTGATGTCTTTGATTTAACGCAGGTTGTGGGGTGAAGACATGAGTTGTGATTTGGGAGATTAAGAATTTTTCGTAGATAAACGGATAAATGAATAAACTCCAGAAAGAGCAAGTGCCTATTTTTTTAGTTTGAATTTTAGAAGTAATAAGGTTTGTTACCCTGATTAATGGGATAATTTTAAGAAACTGGTAAATTATTCGAATTTTGGAAAAAGTAAAATGGCGAATCTAATTGTAAAATCTTTTGGGATTGATTTTGAGAGATTTTGAGAGAAGGACCAACTTACCAATGGGAGACAAGGAGGGGGGGCCTCCTTGTCTCTCATTGGCTGAAGGATGAATGGAAATTTTTTTTTGAATAACCAGTCACGTAGACATGGCCGCCATCTTTGAAATGAATGTATTTTTTGAGTCAAGCGGGTAATTTTCCCCCCATGTCGGCCATTTTAAATGTTAAAATTTTTAGAAAAAAAAAGACAGATTTAAATTTAATCAGAGATTGTTGAAAAAAAGTAACTTTGGATTGATTTCGTGAGAAAAGCCTTGGAGGCTGATTGACAATATTTTAAAAGAAGGAAATTAATATTGACTTTGTACTTTGCATTTTTTGTCAGTGACCAGTGGTATAATTCGGTTTTTGAATTTTTTCCGAAAGTTTGATATAGTTAAAAAGTTGATTTTAGTGAGATTTATGAGTGCCAAATTTTTATTGATAGTTTTGAAAATTTTTATTAGTGAATTTTGTGACCTTGCTGTAGTATGGATCGAGTTCTGAACTCATGCCTGACTATTTGGAGAAATTTTTCCGGTGTTTTGGGAATCGGTGGAGATATGGTAATGAAAGTGGTCTATCGGGGGCCCACCATTCCACGTATTGAGATTCCCTGATGAGCGTCCCATGTGATTACCGTGTTCCACGCTCTTTGAGTTTTATTATTCCGACAGTTTCGGGATGTGTAGGGGTTCTGAAGAGCAGAATAAGAAAAAAGGCGAAGAGGCCGCCCCTGTTTTATGAGAATTGAATCTTTGGGGGGAATATTGATTTTGGAATGGTCTCCAGAACGTTTTGGCTGAGAAGGATGTCTCGAGTCTGGATGCGGATAGCAAGGTCAATGAACAATTAAATGTTAAGAACAGACAAGTACCTACTTTTTGTGTTGGAGGGTTCCTGGAGAATTTGTAAGCCACTGGCAGTGACCGAGTGTGGAATCAGGATAAAACGGTTTTCCCTCAAAGTGAAACTATTTGGCACAGTAATATATTTTTAGGAAAAAAATTAAAGATACTTGATGGTATTGGTGTGTTGTGTCGTGCATGCTATATTAAGAAATTATGAGTAACGCATAGCCAATGTAGATTTTTTTTTATTGCGCGGTAAAATTGTTGTTGTTTTCTCCATGCATGTGATGTTTAATGTATTGTAGGGACCATGTGTGCAATGTTTTTGAATCTTTTTTCGGTATCATTGTAATTTTGATGTAAATTGCTTTCCCAGTCTCCAGGTAATTGACCTGTGGAGCGGAAAACTGGCGAATTGGTCATTGGAATCCAGGCGAATGTATTGCTGGAGTGACTAGGGTCACGTTGGTTTGTGACCAGGATTTTGGGACCAAGACGTTGGTCCAGTTGTGTTTTGATTTTGTCAAGAAATTGTAAATGGCCCTGCAGTGTTTTTTTTATTGAAAACTTGTTGTAAATGTAAAATTGATGTATGCATGGGGGGAACCAGACAACCGCGCAGAAAGAGAGAATAGAATTGGAAGTTATTTAGAAAGTACCAGAATACGGTAGAGCCTCAAAAAGTAAATTCATAATTAATTATGAATTTAAAATGTATGATTATGAGGGATGTTACATAATCATTAGTTACCTAATGATTATGACAATAGTGTAGAAATCATATTAGTGCAGCTGATGGCCTTGAGAGTGAGTGACAGCATTTGACCTCACTCTGACCTTGCTTTCTGGGGATAGACCGTGAGAAACGGAACCCCGATAGAAAGACCCCTTCCGGTTGAAGGGTAAACAACTCAGTCAGTTAGAGTTAGAACTTAGAAGCGAAGCTAGCAAGATGTGAGTCTCACTGCGTGATTGTCTGGTCTGGGGAATCTACGAATAAAGTAACATCATCGTAAATCGAAGTCTTGTGGTTATTACTAAAAGCTAACAATGACACAGGGCTTCTGATAACAAGAAATCCCTAGCAACAGAAACCAGACCCGGAATCCTCAATAGAAGACCAGACGAGACCTTAGAAGATATACCAGACCAAGATAGGAGATAGATGATAGAAAAAGCAAAGCCGGCCAGAAGAGAAGTATATAACATATAGATATTTAGTGCCAGTAAAGAAGGGTATGCAACACAAGATTTCAAATCTGAGTGACTTCTCTTTTCAGTGTTATAGATCTACTAATACTAAAAAGTTACTCTTATATATATATATATATATATATATATATATATATATATATATATATATATATATATACTGACATTTATCAAAAGTATTTTTGTTTTCTAATGATAGGGATCCTCTTGAAAGCTCTTGTATGTTTTCCGAGTTTATATGATATTCCTTATATGGTATATTTCGAAGATCAAAGTTTTCAAATGCTGATTGTCTGATTCTCCTCTGTCTTGTGTTTTAAATCATTATAATTGGTAACTTATATCCATTCGCTTCTGGGTTTTATTTTAAGTGACGATTGAAAACTCTTAAAATGTCAAAACAGTTTTCGGCAGAATAATCAGATAATGTTTCATTTCCTTCCTCTTTCTCAATTCCTCGAGCAGTTTCAGCGATTTGGGACCCTCTTTAAAATAATGCAACATTTTCAGAAATTCAATTTTTGTTGGATACAAATATGATAAAACTTGAAACCAAAACTTTGAGATGAATAGAATTTATATTGATATGATGGTGTTTTATAATAATAATAATAATAATAATAATAATAATAATAATAATAATAATAAATAATAAATAACTTAGTGAGAAACAGGAAAACAAAAAAATATAGAAAGCAAAAATGGGAAGAAAAACGACGGTATGGATACTTCAAGCGACAAACTAAGGAAGTTGCACACAAGGTGACCTGGTCATGGCTAAGAAGGGGAACTCCCGAAACAGAAGTTGAATCTCTTTTAATAGCAAAACAAAATATTGTCATCAGAACCAATTACGTTAAAGCAAACATTGATAATACATAGAAGAATAGCAAATGTAAGTTAAGTGGGGATAAAGATAATAAGCGAAGGCTGCAAACTGACATAAAAGGAATACAAGACTAGGCATAAGAAAGGTGATCCATTGGAATTATGCAAAATATTAAAATTGTTATCTTAATTCAGACTAAGCAAAGAGTAAATATAACGAGCTTTTTGACTGATATTGTTGATATCGGTGCCACTATTCAGTATTCGAACCAATGTAAAAGACAGGATTGGGATGGCTTGCAGGTCTTCTTTACTTGGAAAATTGTAATTAATTGTTTTTTGATCGTAATTAAGTAAGAAATATTAATAATAATATCCAAAACTAATTAAGAAAAATGTTTTTTTTATACATGAACTACAGAAAAATCTGGCATTATAATAATGTCGAAAATATTGTCTTGAATAGTATAGCACCAGAGGAACTTCTCAAGGCGAGTGGTCAAACTACTGCCAATGTATATCAATAAAACAACAATATGATTCATTCATTATATTTTACTTATTCATATACGTCTATTCAAAGTTAATATTTATGTTTATTACTTAATTGCAATAAAGAAAAATGTAAAAGAAAAAACAAAACAAAACAAACAACAAAAAAAAAACAGGAAAAAACAAACAAAAAATTTACAGCGGGAAACTCCAATATTCCCAGAGAGTCAAAGGAATCCGTGCTGTCGGTACGCTTTGATGATAATCATGACGATGACGACGACGACGACGACGACAATGATGATGATGATGATGATGTTGATTAAAATCAGCAGCGAATGTGAAATAGATAAATAAATAAATAGAAGAAATAAATAAATAAATAAAAATAATAAATAAAGAATAAAAATAAATAGATAAATAAATAAATAAAAAAGAAAAAGAAAAAAATGCAATTAAACTGATGAAACATACGATAAAGTAACTTAATATCTCGAATCATAACGGAGCATATTGTTGTTGTTTTTTGTCAAAATGTGATGCAGCACTTCGAACTTTAATCCAAGATACTTCACAATCAATACATCTGCTGTGTCATTTTGAAATGTAATTCCTATCTCACAATGTAACAATGGTTCTTCAGGAATAGAAATTGATAAAGTTTAAAAAAAGCAATGGCGACCCAGAGTAGCGATATCAAATTACTTGCGCTGAAGATTCTACAATATCAAAGAGAAACTTATTAGCCAGCAATATACTTCGCAAATGAGTTTTATTTTAAAAGGCTTTCTTTTGTCTCGAATCAGCAGCTGCTAGAAAAGAAATAAAGTACCATAATTAATGGCTGTATATACAAACTAGCAAATAAGTCTTACTTGGTTTGTTGGATTTTACGTCATGTCAACCCTTGGTTTATCTTATGTCGTAGTTTTATTCATTATTTTGGAATTGAATAGATGGGACCCTAACAGGCACTATCACTCCTGGGCAAGAGTGGACTTGTGAATAATGGCAACGAAGGAATACTCTACACCTTATATTTCAGAACAAGAGCTTCACCACCAGATGCAGTTTATCAGCATACCCAGAACCCCCCATTTGCGGGGGGGGGCATCTTACCTCTTTGCTTGTATATAAAAAATAATTTTCATTCAATGCTTCGTTTATAGAATATTAACTCTTTGAAAAAATGTTTAGAAAAACTTTCTAAAAGGAACTTTTCCTCACACAAACCTTTCTCCTGGCGATGGCCTAAGGCTGAAGAGAACAATCAAAACTAAACAACACAAAAATATTCCTATCCGTCTTACCAATTTTGTTCATCTTTATATATATATATATATATATATATATATATATATATATATATATATATATATATATAAAGTTTGTTTTTTATATAAGAATATAATGTACATTTTTAATGTAATTATATGATTCTATTTATTATCACTAGAATTAAAAACATTTTATTTTTATTTATGTAAAAAATACGCATAATAAATTAATTCAGTCACAAATGAAGGCACATAACAATTATAAGCAGTGATTGCTCTTAAAAATAAAGTGTATTGACTGGGGTTGCTAGATTATGTCAAATAAAAATACAGAAGACCCAGGTCGAATTTAAATTAGAATATTTCTTAATTTGCATGTATAAATGTGAATTGAAATAATATTACTGCATGTGACAAAATTATACACTCTCTATTATTAGAAATTATTTGAATTTAATTTTAACAGAGTGTTATGCATTTCTATTAGGCAAAGCATTAAATACCCCAGCAAGGATTGACATACCGTAAAATCAACCAATCAACCTATTTGGCAAATCTGACAAGTTTAGTATTGATATAAATCATTTAACTTTGTAGTATGATTAGTTCAGTTGGTAGAGCAGCCGTCCTCAGAATCACAGGTTCCTGGTTCGATACCAACTCAGTGCATGAGTAGCTCAGATAGGATCTATGTGATAAAGTAGAGAGCTGATGGTAGGTATGGTGCACCACCACAGACACAAAAAAATCCCCCTGATCTAGTGCTAGTAAAAAAGGGGATATACTTCCTCGCTGTCCGGCTGATACCGACCATTGGCCATTCTGAAAACTTTACTTTTTTACTTACATTAAAATATGCAATTGTTTTGATATGGTAACTGAGCAAGACACTTGCTTGCAGTATTTACTAAGCTAGACTTACAGGTCTTATTAGTCCAGGTTAAAAGGGTTTTCATAAAGTTGTGGTCAACGCGACAAAGACTAGTCCATTTACACAAACTTTTCTTGTTCCATAATGATACCTGCATCGGAGAAATAAAGTCTAAAAAGTTCGGTTTCGAGTTTCCCATAACGCGTTTTAATCTGGACTATATCTTACTTATGGTACCTGTTGCTTCTAAGTAACCACGCATCTTCGTATTTATCAGGTTCGTTGCCGCTTAACTGCGGGTATCTGAAGCATGACTCGACCCTAAGTCTCCTAAGGCAACTTTTTAACGTCATACAATTCTTAGTTATTTTCGTTATTTTAATTAATTCTAGATTTAGAGTTAATTAGTTTTCGTGAGGTCAATATTTAGACTTTAAATTCTCAAGCGATTTTTCTTCTATTTGAACTATTAAGATATCTCTCAATCCCACGCAACTTAATTGATAAAATAATTAATTAATAGTTACTCAGCTTAGCTAAGTCTGACACAAGGTTAACTGAAGTAGAGGGATAGAGCAAGAAAAATTCCAAATGCTGATTTTTAATTGAGTTTGAACATTGAATATTGCCTAAATGGAGGTAGGGAGGTATTGTGTTACGCATTTTGTTTTAAGGGCAAGGCATCTGTCTATCTTAAAAGAAATAGCATTCCATATTATCATTATTTTAATGCCCGGGCTTGAATACCATGAAAATTACTCTTCAAATCAAACAAAACCCTGTACAAAAAATTTAATCTTGCTATAGGGCTTTGTTTTCGTTTTTTTTTAAAGGAATGCTCATTCAAATTAGTTGTACATTCTTTAATCTTGCCCTTTCTGAAAATAAACTTGATTATTTACAATTCTGAATTTTTAAATAATTTTCTTTTATAATAAATTATTTTGGGTATTTTTCAATAAGTATGTCTCTATTGACTTTTTAAAACAATGAATTAACATTTTTTTCAGTAATAAAATTTGAAAACTTTCATTAAGACATGTTCATTGAAAAATACTCAAAATAATTTATTATAAAATAAAATTATTAAAAAATTCAGATGTAAAACAAGTTTATTTTCCCGGAAAAGGCAGATCACCAGAGCTTACAAGGCTGAAAAATTCGGGAGTGCGTATCTTGAAGATACACCATATTCCTGAATTCTTTAACTTAAAAGTATAACGGATTTTATCAAAGGTTGAACTTTTAATGGTCTATATGAAAGTGTCTTATTTTCCTTTAAGAACTTAAATTTGTAAAATGTTCTTTATCTTTTCCATCTTTATTCATTTCCAACTTCCTTCCTGCACCGTGTAATTCATACAAAATCATCTGTGTATGTGAGTGTATAGGAATGTTTTAGTAAAGTAATTCTTGAACTTTAGAAATTTCTATACACTTTAAGCTTTATTTTTCCTCTTCATATAACATTGTATGTTAAAGGGTAAAAGCCTATTCTTTTTTAGTCATAGAAATGTGTTCCTCTATACATGTTGTTTTTTTAATCTTACGTGTAATATATTTTGTGTATATAGTGTATCGCTTTTAGTCAAATATGAACTATTTTTCTAAATATTTTTACTTTAGATTTTGCTTTTATTTACAGACTCGTACCAGAAATATTTATTTATAATATCCAGCCATTTCATTATTGAGGATTTATTTTCCTAGTTCATGTCCGCTTTTATCGGAAATTGAAAGGCTGTTTTGGAATCAGCAATTTTCTTTTCTTTGGGATTGCGATGCACACACTATTCTTTAAAAAATAACAGTATCACGTTGTACCATATTATTTACAATAAGAATAAGTATTATTCATATTACAGCTTTTGGTTATTGAAAATGTAATGTTTTAATATGAAAACTATTAATGCATGATGGGCCGAGCAAGCAATCTAAGTGAAGCTGAGATTAGTCAAACACACGGCTATGGGTAACACGCAGTGAGGATCTAGCTCAATACACATTATCAATGATTGCTTGTTTTGTTTTACGGCATATCAACCCTTTTCGGATCATTTCATACCGAATCAAATCATTTTGATAAATAAAGGGCTCATATAGCTTCCAATTGTTGTTGTTCTATGCCACCTACTGGGTATAGCCATCTTAACGTATCGACGTATGCATATTATGAGAGGCACTGGTGGCCGTGTCTCTAATATTTAACCTTCTACTTCTCTAAATACTTTTTACTTATGAGTAGCACTTTCTTACTTCGGTACTTACCTTTCTGTAGTCTGTAGTTTATACTTCATCTGTATATTGGCTGGTATTTCTTCTTTGTTCTTCAAGGCCTTGTCTGGTTTCTATTGTTGGAGCAGTTCTAACTTCTTAGCCGTTTTCCTGGTTTCTTCATCTAAAGATGGCTCTGCGTTGTTGGTTTATTTTTGAATAAACAACACAAAGCAGTTCACATTTTATTATTTCTTCTTAATCACCAGACCTTAATTACGCGTGTGAGCCCGCTTAAATGCATCTTTACATCATGACTATTTGCAACATACTGCCTAAACTGAAAACCTTTCTCACACCTTGCCTCGCAATAGGATGTCGAGACTAGAATAAGGTTACGTCCTGCTAATAAATATCGCTGCTCCAACGTCCAGGTCTGAATTTAAATAATATTTTAATTAAAATCTATTTTCTACACTAACCGTCCAAACCGACGGTACGCCCATCTATATGCAACACTGTTGGTCACCCAATTACGTATTGAATAGGCTACCAAACTTGGGCGATCTAGCGTGACTTGATCGTAACAAATCATTAATGGCTAAAAAACCTAGCTATTGATTTTACTGGCATGTCAACAAATCTGGGTTATTTTTATGTCAAGGGGTTAGGGTATTGCACACACCTTACGTTAATATTTACATTTTTTGTGTACGTTCTTAAGAGACTTTTGCACACGGTTATATTAATTTATTAATTCACTTGAAGTTAATGAAAATTATTTCTACTAATCTATAAACCCAAACCAAAGAAAAATATCTATTTACAATCTATTCGCTTAAAAATCATATTGATAAAAGGCAAGATTTGGCATTAAAGGTTTGATATATTATTAAACAAAATAACAGACTAACCAACCAGCAGTATCTTCGCTGAAAATCCATGATATACGTATAACTCTACGAGGCACCATAAGCATTCAACAAATCTCTAGAAAAATAACGTCCTGTCGGTGGAGCTTAGAATAAGCTGACTGTATTCTCAGCAGAGGGGTAAGACCCCCTGTCCCATGTGAATGTCCTGGGTAGGGCACAAAACAAAGCTGACAGCCAGGCTCCAGTTCTGGAGATCAGGGCAGTATGGAGTACCTCTTCATTGCTATTACTTCCAGGTCTACTCTGGCTCGGGTTGGTAGTTCCTCTCAGGGTCCCATCTATAGGTCAAATAGATCTGTTTAAAAATTATTCATATACAATAGGAACGTGTGCAAAAAATCAATTAAGAAAACTTTCAAGAAACAACTACACAAAAATGTAAATATGAACGTAAAATGAACGCGATTTCCTAACCTGCAGGAATATAAAAAAACCTAGACCGGTTTACATTTACATTTACATATCAATCAATCAATCTAGAAAACGAAATTAAACGTATCCTAATGTAGATATAAGTCATAATTAATTAAAAAAAAAACAAACAAAAAACACATACTAAATGCATATATTTGGGCGTCATATCATGGTAGAATAGTTAGTCACGTAGATCTATTACTATTGTAAGGGAATTCGATCATCGAAGGATGCCTCATACTTACGACCTTGTGTCACATCCTACATTTGGCGAACGGGTTGGGTAAATACCTACTAAATGCATATAATAAAGCCAACACATACGCACATACACAAATAGGCAATAGCAATATGTCCGTATCCTAATGATAAAAAAATAAAACTATGATAATTTGACTATTAGAACGTTTGATGTGTTTACTTAAAAGCTATTGCCAATAGTTCAATATGTAAAAAGTTTTATAATCTCTGGTGAAAATTTTTTTTTCTCTTCTTTTTTTTCTTTTTTCTTTCTTTTTCTTTCTTTCTTTTCGGCTTTTTTTCTATTTCATTGAAACAGACGATAAGTGCTATAGCTCCCTATCTCTGAGCTTTCTTTCTTTCTTTCTTTCTTTCTTTCTCTGACGTGTAGCACGTTCTTTTTAGTCCCTTTCTTTCTTCACAATTACAACGATATGGTTTATTATTTATCTGAATTGGTGACAAGGCATACCATTTGAACACATGCATTCATATCTGAATGGTATATTATCTTATTTTTATCTGAGGTGATGACAGGTCGTGACATACGTAGGTAGATACTAGCGTATTAATAAATAGATTACTTATTTTAACCAATAAATATATCTTTTAAAAACAATTGCCAATGCATTTTATTGTTCGGATGAAACTATACAATGAAAATTTCAGATCAATAATCATCTAATAACTCTATGTTAGGCCACAGACTTATTGAAACACGCTTGTTTATAAATGGGGAGTATATTCTCAATCTTTGAATGCACGCACTTATAATATGCGTGAGTGTTACTTTTCCTCTTTGCCTTGGCAACCATCGACTAGTTGTGGACTAATGTCGCTCGAGTGTTGCTAATATTAACACCAGGCGGGCCATACAATACCGACACATAACATCCTCGCTACAACAAGAACAGTATAAGAATGGAACCTACATTTTCTGGTCCTGTTTTCTTGCTGCTGCTGCTGCTCTTACTAATGATGTGTTCTCACAACAAGCAACTATATATTTCAAATCCTCTTGACCTGCGTTTCGGAAAGGATGAGGAAAATCTCTTATGAAAAAAACACCGAGTACAAGGTCGGTAATTGTTTAAATTTCCCCCAAAAGTACTTTATTTTTGGAAAAGAAAAATTGTAATGTTTGCTTTAGTGTGACTTATAAAGATGTCATATCGTTAATCTTGTATGGAGTTAAATTATAAAAACCAACATCAAATAACTGATTTATTGATTTTAATAGCATGTCAATCCGTCTAGGGTTATTTCATGCATAGAAATTTGGAAATCACAATCATTGTACATTCATATTTACATTCTTTGTATAGTTATTTCTTAAGAGTTTTTTTGCACACTCCTATCGAATACGAATAATTTTAAATAGATCTATTTGGCCGATAGATAGGGCCATCAGTTAGAGTGGATCTGGGAGTAATATCAATGAAAGGTTACTCCACACTGTCCAACTCTCCAGAAGTGGAGCCTCGTCATCAGATACAGTTTAGTGTTATATCCAGGACACCATTTTAGATGTGTGAACTTACCCTCTTGTAGGGGATACAGTCAGCGTATTCTAAGTTTTGACGATAGGGTTGAGACCAACATAAAACCGAAAATATTTTGTCATCATTATTCCGCTTCCACTGCAGAGCCTGATGTGAAATATTACAATGTCTGAAGCTTTAAGAAAATTATTGTTGTTATTTTTTAAATTATATTCGAACTAGGATCCTCATCTTTGTTGTGTTGGTCAGTACATTGGGGCTCTTGGGCTCCTTCCCTAATGCTGTATAAAGATGGGAAATGTAATATTATTTCAGCGAGTCTCTTCATCTTTGTTCTTTTTGGTCAGTATTCTCGCCGGCCTTCCTCATGTCTTTCATGTGATATTATTTCGTAGTTGATTTTCCCACTGATATCTTCATATTTCTTGTATTGATCGCTACATGTTGACTGATGTCTTTTGCGGTCTTCCTCTGGAAGCATCCAGTAAAATTTGATTTTCTCATTTTCTACATCTTTCTTTTTTTAAAACTTTTGACAACATTTGCTTTTAAGATGACTCAGATCTAACGAAACAAATTTTCAAATGTTCAATCGTAAATTATTACTAACTTTAAAAAATACCCCTATCGTGTCGTAATTAAGTTAGCTCCTGCGGAAATGGCTCTTGATTTGGCCTTCGACCCAACAAGGAAACTTCATGCATTGAATACATATTACATTTTATTAAACTTGAACAATATTTTTCAAACAACAGTTTTCATCGAAACAATGATATATTTTGTCTATTTGGAACTTATTGCAAAGCTGCATGATAAACATTTTTGCTTTTTCCATTCGGGGTCAGTAGAAATAACTTGTTTCCATTCCTAACCTCTGAACAACCAATATAGAGCTGACCGTGAGAAGTGCAGTGTTCCAGCAAAATCTTAAAGATTGTTACCGTATATATATATATATATTATATATATATATATATATATATATATATATATATATATTCGTCACAAAAAATCATGTAAAAAAATCGCCGAAAACAATAGCAGTAATTAAATTTTGGGAATCCGAAATTTCACCATTGCGGGTTTGGATTCAGCTCGGAATGTTTTTAATTTGCTCACGGAGTCGGTCTGGATCCAAAATGGTATGATATATTGCCCTACAGTTTTTAGGAGTAAAGTTGAAAAATGTTACACAATGATACACTGACATTTGCATTTATAGTTAGAGATATAAAGATAATATTGGATTACTACAGTTGTCAGGAGGGAGCCCTCATTGGGTAGCGGATAATGTGTTGGACTACGACATCGTAGTAAGCGAGTTCGAAATCCAGTCTCACTATTACGTTAATTTTCCGACTAATACTCTTGCGAAAAGTATGAATCCCCTCATACACCCAACTACTGATTAATTTGTACTACTATTCTTCTTGTACATGGATGACTTTAGCATTAAATAACCCACGTAGGTTGATGTGCCATTAAACAAAAAAACAAACCTTCACAAAAAAGAATTGTCTATTTATCGAATAACTGATTGTTTAAAAAAAATTCATGATTTTAATGTATCAAGCTTGTAAGCAGATACCATTTACTAAATTAACTTTAGTGTGGCCCATGGCCGGTAGTAAGGAACACCCATTAAAAATCAAACTGACTAATAATGGTCTACTTGCTAAAAGCACTAACGATTACTACACGCGATATGTCCACTCTCAAAATTGTGATAATGTTATTAAATTAAACTATTCCACGTAGCGATTGAAATATGGAATTATTAATCTTTATTGTTAATTATATTTCTCTTTGGATAATTTGCATATAACAAATTTAAATAAGCAGATTTTTAAAATTATTCATTGCATATCCATATTTAACTTTCTCATATTCTCTATCGGGCAGCTAGTTATTCTGAAATTTATTTTCAAGCTATTAAAATTGTTATCAAAAAAAAAAAAAAAAAAAAAAGAAAAAAAAAAAAAAAAAGAGAATTCATCATGTGATAATCGCCAAAAACAAACAATCGCAGTAATTAAAACTTGGGAATCGAAAATGTCTGGATTGCGGGTCCGGATTCTATTCCGAATGTTTTTAATTTTCTCACGAAATCGGCCTAATTCCAAAACGGTAGGATATGTTGGGTTACGGCTTCTTGGTGTAAAGTCGAAAAAATGTGACAAACTGACATTTACATTTATTTTTAGAGATGTTTTAATCTACAAATGGAATAGATAAATACATTAAATAAATAAATAATGCTTGCCAGTGATTCAGTTCAGTCGACAATATGCAAATTTGTTAGTTATCAGTACGTATAGTTAACCTTTTAAATAACCGAGTAGTTGATCAGTTAATACTATTTGCACTTGACGATTTCTATCATGTTATTTATAAAGCAGTCACGTATCATAAGACGAACCCGACTAAATCATGGACCTTAATTGATATACATGAAGGCGACTATTAAAATAATGGATTAAGTTGATTAAAATATAAAAAAAGTTTTATTTATTTGCCATGTAATAAAGAGACTAAAGGTGATTGAAAGTTTATAAACTTCGTAATAGAGTTGAAGAATGTTGTCTTTGCACATTACAGTTTAGTGTACACAGTAGTTGTAGGTATGGACTTCACTTTTAACCCCCTTCATGAATTAAAATTCAACAAAACTCGTAAAAAATGAATAAAATTTAACATAATTTTTGCTACCTTATGAAGAGGAAGGGTTAAAAAAAAAAGTCACATACAAAAAAGTATTCGTTTTGTAGGCTTTAAAACAGAAGAATTTTACAAATTAAAATCTGTATTTGTCTAGATGGCGCATTTTTGCCATTTTTCTCTCTTGAAGGTGCGCACTTTTAAACGTGATTTATTTCATTGTTATGATTAAGGTATTCATAATTTTTTTTATTTATAAGTTTTTTTCTAATTCAGTTTAAAAAAAAAAATATTTTTATAAAAGTTTAAAGAAAGGGAGAGGTGCTTCCGTACTGAAATTTTGGCCATACCTACAGTAGTTAGTGTTTTTTTTAAAAGATCATTCCAAAATTGTGTATGTTTAAACATGAAGGTTTATGAATGAGTTAGTCAGCGCGTATAAATGAGTAAATTAAGTGCGTCGAAAATAACAGTAAAATGAACTTACTATGACATTGTGAATAAGCAATCATTTATGATTACCATGAATGTTTTTACATTTTAAAACGCAATAATTCGTGTATATTTTATGTATTAACCTAATCCCACCCCACTATATGTTGGACGTGACACAAGAGGAATACGGCTATTTGAATTCAATTTTTCTTCTTTTTTACTGATTGGCTAACCAAGGCTAAAGAGCCAGATATGCGCTACTATTTATCTAGAAGGAGAACATAGATTCATGCTTTTATGCTTTTTCAAAGGACATTAGCACAATGTAAAATGCAAGCTGCTTCGCTCAGGATTTGAACTCGGGTCGCCGATTCCATTTCCTTCGGCCGTTACGGTTTAATATCTTTGTAGTTTTAATTTTCATTTTGATTGCAAGAAAATCGCATAAAAAAGAAAGACAAATATACAAGGTGGTCCGAAAGTCTTGTCATCCATACATATTGTTTCAACTTTCATTATTTTTTGTTTTAATAATAGAATATATAATAACATGAATTATGATATATAATATTTTTTTTCTTTTTCAATTCCAGCAGATTATTTCATGTAATTATAGTTTATTATCAGTCGGTAGAGCATCCGGCTCGAAACCACAAGGTTCCGGGTTCAATACCGGCTCTCGTCCACTCAACGCATGAATAGCACAAGGATCTGTGAGGTAAAGTGGGGAGCTGATGCTAGGTGTGGCGCTCCACCTCAGATGCTAAAACAAAATCCTTGGTCTAGCGCTGGGGATAAGGGGATATACTCCCTTGCTGTTTGGCTGATACCGACTTTATGACACCCGACGACTTTACTTTTAATTAGGAGTTATATTTTGGTAGGAGTGACAAGACTTTCGGACAACCTTTTACTTTAGTTTACTTAATTTTTGTACAGGTTTTATGTTAGTTTCTTGCAGTTAAAAGCAACATTAGAATTAAAAAAAGTAACAAATCCGGACAAAAAACAAAAATGTTTAAATCGATAAATCTCTTGAGTGTTAATCCCTTAAATTAAAGAAATTATTTCTCTATATTTCATATATATTAACTTCATATGAAATATAATTTGTAAATCTGTTTTCTGTTATGTGGATTTATCTTCTATAAAAACAATTAGTTCGTTCGGTGTAAATATTTAATTGATAACTGTTGTGTTCTCACGTAGTGTTCGTTTTCTTTTGTTACCTCGTTCGTCTGTTTAAGGGAAAAACAAGTCAGACATTTTAGTTTATTGCCTCCTTTTACTTTTTCTTTTCACCACTGCTGGTTAGTTGGTTGGAATTTTATCGGCATGTCAACCCTTGTTGGGTTATTTTATGCCGAAGAGTTTTGTTTTATTAATTCTAGATGGGTAAAAAAAAGATTAAACTCAATTTTTTAAAAACAATTTTTTAAACACATTTTTTCTATTGAACCCATAGATGGACCCTAACAGGTACTACCACTCCAAGTCAGAGTGGACCTGGGAGTAATGGAGATAAAGGAATACTCCAAACTCACCATAGCTCCAGAATATGAACTTCACAATTAAATCCAGTTTAACGTCATACCCAGGACACTAAGACCCCCTGTCACCGCCTTCTAGCCCATATAATAAAAAGGATTGGGGTTTGCCATAAGGGCAATAGGGTTGGGACAAAAAAATATGTGCTAGGGCTTGACATGACCTGCCGATTGATCGTAGTGGGTCCTCTCCGACCGCCCGTCTAGCCTAAGTAAGGACCAAAGTGAAATGCTGCATGTCATTGCTCAGCCACCAGAATTTTGTCCTTAAGCATCACGGGTCACCATCCACGGCCAATAGGTGGTCCCATTGGGGGATTTTACTCTCCTGCAAACGTGCAGTTGGTATATTCTACATCACCAGCCGACAGGGTGAACTACTACTCGTTGCGCCGCATAGCATTTATTGAGAATGAAGTAATTCCAATTATGAAGTAATTATGAAGTAATCCCAATTACACCAAAACGGTGAATTTACACATACTAGATTTGTTTGGAGGTAGTTCTAGCAATAATAAAGATTGTACAATAAACATTATTTAGAAATAATGAGGTAGAATGAGTTTTGTCTCATCGTCTCGCTGTGAATGACTGAATTGCGAACATTCATGTGGTTATGCTGTTCGTCTTAACAAATACCGCAATCCCCATTGTTCGTCAACACTAATGAATCATGACAATCAGTAGCGATCCAAATCTAGACATCTTACTCGACGTAGACGGATACTTCAACTAGTGGAATTATAGATGCTACTTACAGTACCTGTTGTTACTAAGTGGTCACCCATCTAAGTTGTAAGTATGTTCATCGCTGTTTAATTTCGGAGATCTAGTGGGAACCGGAGTTTTCAGCATGAATTGACCGTAATTCATTTCACGCGCTATTGTTGCTATTAAAACACACCTTTCTCTAACATAAGATTTTAAAAGGAAGACAAACACAATCCTTTGTTTTTAACCGTTTTTTTTTTCAACAAAAATATTCTAGTTATACAGGTTGACACATAAATACCTCCCACATTTTAAACTGTCACATGTGTGGTGCGAATGAATTTCGTCAAGTAGTAATGGTCGCTCCATCGAGCTAATGTCTTACCATCTGTTTTGTTTTCTTCAGATATGATCATGGCTTGAACAGGTGTACAACGTGCGTTTGCTGTTGGAACGTTTTTTTTTTTAAAAAGATGGATGAATCTGTAGTTGCAGAGAGATGTTCGTGCTCATTTCATGTTACATCGGAATTATTCTGTTGCGGATGAAAAAATCGATACTGCTATAGTTTGAAAATTCTATCCGCAACAACATCATTCCGACATAATATAAAAGCTCTCTGTATAGCAATTCAAAATTCACGAATCTTTAAAAAAAACCAACAACATAATGTTTTAACAGCAAACGGGCGGTAGTCACCGGTCCAAATCGTTATGATCTTAATTAATCATATCTATAAAGAAAAGAAAAGAAAAGAATAAAACATTAGCTAAATGGAGCTACTTTTGCTATTTGCCTACGTTCTACGTGCACCATACAGGTAACAGTTTAAAATGTGGGATGTATTTCTGCTGCACCCCGTGTAAATGTGTTAACTTGATGTTGGTAGCTATCTGACAAAACATCTTTTTTTTTCTTTTTTCATTTCTTTTATAATGCGTATCTGAATTGTTGACGCGGATATTTAAATTGCTGTCAGTAACCAGATTCTCCACTGAGTTCATCGCAATTCGGAAAATTTTTTTTTTGTTTGTCACCTTCCATTTAAGATTGATCCACTTTCAGTCAACCTATTAAATCTGATGAGTTCAATTATTAAAAAAAAACAAAAAACAAAAAACAAAAAAAACAATAACAAAAACAAAACAAAAACAAAAAGAAAAAGAAAAACTGGAATTTGCAAACGGACGACTACGCGATCATCTTTAGAAATTAAAACAACAAACAAAACAAAACAAAACAAAAAAAAACAACCAATTACTAAGATATCAGTGTGTTTGTTACTTTTAAAAGAGTGTGATAAAATGTGGAGATGTTTGTTGTGTGACGGTTATCCTCGTAAGTAAATGGACACCGCGAACCGACTTCACTACCTGGATGAGGCTGTTTGCATTTCGCATAGCGCTAATACTCTTGAAAAAGATATCTATCTACCTATTCTCCCTCCAGATATGGGTAAATAAAAGAGCAGACTGGGTTCTTTAAACTTAGTTAGCTGGTCTGGCAGGAGGAAACTACATGAAAATCTATACATGAAATCTGAAAATAGATTGTTGCCTGTCAATCCCATATATGAATATATTAAACACAATGAAGATAGATAATATATATATATATATATATTATATATATATATATATAATATATATATATATATATATATATTCAAAAGTCCGGGAAGAAATCTTCCTTACGACACAAGAGTTTTTTAAAAAACCTGTCGCAGTTTATATATATATATATATATATATATATATTATATATATATATATATATATGAGGTAAGTAATAAATGTTTTGTTTATTAACCTCATACTGTCGTGTAGCAAGTATAAAAAGTAATAAAAAGTTTTTCAAAACAAACGAAGAATGTGGGAATCAAGCTAGTGTAACGTTAGAAACTTCGCCTGTCAACTTTTTATTTTGAAAACACAGAAGTCTGTCTATAACCTTGCTGACAAGACCTAATAGTGAAATGTACATTCAGTTTGACATTTTCTCGATTGGTTCCTTATATTGGAAATATTAAATTTCTTATTAACTAATTAATTTTCAAAATTAATACTTCAATTAAGCACATATCCTCCATATATATATATATATATATATATATAAGTTAAGTAAACAAAAAAATTTTAAAATGATTAAAAAATGATAAAATTAATAAGGATTACACATAAATGCAAATAAAAGACAAATAAGAAAATACAAAGAATTATAATGAGAATAAATAACTTAGAAGAAAAATATACAAAATTAAAAAAGATGATAAAAATATATAAAAAAACATTTTTCATTAATCCATACATAAATATAGATAAAAGATTTATTTTTAACATTTTTAATCACAGGCTGCGTTGGGTAGTTCTGCTAGTAAATATATAAAGCACAGTGATATATACGTTTGCGTAACACGTTTCATAAAGACAACAGATACAACTGTTGGTTTCAATATTTAACTATTTGCCCACATGAATAATTGATTTTAACTTTACGTCAACTTGTTCTGATTATTTTATGCCTAGAGGTTAGGGAATCGCATTTATGCATTCATATTTACATTTTTGTGTAGTTGTTTCTTAAGAGGTTTTTTTTGCACTCTGGCTTATCGAATAAGAACAATTTATAAACAGATCTTTGACCCATAGATGTGACCCTAACAGGTACTAACACTCCGAGTCAGAGTGAACATGGGGGAATGGCAGTGAAGAAGCACCTCCACACTCCCTGAGCTCCAGAAGTGGAGCCTCATCACCGCGGGACTGCAACATTGTGGTAAGCGATCATTATTATTATTACTTGCTATACTATGTGCCCTCCAGGCGTAAATATCTAAGTTTTAATGCAATAAGATATTATATTAAAGAAGACTAACCAAGTAATTGTTTATTAAACTTACATAGTATGGAACACAATCATATTTTTTTTCTTTATTTTAACAACTTACTTATTCGTTTTTTTGTGTATGTATGTGTAAATATTAAAAAGAATATTAATATTGGGCAAAGCAAAAAAACAAAAACAAAAACAAAAAACAAAAAAAAAAAACAACAAAAACTAAACAAAACAAAATAAAAGTCAACATTTAAAATGATTTAGAATTAGATTATTACGTTAAACTTATTTGAAACAGAGGGAGTATAATCGGAGAATAATACAGCTTGGACAAAAGCTCTAGCCATATACCCAGGTTTCATTGCTACGTTTTTCCTAACTTAACTATTTAACTAAATTAGACAGTAAAGAATGAAATTACAGTAATTTCCATTTGTTAATGGATTTATTCTAAAATTTATCGACGGAAGTTTTGCTCTAAATATGAGCAAAAATGTTGAAATAAAACAAATAGAAATCAATATTACCAAACAGATATTTATTAAAATACATTTTAAGATCAATATGCCAATTAGCCTTTCCGTTCACACTGTAAACCGCTGTTTTGGTTGTATATATAAATTCAATTGTAATTTGAAAGTAGATAAAGCCAACATTATTGATAATATAAAACAATTTTAGTAATAATTGACATCTAATAGGCGCTAAAAATCTTAATCAATAGAAAATCGAAAATATAAATAGTAATGGATATAATCAAACATATACACTACCAATCAAAAGATTGGGACCACCACGAATTGTTGTCCTGTGTATGGACTGCATCTAATTGTGAAGTTTCAATGTTGAAGTTCTGCGGGAGTGTAGAATACCTATTCACCGCCATTACTCATAGGTCTACTCTGACCCGGAGTGGTAGTCTACGGGTTAAATAGAAAAAAAGGAGTTAAAAAATTGAATTGAAAAAAAAATTGAATACCATCAACAAAACGTCTTTGGTATAAAATAACGCAACAAAGTTTGACATGCCGTAATATGTATTATATATATATATTATATATGTTATATAAACATTATATATTATATATCATATATATTATGTATTATATATATTATATATTATATATGTTATATATTATATGTATTATATTATATGTATTATATATATTATATATATTATTTATTATATATATCATATATATCATATATATAAACTTATATATATATATATATATATATATAGGTTCGTCTGACTCAGTAGATTATCTATCTATCTATCTATCTATCTA
Organism: Doryteuthis pealeii; assembly: GCA_023376005.1. Taxonomy (NCBI): domain Eukaryota; kingdom Metazoa; phylum Mollusca; class Cephalopoda; order Myopsida; family Loliginidae; genus Doryteuthis; species Doryteuthis pealeii. The sequence goes on along the minus strand of CM042148.1, from coordinate 54,425,451 downwards.
TCTATCTATCTATCTATCTATATATATATATATATATATATATATATATATATATATATATATATGTGTGTAATCTTCAAAGTCTTACCTATGAAATTTTTCTCAAAACTAAAATGTTATTCTATTTTCGAACTTGTAGAACGATGAAAGAAAGTGTGTCTTATGGAATGAAAAGACACTTTTTTTTTCTTCTTATCTTCTCTTACCAGAGCCAGTAATTTGGTTCCTAGTGACTCCAAATAAATTCAGACGTATATAAATACCTCCATTTGATTTCCTTGTAAAAGCCTATCTTAGAAAAAATTCCTTTGATCTTGGTACAGGGGTTTGTTTTCAATTTCATCCCCGGACAGACAGACAGATAGACTGACAGAGATGATACATATATAATATGTATTAACCCAACCCGTTCGCCATGTATATGATGTGACATAAGGTCGCAGATAGGGGGAATCCAGAGGGTCGAACTTGCTTTTCAGGAGTAATGGATCTGCAATACTAGCTTGTTAACCATTACCACACGATGGGACATCGAAAACCACAAATATAGTATACAATTGTTTGTGTAATCTTTTGTCGTCTTGTAAAAGGTCAGATATCATTCCTTGTTGATGACACCATGTAACCCAATATATTCTGTCGTATATTTATTAGAGAGGAGATGGGTACCATCAAATAACCCCTATTGCACCGAGATATGCCATAGCGTATCTCGGTGCAATATACTACTATGCCATCAATTACTTGAATTAGTAGTAATTGTAGCTCTTCCGTCGCGCACCACGTGTGAGTGAGTGTACAACACTTTAGTTGGAGATATGAACCACTAGTCTGTTTAAACAGGTGATATGTTTATTATGGTAAAGTCTTATGCAGCACTTTACAAGATTAAAAGATTCCAATTGATTTGCTATTTATCTATGTCTGGGGGTGGGGGTGGGCGTGAATGCACGCTTTTCCAAAGGGGAATTAGTGCAAATTGAACTTGAACGAAAGCTGTGCTAACAGAGATTGTACTTTGAGTTTGAATATTTCGGAATTACACCACGCAGATTGCCACTTGTTAAAAAACTTATTAAGAAACTCTGGTCGACAATTCAAAAGAAAGAGTTTTAATTTATTTTCTCAAAAATTGGCCAATTAAAGAACCTAGAAGTATTTTTTCGGGTGTGAGAAGAATCTTGATGGTAAAATTCTCTTTCGTTTTATTTGCTTTCGTTATTCCATGTTATATTCTCTTTCTTTCTTTCTTTCTTTTTTTCTTTCTTTCTTTCTTTCTTTCTTTCTGTTTTCTTTATTTTTATTCTCGTTCTTACTTCTTTTTATCCAACTTCGTTCTTTTTTATTCTACTTCGTTCTTTTTATCTTCTTTCTTTCTTTATTTTTATTGTCTTCCTTAACTTATTTTCACTACTTCTTTCATTCTTATTCTTTTTATCCTCTTTTTGTTTTTGTTTATTTGTTTGTTTGTTTATTTGTTTGCTTGTATGTTTGTTTCTTTACTTCTTTTTATAATTTTCATTAATTTCACGTGTATTAATAAGTTTGTAGAATTAATAAACTGTTGGCTGACCCTTAGTCACTACCTTTTAGAATCCACATGAGAAAAAAAGGGTTGTGTTACATAATGAATAGGTTGAACATACATTTTATAATAAAGTGCATTTAAAAATAAAGTAATTTAAAAGTAACGGTTAAATGTAAGAACACACAGATGTTCATATAAGTATGATAGGCAGTCTTTCATCTCTGGTTGACATATTATCAATTCTCTCATTGTTGGTTTAGTCATGTGACTACCCAACGGTAAAATATTCAAAATTAACTAAGATTAACCCTAAATTTGTACTGGAATGACGTATAATGGCAATACTCCACTGCAAGGTTGAATTTGAATTTCGGCTGAACAAAGAGATGTAAAACTTTTCTCAGTCTCCGTGTTCATTTATAAGAACAAATTAAGATGAATTCGAAGAGAGATACAACATCGGGATGACCCAAAGATGTCCCTAACGAGAAGATGTGCTCCAACCAGGCCAGTGACAATCCGAGAAGTTACCACCCATTAGAAGTAGAAAAAATAGAAATGGGAAAGGAAATAATAAGAAAAGTATTTAATAATACATGGAATCAGAGAGAGAGAGAGAGAGAGAGAGAGAGAGAGAGAGAGAGAGAGAGAGAGAGAGAGAGAGAGAGAGAGAGAGAGAGAGAGAGAGAGGGAGAGGAGATCAATACCCGATACAGTCCCTACATGAAGAAGAACCCAGAGAACTTCACATCAGATAAATTGATAAATAGATATGAACAGACTCTGATAGATATATAGATATGAACAGAGATAGATACATGCATCAAAGAAAGAAAGAAACAGAATAACAAAATTAAATTTGTGTATGTCTACGTTTTAATGTATGAGCGAAGCAGACAGATACAACACCCGATAACGCGATGTCCCCGAGAGAGAGAGAGAGAGAGAGAGAGAGAGAGAGAGAGAGAGAGAGAGAGAGAGAGAGAGAGAGAGACCATCCGATAACCCGAAGATGTCTCCAACGAGAAGATGTGCTCCAACAAGGCCAGCGACAATCGAAGTTAGCAACCATTAGAAGTAGATGAACAAGACAAAAAATAAGGTATAAAAAAAGTAATACGAGGAGTATCTAACAGTTGGGTGTTTGCAATTAGTGCAATTTAAGCTGAATGGACGTTTGGCAGATCTTTTAAAATTGTAGAACATATCGATAATGTATAAAATTGAATGAATTATTTTTGTTTAAAATTTAAAATGAACAAAAATTATTGGAGGAGATATTTTTCACCATTATGGTAAAATGTCCAATTAGAAAAATAACAGCAATTTTCAGCTCTGTTTTTCTTTTCTTAGACAGTCAACACTTATTTTTCATTTCTCACTCTGTATTTTTGCTTTTTAGTTCGGTTTATATACCTTGACTTACGATTTTAATTTGTTCCACTCGTAACTCAATTTCTTCGTATATCAAATCAATTTTCCCCCTTAAAATAAACTTAAATATCATTAATCCGTTACAGCCTCCCCCGCCCCCTAAAAAACACCCAAATAGTCAATGGAATGGCCTATTGTAGGAATCAGCCGACAGCAAGAGAGTCTATCCCCTTTTCACTAGCACTAGACCGGGGAAATTTAGTTTGCACCACTCGTAACTCAAGATTGTTTTTGCGTCTGAGATGGCGCGCCACACTTGCCATCAGCTCTATTTACCGCATAAATGCAAACTGTGCTACTAATGCTATGGGTTGGTGAGTTCCGGTATCGAAACTATAACCTTGGGGTTCCTAGACGGATGCATAAAAACATAATAGAATAGAATGTAATGAATTATGTAAGGTAATATGTTTTAATATTTATTTTCTATAAATGATATTTTTCTTTGGTGTAATGAATTTGAAAACTTAAATGTTTTTAGTGAACTTATTAACATAAGCGTATCTAAAGCTCACTTCTACCACAAATTTTATGTCTCAACACAAAGCCAAAAATCGACTGAATGACAACTCATAACTTGGAAAACTTGTAAGTTTACACACTTTTAAGTCAAGGTATTATTGTATTTTTGTTACTTTTTTTCTTAAGGATAAGGTCACTTAAAAAAATCAGCTAGTTACTTCTATGAAATTACTAATTGTTTGACACAGGGCTGGAACTATGGTACACCCAGTGAGAATCGTACTCACTCGTAATAATCTGCTTGCTTAGTTCACTGACCATTACCTCTCACAAGGCTCCCAAATGGGATTCACTTTTTTGTCATAATGTTGCAGGAATGATGTGAAAAAGTCATCGAAATACGAGGGCAATCCCAAAATAACGACTTCAAAACGTCGAGGACACAAGGAAATTGTTCGTGCGGTTATTGGCAATGCTGTTGTACTTTTGGTTTGTATGCACCTGCACCTGTTCCTACGCGTGCCTCGGTGTCACACTCAGTCCTGGCTTAGTTGGTGTTTCTGATGGAACTCCTGAATGATGCTACCGCCAAGTGTGAAATTCGCTCAGTTAATCAGTTTTTTTTTTAAACTGAAAAGGCATTAAACCGGTTGGAATTCATCGCCAATTAACAGAAGTGTATGGCGAGTCGTGCATGGATGTCAAAATATATGCAAGTGGTCCCGGGAGTTTACAATGACGACGAGATTCAATGCTTCCTCAATGACATGGAGGTGAGCTGGTATGACATGGACATACAAAAACTGTCACCTACAAAAATACTTCAACTTAAATGTCGATTATGTAGTAAAATAGATACATGTTAAAGCTTTAGAATGATTTAAACATCATTGAAAACAAACAATAAACATTTCTGTGATTTCTAAATATTTTGGAGACCATACCTTTGCGATTATCCTCGTAGTAACGAAAGAAAAGACATCTACTTGTTTGCTAATCAAATATCAATTTCCCCAGAGCGTGTTTTACAGAGTTAATTTTATCTTTCAATTTTCTTGTTCAGATTGTGATTGAGTGGACATATTCACAATTTTTTTTAACGAAATAAATAAATAAATAAATGAATAAAGTAACAATTGCTAAAATTACAGAATCCTTTTATAAAGAATTTATTTTATGAAATTTTGGAAAGCTGAAGCATGTTTTTGATTTCAAGTTTTTTTTTTAAAATTCATTCTGAGCCTTTTTTTACTGCATATCTAAAAATTGTGTGTGTGTGTGTGTGTGTGTGTGAGAGAGAGAGAGAGAGAGAGAGAGAGAGAGAGAGAGAGAGAGAGAGAGAGAGAGAGGAAGGAGAGTTTGTGTGTGTGTGTGTGAGAGAGAGGTGGAGGTGAGTGGGGGTATTGAGGTTTAGTTTTAATATCGAGCTCAGTCGAACCACTTAACTTTATGCCATTTTAATTGAAGATGGGGAGTTTTGACACGAACAATCTGTTCTATTAAACAAATCAACGAAAGTGTCACAAGTGATTAAATGCTTACACAACCTTAAAAATTGGGGCTTTTAGTTAATTAATCAGGAATACAGCTTTTATTTATTTCATTATTTTTTTTCTTCTGTCAACCTGTTCCGAGGTTTCAGGATGAATGAAGGACGTATAGATTAAATTAGAAAAAAATATCAAAATGAGACTCTACCAAAAAGGCCGGCTTCCCCAAATAATAATAATAATAATAATAATAATAATAAAAGAAAATGATAGAAAATGAAGTTCGTTAATTAGTAGTGGATTGATTTCGTGAGAATATGTGTTACGTCCGGCAAAAGGCGGAAAATATCGAGTAAACACGACACATAAACAGATTAATCAATCTTTGTAAAGTCCCCGAACTTCTGGGTGGCACCGTGCACATTCCATTTTCCATTTTATCGCTTTTCGATTCTATTTAATAACAAAAAATATCAATAAAACATTTTACAATTGATTTCGTAAGTTTCTGTAGAAGAAAAAAATCAGTAAGAAAGAAACAAAACAAGAAAACAGCAACAAAAAAGAACCAAAAAAAAACCCACTATTTTCTTGAAGCAATATTAAAAAAATGTCTATATTAAATAAGACAATTAAAAAAAGACTGAAATTTGTTGATATTTATTTGATAAAATCAGTTTGATTTCTTCTAGATAATTTAATTTTTACTTTTTTAAAAATTGGAGAAATAAGTCAAAAGTCAAGAATTTCATTAAAATAAACTTTCATCAGGAAATTCATAAAACTCTTCGACTAACATATTTTTTTACAAAGTTATGTTTATTCTGACGCACAAATATCAATGGGGATTGTCGGTAGTGTAGCGGCTAACGTGCTGGACCGCGACACTCCAGTAAGCGTGTTCGAACTCCACTCCCGTTATTACATTCATTTTTTTTACTTAATACCCTTGGTAAAAGTATGAAATCCCTTATCTCCCAAACAATGGATTAAATAGAACCACCACTGTTCTTTTTTAAGAATGGATTGTCATTAAATAACCCACAAAGTTTGATATGCCATTAAACAAAGAAACCAAGGAAAACCTGATTACGTTCACTTTCGAACTATAATCTTGTTAAAGGTATGAACCTCATCATCCTCTTAGCTATGGGATAAATAATACCAATATTGTTCTTCTACAAGTTCTGGCATTAAGTAACCCACAAAAGTTGCTCTGCTATTAAAAGCAAACAAACAAATTAAACAACACAAACATATTTCTAATCTTTTATGTTCAATATAACTGCAACAAATGATTATATTTTCTGAAAAAATTGCAATGCTTTTTTTTATTTTAATAAAAACAAAACAGAAAACAAATCCTCCTACAAAATTTGAACAGGAATTTTAAAAATCTTTAATAGCCACTCTTTTAATAAATACAAACCAAAAGTTAATCACTGACGATGCTTCATCAAAGAAACATGAACAGCAATATCTATAAATGAAAAAAATGGCTGCGTATAACGTTCGAAGAAGTGCATTGTATTGCCAACTCCTCAAGTAAAATTCATCGTATTTATTGAATCACTCTCATATATATATATATATATATATGGAGAGAGAGAGAGAGAGAGAGAGAGAGAGAGAGAGAGAGAGAGAGAGAGAGAGAGAGAGTCATGGATATCCACGCAGCCAACACGACCTGGTGATGAAGTTGTTCGATGTTTTGGATAAAACACGAAGATGATGATGTTTTATGACGTGCGATCTGCCATTTATTATTATATTTTATTTCTCTATGTTAGATCATATTTCGAAACTGTTTGTATAAAGTGCAGTTTGGAACGTGTTTCTTTCTTTTTTTTGTTGCTTTGTTGGGCTTGATTCAATCATTTTTAATACCTAACAGTTCCCCCTCTCTCCCCGCCTCTATGTTCCTTCTGCACTCAGAATCTAGCTTTTAGCAGACAAACAGGAAAAATGTCCATCATATAAAAGAGGACAATCATATGGCGATTTTAGTTCGACTAGCCATTGGTCAGATGTGTATCTTTCCAGTGTTTGACGAGACGTTAGGGTTATAAGTATTGCCGTTCAGGACGGCTCCGTTTTTTGTAAAGGTCTATTTGTTCAAAGCCTTGTGCGCGTGTGAAACAAGCACGTGTCTTTCATAATGGGTTGATTTATTTTATTTATTTTTCGGCATCATCGAGCAGTTATCTTGAATTGCTTAAACAGCCTTCGTTCCCAGCAAGGACAAGACGAACGACGAATGGGATATATGTTTTGAAAGACGTTTCATTGCAGTTGGCTGAAACTGGATCGACAAATCATTGACCACATGAAAGATAAGCGGCCCCTGGATTCTCAACGCGTTTTCTTGCTTTCAAAATTGATAATAGATTTAGAAGAGCTTTTGTAAGCGTGGAAGATTTATTTCTGTCCCCTTTTTCCCCAGCAGTGGAAAGATAATCGAACTGGAAGAGAGAAGCTAATGATCTTAGTGTATTTTGAAAACAGTTAAAGTGGTTAGTTCTGTCTAATGTTACAGTTCATTCCATCTTTTGCTTGGAGCTATGTCACTAACTTCCAGATGATTCTGATTGTGTTCATCTCACTTGGGATTAATCTGCCATGACGTCAAGAACCGGGATTAAGACTTACTGAAAACACTACGTGTGTGTGTGTGTGTGTGAGACAGAGAGAGAGAGAGAGAGAGAGAGAGAGAGAGAGAGAGAGGAGAGGGGGAGAGAGAGGGGAGAGATCGAGAGAGAGGGAGAGAAAGAGAGAGAACGGGGGCGGAGGAAATGAGAGAGAGAGAGAGAGAGAGAGAGAGAGAGAGAGAGAGAGAGAGGAGAGAGAGAGAGAGAGAGGGTGGTGGAGGGAAATCAGAAGAGAGAGGAGGTGGATGGGAGAGAGAGAAATGATAGGTCCCGTAAATGTATAAAAGTGAGACAAAATATCAGAGAATGATAGGGGGAAATGTCCCTTTAAATGTATAAAATTGAGAGAGAGAGAGAGAGAGAGAGAGAGAAGAGAGAGAAGAGAGAGAGAGAGAGAGAGAGAGAGAGAGGGGATAAATACCCTCTTTAAATGAATAAATTGAGAGAACAGGGATGAAAGAGACAGAGGAAAACAAAGAGAAATAAACGGTCCCCGTTAGATCTATAAACGTGAGACAGAGAGAGAGAGAGAGAGAGAAGAGAGAGAGAGAGAGAGAGAGAGAGAGAGAGAGAGAGGAGAGAAGAGAGAGAGAGAGACGCAAAGTTTACAAATAGAACATCTGCTTTTACGGGGATCAAGCTTGTCTTGCAAGTATTCGTTTGCAATATACATTTTTGTCATTTTCTTTTCGGATAAAACATTTTGTAGACATTAATATATAGCTTTTTAAAGAATTTTGTCGTAGTTTGATATAAAAAGGAATAAGGAAAATATGTATGTTGTATCTATCTTCAATGAAACTACCATTGTGTTATTCATAATGTGAAATATAATACGTGTACTGACATGTAAATGATGTAGCGTATGGTTGTGAAGCTCAGGCAGCTGGTTGTGATGATGCATTTAATACCGAAGAATCTAGAAGGTAAGAGGAAAATAAACTCAGTACAGATCTGACCCATAGCTGATGTAGTTGTATACTTTTAACTGGCAATAAGGGTCGGTGTTTGAACTCAGAATCCAGGACTTCGAATGCTGATTTACAAGGTAGGCAGGCACAGACCATTTCTTTCTTTTCTGTTTGCTTTTTTTTCCTTTCTTTTTCCTTTCTTTTTTCTCTCTTTTTTCTCTTTTTTCTCTCGTTTCTTTTCTTTCTTTTCTTTCTGTCACTTTTTCCCTTTCTTTTTCCTTTTTTTCTTTCTGTCTTTTCTTCCTTTCTTTCTTTCTTTCTTTCTTTCAAGGCACAACATAGAGAGTAAGCAGAGAACATTGCTTAAAACAATTTTAAACATAAAAAAAGCAATAAAAACAAAAATCGGATTTTAAGGGTCAACTTTCTCCCCTTTCACCGGCAATATTTAGCATTTCATTCAAAAAAATTACTAAAGCTAAGCGGTAGAGTAGTTTTTACAAACGATAGGTAAAAAGCCAAAAACTTACCTATGGCTACAAAGTCAATGGGCGCTGAAATAAAAATACGTTTTGTTTCCGCCTCTACTTTCAGAATATTAAGGAAACGCGCTTACAGTAACGGTTATCATCGTAAGAAATGGAATCGGCGACCCGAGCTCAAGTCAGGGACAAGGATGTATGCATTTCACTTCGTGCTTGTTACCCCCAAGCTATAGGTGGTTATACTGGGTTCTTTAGCTTTGGCTATGATATCAATCTAGGATAAGGAAAATTCTGAATTAAAATCAGCTTTACTTCGCTTAAAGATTGAACTTGTGTCACACCCTTGTGTCATATCTTGCTCATGGCGGAGGGATCAGGTAATTACATACTTCCAGAATTTTATGTCAATATACCGATCCTCGCCAACCCAGCGCATGAGTAGCGCAGCGTGGATATGTGCGGTAAAATTAGGGGGCTGATGGTAGGTGTGGCGCTCCATCCCACACGCTAAAAAATCTCCCTGGTCTAGCGCTAGTGAAAAGGAGATAGACTCCCTCGCTGTTCAGATAATACCGACAATAGGCCACTCCGCTGACTTTACTTATATATGTATGGAGCAAATACTTCTAGCAAATGGTCTCCCCCAAAGAAACTGTTACTCTTATTATGATGTTCTACAAAGACACGATGACAATGGCTCGTTCACCTGATGGCGACACAAATTTCAATGACATTGTCACTGGAGTTCTACAAAGAGATACATTAACACCATTTATATTCATAATCTGCCTAGACTATGTACTATGAACGTCATTAGATCTAATGAAGGAAAAAAGGTTTCATACTAAAGAAAAAAAAAGACGCAGACGATATCCCGCAGAAAATATTACAGATGCAGACGACACAGATAATCTCGTACTTCTTGCAAATACACCTGCCTAAGCCAAATCTGCTGCAGTCTAGAAAAGTCAGCAAGAGGCACTGCCTTCTAATTGAACTCAGATAAAACGTGTTTTAAACAAAATGAAGGCATCTTGACACTGGATGGTAAACCTCTGAAATTAGTAACCCCGTTCATATACCTAGGTAGTAATATCTCATCTACAGAAAGCGATTGGAAAAAGCATGGACTGCTATTGAAAGATTACCGATTATATGGAAATCTGATCTCTCTGATAAAATAAAACGGGAATTCTTCTCTCTATGTATGGCTGCACCACGTAGAGTTTAACGAAATGCTAGAGAAAAAGCTAGAAGGAAACTACACAAGGCTAATGCGTACTTGCTTGAATAAATAATTGAGGTAGCACACTACAAAAAGCAGCTTTACGGCCACTTAACTCCAATCACACAAACCATACAAATAAGACGAACAAGATATGATAGACAGTGCTAGAGAAGTAAGGATGAACCCTCAAAGTGACGTTCTCTTGTGGACACATACACACGGATACACCAGTGTTGGTCCACCAGAAAAAAACATTGGATGTCGTACGGAAGACTTTCCAGGGCAATGACACAGAGAGAGAGAGAGAGAGAGAGAGAGAGAGAGAGAGAGAGAGAGAGAGAGAGAGAGAGAGAGAGAGAGAGAGTCATAGCAATGCGGACCATCAGCACGACTTGATGATGATATTTTTATCAACCCCTCCACAAGTGCAGGATGGGACACCAAGAAAATTTCTTAAGCGCAGTTAAACAGGTTTGAATTCAGAGTTTTCCTTCTTCTAGACCGGTTTCCTAACTACGGTTAAATAGTTCAATCTGCCCTAATATTTACACATAGCTGAAGGGAAAATAGTTAGATTCATACCTTTCCAAAGAGTATTAGCGCTATGTGAAATGCATTTGAACTCGTTTCGGCGTATCCATTTCCTACAACGGTAAACATTACATTACGCGCTTCTACATGATGATGATATATGTAATCATCGGAGTGAGTATATTTAAGACTCCAAAGATTATGCAATCTGGTTTTAATCTATTTAACATGAGACATTTGCATGTGGGTTTTTATCAGTGAAGAAATTTTTAATGGCGGGAAGCAAAAGGTTCATTATTTTTGCATTAGCTATTTTCTGCTCCACTAAACATTCGGATCTATACCTACCACCGTCCAGTGTCAATGTGACTACAACTTACACTACAGTCTTGAATGACAACATATACGACTCTTGAAAGGATACTGTGTAGCGAGTCCCCGTGGCGTAGTGACTAACGTGTTGGACTGCGACATCTTATTATAATGGAGATTGTGTGTTTTTCTGTCTGTAACCGAAACTATATTACTACTCAAGTCACAATTTCCTTAGTTATTAACGACACATTCTCCATGATTCTATTTCTATTTAAACCTCAATTAATAATAAAACTGTGTGACATTATTAATACTGTTGGCCTTACCTAAATACTAATAACATGCAATTGTTTTTATATATACAACAAAATACCAGTTTTCAGTGTAAACGTAAAGCTAATTTGCATATTGATATTAAAAAAACTGATTTTAATAAAAATGTGCTTGGTATTATTGATTTCTAATTGTTTGGTTTTATCTTAATGAATATGAGTAAAAATCTCTTCAATAAATAAAAATAAAAAAGAAATTCATTAACAAGAAGAAATAACTGTAATTTTATTCTTTACTTCCTATTTTAACTAAATAGTTAAATTAGGAAAATTTAGCATTGAAAAACGGAAGTGATGAAAGAGTAAGTTTCAGTTGTTCTATTTTCCGATTATACCCCCTCCGTTTCAAATCTTTTTATCTGAATTCTTATTTAGTTTCATTAACCTTTCTAATTTAATACGATATTTTATTACATTTAAACTTAAATACTTGCACCCGGAGGGTGCATATATTTGCTAGTTGTAGTAAAGGATATTGTCGAACAGCTGCATAAAAATTAAACAATTTTTATGATTGTAATGAATAGAGAAACCTTATTCAGCCTTTATTCAGCATATATGAGTAGTTAGTATAAACAGGACTTATAAGCAGGAGCAGTCCATTTTTACAACGAAAGACAGTAGGGGGATGTTCACCACAATGATTGATTGATTTTTACCTGCATGTCAACCAGTGCAGGGACATTTTATGAGGTTAAGGAATCGCGTTCGTTATGTATATTTACCAACCTCTCCGCACGAGCAGGATGTGACACGAGGCCAATCTTACTAAGTGGAGTTTAACAGGCTTAAATGTAGTTATTCCTTCCTCTTGACCGATTGCCGTACTAAACTTAGAGTCCTGTCTGCCCTACGATTTACTTATAGCTGGGGGGAGAATACTTGGATGCACACCTTTCCCAAGGATATTAGTGTTATGTGAAATGCAACCAGCCTCGTCCAGGATTTGAACTCGTGTCACCGTGTCCATTTCCTAGGATGATAATCATTGCATGTTGGGCGCGTTCATTGTACGTTCATATTTACATTTTTTGTTAAGTTGTTTCTGAAGAAGTATTTTTTGCACGCAATTGTGTGATATTACGCATTTCTATCTAATGCAATAAATTGCACAAAGCTTTATGGTTTCAAATAACTAATTATTATGATCCTTTGTAAATGATTGAACATTTCTATTTGGGATCCTAACAGATACTGCCACTCCGAGTCAGAGTGGAAGCAATGGCAATGAAGGGGATATAGACTTTAAAGATCACCAGAACTGGAGACTCAGCATCAAATTAAGTTTAGTGTCATACATATGAGAGCTCCTTTTTTGTGGAGGGGGTGATCTTAACCCTCTGCAGGAGGATACATTCAAACGGGTTGGGTAAATACCAAAGGCGTCCCATCGTGGTTTAATTATTAACAAGTTAGTATCGCAGATTCATTACAACAGAATAGCATGTTCAACCCTCACTGGATCCCCCGTACACGCGACCTTGTGCCACATCCTACCGATGGCGAACGGTTTGGAGAAATACTTACAATACATATCCACGGAATATAAACTAGAACACCCTTCACAGAATACCCAACAAACTAAAGATCCCTTCGAATCATGTCCCATAAACTTAACTACTCTTCCTGTTATGCACCACAATAGTATATAAAAACGTGTACATTGTGCGTTTTCTCTTGATCTGAAAAACGCATTTGTAAGAAACTGACAGTTACCAAGCGTCGTTGATTGTATGACTACACTATCCCAACTTATATCCTAATGTATATTGGGGCGCGTGGTGTAATGGTTACCATTGTAGGAAATCAAAACGACGAGACGAGTTCAAATCCTGGACGAGGCTGTTTGCATTTTATGTAGCGCTAAAACCCTTGGTATAGGGATGCATTCAACTACTCTCCCTCCAGATATAGGTAAATGGTAGGATAGACTGCGCTCTTTAACCATGTTTAGACAACCAGTCTAGGAGAAGAAAAATTCTGAATTCAAACCTGTTAAGAAATTGACCTTTTGTCACACTCTGCTCGTGCGGAGGGGTTGGTAAATATATATATATCCTAACTTGTATAAAATTATATATATATATATATATATATATATATATATATATATATGCCTGTGTGTGTGTGTGAAAAATGAAGTTTATTTATCTATAATTGTGTTCACCAATTAGTTTTCTTTTTGTGTAAAGAATGCACAATTGAGCAATATTTAGTAGGTCAAAGTTCATTGAATAAAAACCATGCGTATATTTATAGACTTCAATCATATCCCCTCTTGTACGTCGATAAACCAACTCTTGTACGTCGATAAACCAACTTGGTAAGTCAATGTTCCTAAGTCTTTCTTCATACGAGAGGGTTTTTAAATCATTCACTACCTTAGTAGCTCTCCTTTGAACTCCCTCAATAAGTTTTGTCCTTGATTAGTTTTGAACTCACATTAGCAAATTCCAAATGAGGTCTTACCAATGCAATGAATAAATCTTTCAGTATTTCTTTATCCATCTATTCATATGACCTCCGTATTAATCCTAATACCTTGTTTCCTTTATTTACTTGTATTTCTATGTTTGTAAAATTTTAATTCAGGGTCCACATTCATACCAAGGTCTTTTTCTAACTCTGTATCTTTTAGTATTTCTCTTTCATTAGAGAATTCTTTTCTCATAGAGTATACATGTTTTGAATTATTTCTTTCTACGTGAAGTACCTTACATTTAGATGTATTGAATCTTATTTGCCATTTATCAAACCAATCTACAAGGTTGTTAATGTCAGTTTGGATTTTATCAGTATCATTTTGATCATTAACAGTAGAATATATTTTTGTATCATCTGCAAATATTTGTGTGTAACATTTGATCATATCCGGGAGATCGTTTATAAAAATAACAAAAAGACAAGGTCCAAGAACACTTCCCTGTGGAATTCCACTTGTCACTTAAACCCATTTTGATTTAGAGTTTTTAATTTTGACACATTGTCTTCTATTACTTAGGAATTCTTTAATCCAATTTAGAACATGACCATTTATTCCATATTTTTGTAATTTCAATAGTAACCTTTTGTGAGGAACAGAGTCAAATGCTTTGGCAAAGTCTAAATAGATGGTGTCAACCGGTAATCCAAGATCTAGAGATTCCGTCCACTTATCCATTACTGATAAAAGATTTGTATTGCAAGATCTTCCTTTAATGAATCTATGTTGATTCGCAGGAAAAAGTTTGTTTAATTCCATGTGCCTGAATATTTTTTGTCTTTTATTATAGATTCTAACAATTTGCAAATGATACTGGTCAAACTAACTGGTCTATAGATTATTTTTATTTCCCTTTTTAAATAAAACTATTACATTAGCTTCCCTCCAAGATTGAGGTACATATTCTTCAATAATGCATTTATTAAAGACTATACTCAATGGTAAAGATATCTCTTGTATCAATTCTTTCAAAATTAAAGGGTGATGTTCGTCTGGTCCAGGAGATTTGTTTCGATTTAATTTCATTATTTTTTTTATGAACTTCTTTAGTTATTATTATATTACTCAGTTCCTCGTTATATGATCTTTCAGCAAAGTATGGTATATTTTCAAGATTTTCAATAATAAATACACTAGAAAAATATTCGTTTAATATATTTGCCCTTTTTTCATCAGATGTAGCTGTGTTTCCATCTGGTCCTAATATATATATATATATATATATATATATATATATATATATATGTGTGTGTGTGTGTGTGTGTGTGTGTGTGTGTATATATATATGTGTGTGTATATATATATATATATATATATATATATATATATATATATCGTGTGTGTATGTGTGTGTGTGTGTTTGTATTGGAAAAATTATTTTATTTATTTATAATTGTAAGCTCGCTAATTAGTGGACATTTTAAGAAAAATGAAAGCAAAAAATAAAATGGATATGAGGAGACTGTATCAAATCACGTGACCAGTAGTTGTCCCTGTATCGGAAAGTTCTCGTTGGCTCTAAAAGCTGCAGGCCGATCAATATTTCTAATGTCGTCCACCTGTCGTTAAACAATAAAAAAGTGCAATAATGGACATTATGCACCTACATTTCCTCTGGGTATTGATATAAGCTTTATTCTATTTTCTTTTTCTTTTTTTCTTTTTCTCGCGAGAAAAATGGTTGGGAAAATCTGCTGGTAATTTGAGAAAATTGGTTGTTTGTGGCTGAGTCGGGGGTATTGTTTGTTTCCGTAGTCATCTCGGCACCTGCAATTCTCTTCGTCAAATTGTCGACTGTTCTTTCTTTTGTCGTTTAGTTTATTTCTATAAACACTTTTGCTTTAGCTCCAACAAAAAGAAAACTTTAACATATTAATATCCTCAATTTTTACTCCCTCATCTTTCCTTCTTTTTTTTATTGAATTTTATAGCTATGTCGAGTTTCTTGAATTCATTTATTTATTTGTTTATTTTTTTGTTTTTGTTTTTGTGTCTTCTTGGGCATCTCCCCTTTTTATCTATCTTCACACATCAATATTTAACCAAAATAAAAGAAAAAATCTTTGCACAGAACATATACACTGTTAATATAATATCTATCTACAGATTAAATTCTGTTATGTAATTTATCCGATATTACCCCAAAATGCCTTCTTAAATTATTCATCTTCTTACCATTTTTTCTGTTTAATGCTTAGTTGGGTGACCATTTAAGCAATAGCAGGTACTGTAAGCAACTTGAGGTCTGTGTGCCATATCTAAGCTAATAGATATTAAATTAAACAAATCATTCATCAAAATGATGTGATTTGGAATTCAATGACGCGAAAAAGGTTGATATGCCAGAAAACCAATCAATCAATCATTCTTTTCTGAAATCATCCAAATTAATCTCAAAATGTTGTACGATATTGATTTTGTTGCCATATTTTGCTAATCCTTTTCAACTCTTTTCTTTGTTTGACTTTTTGTTTTTTTGTTTTTTTGTTTTTTTGTTTGTTTGTTTCTTTGTTTCTTTGTTTCTTTGTGGCGTAATGGTTAGCAATCATGTCTCACAGATCATTCATCGTAAGATTTGTCTCAATGGGTACCACAAAGCTATGGCTTTGGATAAATACATATCTAGCCATTGTTTGTTTGTAGAGGCATGTTGTGTACTGCTATTCGTCGAAGGAAATGAACTCAGCATCATAAGTTCAAATCATGGACGAGGCTGTTTGCATTTCATATCGCGCTAATATCCTTGGGAAAGGTATGTACTCAACTATTCTCCTTCTAGCTATAGGTAAATAATAGGGTGGACTAGTCTCTTTAACCTTGGTTAGGCAACCAGTCTACGAGAAGGAAAACTCTGAATTCAACCCAGTTAGACTCCGTTTACTAAATTGACCTTACTCATGCAGAGGGGTTTGTACATATGCATACACATTTTTTAAAATATATTTTTATACATTTTTTTTTATATATCTTGAGAAGAAATCTTATAAAACATGCCCTGTCGAACCAGTTAAACTCTATATCAATCAAATTCAAACTTAAGAAATTGAGCATGTATTGGATCCTGCTCTAGCGGAGGGCTTATGTAAATACATACATATATATCCATTGTATACTGACAAAAAATAAAACCACGGATAATAAACCTGAGCCTTACTGGAGGAATATCCCCCAAACTCAAGCAACCTGCGAGAGACAGGCAAGTATAATTGGTTGGAGAAGGTGATCTACTGGGAATTGTGCAAGAGACTAAAATATTGGATATGCTGAAAAATTGTATATGAACAAGTCACAATCTGTCTAAACTCAATCAAATGAGATAAAAACAGATTACCGATGCCGATTTTGACTCGGGTATAGTATATACATGGGTTACTGCTGATACGCCCCTTATTTTACAATCTGTGCTCGGATGTGATCTTTTACTGTAATCTAGCTGAGTTTGCCGTAAAAGCAATTTGAAGAATACATTCAGAATCATATAGACATGACCAAACAATTGATCGGATGAAGTCTCTCCGACCGCCCGTCTCGCCTAAGTAATAACCAAAGTGGAGTGTTGCAAGTCACGGAGTCTTCAAGCTTCTCGGGTCGCCACCGCAGCCAACATAGGTGCAGTCTGCGTATTCTATAGCCCCAGTCGACAGGGTCTGTTTTTATGAGATTTCTTCTCAAGATTTATGAAAACCTGTGTATACATATTTACCAACCCCTTCACACTAGTAGGATGAGACACAAGGTCAATTTATTAAGAGGAGTCTAACAGGATTGAATTCAGAGTGTTCCTACTCCTAACCAAGGTCAAAGAGCACAGTCTGTCATACTATTTGTCCATGGCTAAAGGGAGAATAGTTGGATACTTTCCAAAATCATTTGTGAATGCAAACAACCTCGTTCAGGATTTGAACTCTTATCGCCATGTCCATTTTCTACGATGGTAACCATTTTATTGTGCACCTAAAAAATCTGTTGTCTTTTTATTAAAATTTGAATATTTTTCTGATTGTATCGAAATAATTATTTTATTAAATAATTGTCATTGTTAAACTTTTTTTTTAAATTTCAGGACACTAAATTTGGAGGAACTGAACCAGGGAATAATGTTTCTGTTGAACAGATTTTTTAACCGAATTTATCTTTAAAAGATGTTATCAGGAGTAAAAAGCAATCAAAACATCCTATAAAATATTCGCAGTATTTTTGAAAACCGGAATTCAATAACAAGAATGTCTGAAAAAATAAGTCTAATAAAGATATTTACACAGGAAAAGAAAAATGAAAACAATATTAACAACAAAAAACAAAAACAAACGACGCTACTGTAATTCACTTTCGGAAATATTTCTTTTACTAAACTCGAATACACGCTAGAATTCTAACAACGCAAATGATCACTGGATTGAACTACAAGAGACAAAGAAGCCATAAAGTTTTCAAAGATCAAAGTTGATATATTTTACACAAAATATTGTTTTAATGTGTATCAAGAGAGAAAACAAACAAAAAAACGTTCATGCCATTGAAAGAGTACCGAGAAATATTCATAATATCTTTGAAAAACAGGATGTTGAAAAATAAATGCAATAAAAATATTCACACAATGAAAATTAACATTAAAAGATAAGGCAGACGGTATTTTGTATATTTATCACGTTAAACCTCACTAATACAACTTACAGTAGAGTCACACTGAAAACCCCGAAAAAATCAACGAAGTTAAGCATTAATAAACTTCCAAAGTTTATTTGTTTGATAAATGACCACTTCGTAAAAGTTATTGTTAAACTTCGTAAAAGTTAATCAATATGAGGCATGTATACAAGACTCAATGAAGCTTAGAAAATAACAACCTCTTAAAAATATCTGTACACATGAGAATTCTAATCAGGCAGATGTGATAATCCTGAAAACTCTGGTTCCTGTTAGATCACCGAAGTTAGGCAGTGATGAGTCTCCTCAGCGTTTAGATATGGGACAACTTCGTAAAAGTTATAGTTATCAATCTGAGGCCTGTGTACCAGACTCAGCGAAGCTTAGTAAATAACAACCTCTTAAGAATGCAAATACACATGAGAATTCTAATCAGTCTGATTGAATAAGTAATTCAAAGAAACGATAAAGTGATTATCTACGACAGTTTATGAATAGATAACTACAAATATTTATAATCTTTTTCTTTTGCCTTGCAGATTATCATGGGTTATGAATATTAAACTATAACAATTAAGAAAAAACTCCAAAAACATACAATCTTTAAAGTGATTTAAGCATGCACCGGCCATAGAATTTGGGACATTTCCCAATTGTCACAGTCAACTATTTCTCTTAAAAATCAAGAGCAGAAAGCAATGAATATTGAAAGCATATATAGAGATATGAGTGTATATCTATGCATACATATTTATAGATGAACTTGAATATGTATTAGAAAGAAGAGAAATATAAGGATAAGATAAAAGAAGAAACAGAAAAAAGAAATAAAACCCTCCACCCGATAAAACAAAAAAAGAAACAAAACAAAACGAAATGGTTAGATATGGACATTATTTAACTGAAAATGAAGTCAGTTTCCAGCAATACGCAAAATAATTGGATATATCTGAAAAGCAACTTTTTGACTGGAGGCTTTTGTAAAGGACACTAAAATAAGAAGTTATCATTTTTCTTTTTATTCACACTTCATGTTATAACCATATCATCTCGTCCAAATTTTCTATAACGAAAGAGAAAGTCTGGAAATCAGTCTGTCAAAAGAAACCCTTTGGGAAGTCAGAATAGCCACAAAAATTATTGGCAACCCCCATCCGCCTCAAGAAGCAGTGTAATAAAATCGATTTTACAGACACATGTCGAAGTTTCGTGGTTGAAAGTCTTCAGTTTTGATCGTTGTATTCTTCTCACTTTCATTCGAAAATGTAGAAAGAATGAGAAACACAAGAACAAGATAAAAAGAAGAAACGGAGAAAAGAAACCGAAAAAAAGAAAACAAAAGTAAAAGAAAATTAGAAGAAAAAGAAAAAATCCGGACGAAACAAAGAAGCCATTTTGTCTAAGCACTTCCGACCGGGATGGTCCTGTTTACGTTTCTAGACACTGACTATTTTGGGCGAGTTTGTTGCCTAAAAAAACAAAAAAACAAACAAACAAAAACAGCAACAACAAGATGTTTTCATGATTAGAACCATATAATCATTCATGAATACCATGTGACCTTATTACCTGCTCTTATTCGACAATGGGTACGACCATAACTTTTTGAAGTCCAGCCATAGTGTTGAATAGACTACAATAGACACAGAGATAGATTTTACGGAACAGATGTACTAATTGTTTTGTTTTTTCGATCTATTATCGATATCATTGGCTGGTGGAAGAAACCAATACCTCTTATCATCTAAGACTGATCTTTCTTTAAAAACTATTTTCCTGGATAAATTTGTTCTATGATATTTTCAGTTTTACGAGATGAAAATCTTGAACTGTTTCTATCGATGACAACAACAAATCAATCGCGTGGATGTTTTCTTTTAAATTTTAAAGATTCGTAACCAACGAATTTCTTTTATCCAATATTAATGGACCTTAGATCAAATGACATCCATGTAAACTATCTAACTCTTGTGTTTCCGTCAGGGTTCAATTAGGTCAGTGAAGGAGATCGGATACCTAAATCACATGGAAGAAGTAGAGTTTACAAATATACAAGTACACTGATTAGTCAGCTAGTGTAGAGATTGGGATTGGGGGTGTTGATTGTTTTAGTTCAGATTAGGAGTACAGAAGTCAGCTACTTTACTGAATGTTCTAGAATAATACCCTACAGATAGATTATCGATTATCGATAATCAATGTTTCTGGTGTGTTTTTGTATCACCTTAGTTTCGTTTTTGAAAGGTTATTCATCTTAGGTTCATTTTATGCCGCAATAGTAAGACATTCGATAAAGATCGAACTCACAACACGGCAAGACAAACTTGTTAAAAGTTTTAGAATAAGTTCAATTTGATCTGTTACAAGGTCACAATAGTTGGGCACAGTGAGGGTAGTACTAACTATACTGACGATACTAAATATATTAACTATATTAACTATACTAATTATACAAACTACGTAGGCGAATAAGTCTATGCTACGACAGGCACCCTAAGGAAAATATTATTTACTTCAGTCTTGAAAATGTTGTTTACAACATGGAAAGGTCAAACTTAAATTAAAACTTTCCTATTTAATCAAAGTTTTCTACTTTAATAAAGAAACGAGGATTTTCTTATAACTTTTAGATAAAACGGGTTATTTCATGATATCAAAATTTTTTTAGCTCGGTCCGACTAGGAACCACAAATTTCCGAGTTCAATAACAGTCCTCGCCAACTCAGCGTGTGAGTAGTACAGATATCTGAAGACCTGGTGGTAGGCGTGGCGCCCCACTTAAGACAATGGTCTAGCGCTAGTGAAAAGGGGATAGACATAATCGCTGTCTGGCGGATACCAACTTAAGGGCACCCCATCGATTTTACTTATATATATATATATATATATATATATATATATATATATATATATATATATATATATATATATATATATATGCTTCGATTGGTGAGAAGCTCTCAGAGAATGTAAGGTTTTATAGAAAAAACAGTACAGTAAATGCCGTCTTTATGTAATTATCGTCTAATTAAATATGGATAAACAAAACATTTTCCTTAGAAGTTCATTTTAATGAAAATTGGATTGATCAGTAAACGAACAAGTTAAAGTTAATTTCTGAGCTTCCGTGCATCCATAAACAAACATATGTTGATAATGATAATCGAATGGCGAAACGTATAAGTGTGCAATTGAGAAAAAAACCAAAAAACGTTGAAGTCACTGTCATTTTTTTATAACTCAGCGTGGCAAGACATACGCCTACATCGACGATGGATGCAGAGCCAAAATAAAGACAAATAGAAACTCAGAGAAAAAATAAAAAAAGTACAGACAAATTATAGGAAAATATAAGTTGTTATCAGCTGCGACTGAATACTTATTATTTCATTAAAAAATCTTTGATTGAGCAATAACTATCTAACTAAATATATACTCACGATCAAGTCACGCCGAGGACACGCGCGGTCAGATCACCGTGGTTAAGACCACGGAGAGCCTGATCAGTACTTAGATGAGTAACCATTTTTGAACAGCAGGTACTATAATCAATCCGCGATCGCTCTGTGAGTCAAAGCGAGGCTTAATAAATATTAGCTAACTAAATATAAAGGTTGTGCCCGGTGAGGATCGGATTTGTCTAGTAAGCATTACAACACCCACACGAATACCTCTAATATATATATATATATATATATATATATATTGAAACTTAGTCGTTTTCTTTTTTTTTTTTACTGTTCAATTTGAAAAAATGATGAATCAACTGATTTTCTGTAATTGAATCAACTGATTTTTTTAATCAAAGTACGTAAGAAACAAAAATGTGTCAAAAATAAAAGTTACTATAAAAAAAATTGATTGAGTAGTAAGATTTACACAAAAACAGCAACAACGACCAAAAATAATACGTGAGACGTGAATGCCTCCAGCTTGAATGTAGTTATTTGTCTAACGTTGTCAAACTACTACTACTACTACTACTACTACTACTACTACTACTAGTCAAACAGCAATATCCAAGAAAAATGAAAGTCACGTACGGCCATGAATTTATATAAATTCATATATAAAAAAACGTTATCGTTCAAGAAATAAGATAAAAAAAAGTTTCTCATTGAAAAGTCTTTTTTTTTTAACTGCAAGATTTTTTGAAAATCCTAAATTAAGAAAAATACCATAGAAAAAAATAAAAGAGTTAACACAGAAAATAACGTAACTGACATGTCGGATTTGTTTCAAAACTTGTACAACGAAAAATCTCCTTGATAAAAATGATGAACACAACCAGCGTTCCGGTTCACACAAGCACCATACTGGCGCTTAGGACAGTTCTACTTTCATTAATCGTCACTGCCATCATCGTCAGCAACATCCTCAACATTATCATTTTGAGACAACTGCGCGAGTTGCAAATTGTTGGCAAGACGTTACTAATAAACCTCAGTGTCGCCGACCTCCTCAACGGCACGATGGTGTGCATCCCCGGGGTGTTGTCTTCAGCTACAGACAAATGGCTTCTGGGTGACGTCTACTGTCAAATTTCTAGCATCGTTCACGGCACTACCTGTTCTGTGTCCATTTGGTGTTTGGCCACGGTCAGTTTGGATCGTTATGTGGCTGTCAACCATCCGGTTCGCTATCGAAACGCAGTGAAATTTCATCATTGTCTGATCACCATTGTTATTTTTTGGTTATTAGGTATAATCACCTTTTTGGCGCCATTATTTAGCGAAGATAACTATTATATATATCAGCAAAACATTGTTATATGCGGCATGTACTGGAAGTCACCTGTTTTTTGCGTCGTCACTGGACTGTACACGCCGATTCTCAGCGCTGTTATATTGTTCTGGACATCGTACAAAGTCACCAAGACTCTGCAGAATATGAGTAAAGTGAAAGCAAGTCGTGGTGGGCAAGTAAAAACGGCTCGGGATGCAAAAGCCGTGCGCATGTTAGTCATAAGTGGTATCAGTTACTTTGCGGCGTGGGGACCCTATACCATTGCTGTTTACTTAGTCGCTTTCAAAGCGGTTCCCTCTATTGTGGAACCTCTTGAATTTACTGTTGCCTGGTTGGCCAACTCTAATAGCTTCATGAACGTTCTAATTTACTCTGGGAACTTTGAAGGGTTCCGGAAACGACTGAAAAATTATTTCTCTTGTTGTTGCGTCTTCAAATGCTGCAGGTCGAACTCTGTGGAACCGGTTAGTCTCCAAGAGGATTCCGCTCCGCCGTCGACGATTACACAGGCCAATGTTTATTAAATATGGCGATAACCGGAAATAATTCCTCATATCCGGTGATGTGGTATCTATGCAGCATATATTGACATGGTATCAGGTTGGATATATTTGCTCTCCTGTCCAACGGGTAGTTCAGTTGAATGTAGGATTTATATATACAGGGTGTGAAAAAATATGGAAATAAATCCAACGGTATATAAAAATGTAAATAAGAAAAAACAAAGTATTCCAAAGGACGAATTTATCAATAGATGCAAAGTTAGTCAACGGTAAAACGTTTCGGTTCTTTCCATAAAAACATCATCAGAACAATTGGATAATAAGATGTTGCCTAACCTGAGTTAAATGTATTTCAAAATGAAAATGAAAAATGAGAAAGTATCAGAGAAAAATATCTTTTTTTCCATGGACAGCGTTTTGTTTAAAAGATTGTGACATAACTGATGGTCAAAAGATTTTTCGTTTTCATTTTAAGATAAATTTAATTATTGTCAACTCCCAGATTTTTTACCACACAGATCAAATTATCCAGGCTGTGTTTACCCATGCACTGAATTAAAAGGGATTGACAACGAACTAAGAACTTTGCAATTTCTTGGTGGATGCTCTACCGACTGAGCTAGGATGTTGTGTCATATCCTGTTTGTGGTGGTGGTGTTGTGTTAATTACACGCGTTTGTATGATTTACAGGTGAAAAAATGTTAAAAATGTCTGTCTTTAGACAGCAACATGGCTGACCCAACACCGAGGAATTCAGCGATCACATGATGCAAAGAATGTTTTCTTTCTGGATGAAATCTTTTGTTTGTTTTACGTACAAGAAAATGTATTTTTGGATTTTGAATGTAAATATTTTTCAAACATTTGTGATTCTAACCATACTTTCAACCATTCCTCTGGTCATTATCAAGTTTAGGGAAAACGATAGATATTTGTTTTTTTTTCTTCTTTTATTTCTTTTGAATAATTTTAAACTTGGCATATTGGAGCATTGAATGTATATACATGTGGGTGTTCACTCAGTGTATTCACAGATACGTATATACCCCCACACATATACACACATACACACACGTATACGCATACACATATATATTCAGAAATACATTTATATATATACGTATGTGTGCTATACACACACACACACAGACACACACACACGTACACACACACACATAGATCTTTAGCACACAGTTTATACACACACATACACACATACATATATAATAAAATATAATCTATCTATCTATCTCTATATGTACAGAAATACACACACATACACACGCATGCATACACACATACACAAATATATATATATAGCACACATTGTTTTTTTTTATGGGTCTATCGTTAATTTATGCCATAATATCCACACACATGCATAGGCGCTCACACTCACAAATACACGTAATTCATTTCCCGTATATATATATATATATATATATATATATATATATATATATATATATATATATATATAAGGAAGGATCGAGACTAAGGTATTCACATCCGTTTGTGAGGCTCCTACTTTGGAGTCACCCAGGTCAAATAGATGGATTGTGATGATGTTTAAAATGAGTTTGAAGCCCATTAATATATTGGCTTTTAAAACATTGATAATGGAACTAAATATGAAGAGTTTATTTTTAAAATAAAGAACATGGACTTTTAAATGTTGTGTTTATCAGTTTAAAATGGCCGTGAAGATACATTTTTGTATTGTACAAAATCGGAGACCATCATTGTTATACTGACTTTGGCATAAAATAACTCAACATGAGTTGTCATGCCATAAATCCAACCAGTCACAACCTGAAGGTGTATTTATCAAGACAGAAATGAACAATGAAACGTTCATGCACGCAATTATTAACTCACTAATTCCTGGAAGAGTTCCAATTGTCGAAGCACCTTTATAAATTCATCTTTTGATACGGTGTAAAGCTGCACCTTCGTCCTCCACGTCTTCGACTTACACTTGAGATGAATTTTAAGCTAAGAAACAAGAAAAAATTGATTGAAGCTAAATCTGGTAGGTATGGACGGTTTTGCACTTGCAAAAAAAACCCAAAAAACATTTCGTTAAAAAGTTTCGAAACCAGCTTCATAATTTATTTTCAAATCGGCACAGGATGCGGCAGAAATACCTTTCGCATTTTAAACTGTTACCTGTGTGGTACAATTAAACTAAGGCAATTGGTAATAGTAGCTCCATCTAGCTAATGTCTCATCATTTGTATTCAAATATGATCAGTTGAGATCATGGAGGTTGGACCGGTGCACACTGTGCCTTTGCTGTTGACACGTTTTTTTTCGAGATTGGTGAATCTGAAATTGCTACACAGAGAGCTTTTCGTACTCATTTTATGTTACGTCGCAATGATAGAAAATCAATATTGCTATAGGTTGAAAATTTCAGAACCACAGGTTCATCGATTAAAAGAGAAACACCAGGAAGACATCGAAGTGCTCGAACTCCAGAAAATGTCCAGACTGTGAGACAATCTGTTGTGCAATATACTACAAATTTATTCCGTAACTATGCTTCTGCTATAGAATTGTCTGATTGAACATGGAAAGACATTTTCTCGATGAAGTCACCATTAGCACTTGCCAAAGTTCATTCGCACTACACAGGTGACAGTTTAAGATATAGAGTATATATCTGCCGCAGCCTGTAATAAAGTGATGATATCTAAACATTTTATCATATAAGTTTCTCAGCGTTGCACAGATTTTCATCTTAACATTAAATTAAAAAAAAAAAGATTAAAGTCTCGATACTTTTCAGGAGCTTTCTTCGGATCAGTCGTTTGAGCCGATCAGCAGTTGTTCGGATCAGCAGATGTTCGGATCAGCAGATGTGGACGACCGGAGTTCGATTATTCTTTTACAGCTCTGTTCCCTGTTCTTTCAGAAATTAAATATTTTGTCTTTCTAATTTGTTATTTCCATTCTCTTGTGCACATACCCCCCCCCCAAGAAAAGCCCTTAGATCCAGTTTTTTCTTTCAACATTCCAGTCTTATCTCTAATAATAAATGCGAATGTCAGTGTGTCGGTGTGTCACATTTTTAAATTTTACTCCAAGAGGCCGTAGCCCAACATGCCTTACCAATTTGGAATCAGGCCGAATCCGTGAGCAAATTAAAAACATTCGTGGTCGAATCCAGGGTTTTAATTACAGCGATTATTTTCGGCGATTTTAACGTGATTTTTTGCGACGAATTTTTGTGTGATAAAAATGTTGATAATTTGGAAATAAATTTGGGAATAATCGAAATTAATTGTGAAATCCAGCGAACGTCACACATGAAATACAAATAATTGTTTGTACAGTAAAGACCTACGTACATCAAGTTGTCATTAGATTAAATGACAGTAGAAGAATTATCGTTGAACTTTGTAAAGGCAAGTTTAAATATCAAGGCAATATACTTAAATACAGCGATTAACTTTCAGTTCATATATTGTATATTGTTGCTTATCGCAAACGCAAAGCTTAATTGCCACCCAATAGGGCGGCTTTTAAACTCGTTTTCAATAAATCTGGTGCCGTGTTTACATTTGGCACCAACAATAACACTTAAATCTTGAATGTTTATATAAAATTGATACAACACTAATAACGAGTTTAACGAGTTTAAACAATTAAGCTGTGGCTTACACAAAACGCCACCTGTGTTCACTCATTGAACTAATATAAGAGTAGCAGGTAATTTAAGTGTCTACTTGTAATTATTTTCGGATTTCTAGTTTTGATAAATTTTATTGCTTCTAAAAATAGTTTTCTAGAATAATAGAACATTAATTAAAGTCTCACTGAAAATTACTTATTTCGAATTTCACACATTTTGCTTTCGCATTTAAAGACTGCGTCGTCTTTGGGTGTTGTAATAATAAAAAAAAACAATAAAAAAAGTCAAAATTGTCCATTTAAAGTTGAATGTTGAAATCATTAAATTTTAAAGTTCAAGTTTCATTCACACGCGAAGTCAGTCCCGTGGCATTCACCGGTCTATAAGTTTAAACAAATATATAAACAGTCATAAAATGACTATTAATTGATGATGACCAAAAGTCGAAGTTGATCGGGATTAATAGAATGAAATGTAGTTATTGGACAATAGTGTGGCAAGCCCTTACATTTGTTCGCTAGACAAGTCAAATTAAAATCCTGGTTTAGGAGCCCCACCAATAACAAAAAAAAAAACAAAAAACAAAAAAAAACAACAAACCCCGACAAACAAACAAACAAACAAAAAAAAAAAGAATTCAAAACCAGGGGTGTAGGGGTAGTAACTCCACCCTATATAAAAAAATTACATGCTACGAAATCGCATCTGCATCAGAGATGTGGTATAGCTACGACCTTATGTTCCTCAAAGGCGCGGGACATTCACACACACACACACACACACACACACACACACACACACACACACACACAATATATATATATATATATATATATATATATATTATAAGCTGTTTTCAATGTTATAAAGAGTACTCAATGTTGGTGGGAAACATATGTAAGCTCGAAATTAGGAAAGCATAGACACACAATGGACAGCGCTTAGTGACTGCAGTTTCTCTCCGATGCGATCATCAGACCAAGAGCTTTTTTTCTAATGTAAATATAGGCGAGAAATTTACTGTCACCGAGCGCCGTTGACCTCATATATATATATATATATATTATATATATAATATATATATATATATATATATCTTATTATAATGGAGATTGTGTGTTTTCTGTCTGTAACCGAACTATATTCCTGCTCAAGTCACAATTCTCTTAGTTATTGACATCACATTCTCCATGATTTTATTTTTATCTAAACCTCAATTATTAATAAAATTGTCTTACATTATTAATACTGTTAACTATGTCTACATACTGACAACATGCAATTATATTTATATATACAACAAAATAGCGGTTACAGTGTGAACGGGAAAGCTAATTTGCATATTAATATTAAAAAATCGAATTTAATAAATATGTGCTAGTATTATTGATTTCTAACTGTTTGGTTTTATTTTAATGAATATAAGCCAAAATCTCTTCAATGAATCTTAAATGAAATCCATTAACAAGAAAAAACAACTGTCATTTAATTCTTTACTTCCTCTTTTAACTAATACTTAGATTAGAAAAATAACAAGAAAGACGAGAGTGATGGAAGAGTAAATTTCAGTTGTTCCATTTTATATACTCCCTCTGTTTCAAATCTTTAATATACTCCTCTGTTTCAAATCTTTTATCTGTATTCTTATTTAGTTTCATTAGCCTTTCTAATTTAATACAATATTTATTACATTAAAACTTAAATACTTGCACCCGGAGGGTGCATATATTTGCTAGTATATATATGTATATATATATATATATATATATATATATATATGTGTGTGTGTGTGTGTGTGTGTGTGTGTGAAAGGTAAAATGGATATGAATCCGACAATATGTGTAGAAAGTTTGTAGAAAAAACAAGATGTTAATAGTTTTGCTGACAGAAATCTGTTTCGACCATATGAAGAGGTCTTTATCAAAGCAACATTGTAAACGGAAAGACGAAATAAATATATCGTTAATCACGATATATTTAATCATGATTAACGATATATTTATTTCGTCTTTCCGTTTACAATGTTGCTTTGATAAAGACCGCTTCATATGGTCGAAACAGTTTCTGTCAGCAAAAACTATTAACATCTTGTTTTTTTCTACAAACTTCTACATTATATATATATATATATATATATATATATATATATATATATATATATATATATATAAATCAAATTTGGCTGCCACAATTTGTTATACCTACCTTTATAAAATCGCTATATACAAGCCCATGTGAACTAATTCCAAGGAAACACACACACACACACACACACAGAGAGAGAGAGAGAGAGAGAGAGAGAGAGAGAGAGAGAGAGAGAGAGAGACTAACAAGCATATACAAATTTACCAACGCCTTCCACACGAATAGAATATGATAAAGTTTCACAAGCAGAGTTTAACAAATTTGGATTCAGAGTTTTCCTTCACTTAGACTGGTTGCCTATACAAGATTAAAGAATCCAGTCCACCCTAAAAAATGGGGGGGAAATAGTTGGATGCTTACCTTTCCCAAGGGTATTAGTAGTATGTGAAATGTAAACAGTCTTGTCCAGGATTCGAACTTGGGTCGCCGTGTCCATTTTCCTACGATGATAACCATTACAACACGCACCTCTAAACAAGCTTAACAAGTAAGTAATACACCCTATAACATATTGGAGAATATATTTTTATTGCCACAGCATTCAGATTAAATATTATGATTTGACCTCTATCGCAAGATCAAATTGAGAGACAGATCTACGCAGCTGCACAAGTCAGTGTTCAATTCAAACTTTCACAAAATATTAAAAAAAACAAAAAAGCGCTTGAAGTTTATTCTCTTTATTTATTGCTTTGATTCTATTTGTTTTACTGTTGTGACGTTTCTCTCATTTTTTTTTATTGATCGTTTTATGACACAAATGAATATATAAATATTGGATGATTTAAACAAAGATGGCAACAATATTTTCATATGTAGATCATTCATTTGTAAAATGGCAGCATTTCTATGGTTGGCCGTATAAAGACAACAGTTTAAGAAAAAGAAAAATCGGGTTAGATAAATTAAAGAAAAAGTAATAAAAAGCAGTACAGATTTTTAATTGTTTTCTTTATTTATATTTAAAGTTAGCTTAATAGTTTTAAGTTTTTCGAACTTTTAAAAAAATTAAGCATTATAATTGTGAGTTTTTAATACCAGCGTTAGCTGATAGTCTTTCACTGGAGTCTGAGTGACAAGTCTCCTCGGGTCCCCTGGACTCTTCTGAGTATTCTAGCCGATTTCAACTATGCTGATGTCTGGATGGTCTCAATTCTTCCTCTGATTTCCAATTCCTCTAGTCTGTTTTCGAAACTCTTGGGGGCCGTCCCAACGGCACCAACTATAATTGGTATCACTTTCAACCTCATGTTCCACACTTTTTCAATTCTGCGGCAAGGTCAAGTTATTTGTCTATTTTTTTTCGTTTTCTTTCGCCTTCACCCTGTGATCTGTTGATCCAGTTTGCTACACTCGCTTAATACAAGGCTAATGGCCTCATTATTATTATTATGTGGTTTTTCACACCCTCATAAGCTGGTGGTTCACTAGAGGCTGAGTGACAGCAAATATCCTCAGGTCTCCAGAACTCTTCTGAGTATTCTACCAAATCTTAACAGTGCTGTTGTTTGGATGTTCCCGCTTCTTCTTTGGATTTCCAATTCTTCAAGACTCTTTGCTAAACCATTGGGAACCGTTCCAAGAGCTCCAATTACAATTGGCACGATCTTGACTTTCCTGTTCCACAGTTTTTTTTTAGCTCTCTGGCCAATTCCAATTATTTGTCTATCTTTTCGTTTTCTTTCATCTTCACTCCATGGTCCACCGCGAGATGATACGTTTTCTTTTTCTTGTTAATCATTATTAGAACAGGTCTCCTAGCCGGGTGATCCGTCTGTATCTCAAAGACCCAAAGATTTTCTTGTCTCTCAGTCTCACAGACAGATTCCGGTTTGTGTATATACCATTTAGTAGCATGGTAAAATTGAATTTCTTGCACACTTTCCAGCCTGTCTTGCCTAGTGTTGTACTCTTTTGTGCTAGTTTGCTGCATTCACTTATTATGTGATTGACCGTCTTTTTCTCGACACATTCTACACTTGCAATTCTGTTACGTCTTATCTATTTTTGCTTTTATATAATCTGTTTTTATGGCATTGTCTTGTGCTGCGATTATAAGAGATTCAGTTTCTCTCTTGAGGTTTCCTCTTCTTATCCATGTCCATGTCTTCTGATGGGATATCTCTTCAGTTTGTCGCTTGAAATGTCCGAGTTGTTTTTCTTCCCATTTCTGTTTTCTAGTTTTTTATGTATTTCTGCTTGTTAATAAGTTGCAATTGCATTTTCTGGCTGCTGTCATTAGTCTTTCCTTACTTTTATTAGTGTATTCTTCAAGTGTTTGCTTTTTCATATCAGTTTGAACTGTTAGTCGTTCACTAGAATCTGAGTGACAGCAAGTATCCTTAGGTCTCCAGGGTTCTTCTGAATATTCTAGTCAATCTCAACAATGTTGTTTTTGGAGAATCTCAATTTTTCCAATTCCTCGAGACTCTTTTTTAAACCCTTGGGGGCCATTTCAAAGGCACTAATTACAATTGGTACGACTTTCACCTTTATGTGTCAATATTCGGAATGCTTATTGTCTGACAGTGTTTTTAATAATTTTTCTAAAATGAAAAAAAAAATGTTATTATCTTTAAAAGAGTTAATGAATTGTCCGAAAGAGTTTTCATTAGCAGTTGGCTTTCTTTTGGGCCATTATTAAGGCTGTTAAAATATGTTATTATTTGTTATCATCTATCCAAAGTAATTTGTTTTTGTCGCTAAGTGACACTAAATAACGCTAGCGGTTTATTTTGTAAGATTCAGATTATAATTTTTAAACATATGTAACGCGCTAGGCAAACGTGATTTAGAATAAAAAATATTTTATTTAAAGCATTTGAGAATATTATCGTTAGTTTCATAATTAATTCTATTAATAGTGGGTTGTTTAAATTTTATGTATAAAGATCCAGAAATTTTAATCTTTTGATATTGTTGTCGGCATGGAATGTTTTTGAATTATTAACTAAATATGTCTATATATTCTAGGAGAGAAGTTATGTTGTTTAATGTTAGCATATGGACCTACAATCTAATAAATGTAAAGTTAGTCTTCTTGATAATTTAACTAATCATTCTTTTATTATCATTGTTGGAGATGCATTCTCCCAATAGAAATTTAAATTGATAAATAACAATGATTTTTTCTACTGTCTTTTTGAAAGGAAAACATATTATCAACTACTAAATTCAATATTTTAAATATTTTATAGTAGATTATAACTCTTATTCTATCATTATTATCTATCTATCTATCTATCTATCTCTCTTCTCTCTCTCTCTCTCTCTCTATATATATATATATATATATATATATATATATATATATATATATATATATATATTATGCTTATGAGTATTTTTTTCATCTAATCTAAAATTCGCTGCATTTGATTTCAATGAAATAAATTAATAGGATTATAATTATTTTGCATAATATAACATTTATCATTCATTTTATTTTTTATTGTTAATCATTAGTTTAATTTGTTGATCTACTAAATAGTTTGGCAATCAATTATTAATAAGAGTTTGCTTAATGTTTTTTAATTAATTATAGAATATTTCATTAGATGAAAAGAATAATTTTGCACGATTTAATATATATTCTATAATAACTATTTTATATCTGATGAGGCATTCGCTATTATAATTTAGAATACCTGAATTTATACTAGTAGGTGTTTGATACACAGAGGTGTTAAACTTCTCATTGTTTGCATCAATTAGTACATCAAGAAAAGTAATTTTATTATCTACGTTTAGTTTATTGTATAATTTGAGGACAGAATCATTGATAATTCTAAGAAGAGCCTATTTTAATAACGGAACGTTAAATGTGTTCTGGTTCAAATTGAGAGCGCAATGTTCAATATTTTTGAACAGAGCAATATACTTGATAAAGGACCAATTTTAAGCCTTCTTCTTTACCATATATATATATATATATATATATATATATATATATATATATATATATATATATATATATATATATATATATATATATAGGAAAACATTGTACTCGAACTCATGATATTAATGTTGAATCGTGCAACTTGCTTTGTAATCATTGCTCTCTGGCAAACGCCGTCGTCCCTCTCTTTGTTTAAAGTGCCATCAATGTCAGTAGGGAATGATGGACTCGTTTTATTCGCAGGTGAAATGATAGATGAAGTGGAAATGATTTGAGAATTCTACTTTGTAAATCACGCGTGACGCTTTCTTCAATATTTACCAGATCCATTAATACCAACATATTCCCAATGGATGTCGTGTTGAAGTGAAGTATTTACCACTTTCAATCAAAGCATCATTTAATTCCAATCATCTCAAAGTATTGACAGTTTTTACTGCTTCTTTGAAAAAAAACACTTATTTGGTTTATTTGGTACTATTTAACCCAAGCATGTCAAACATGAGGCCCATGTCAAACATGAGGCCCATGTCAAACATGAGGCCCATGTCAAACATGCGTCCCTCAGTAAACACAGGTGCGGCCCGCATGCAGACTGCGCTCTCATACGGCGCTTTTACGGTACCTTTAGTTTAAAAAAATTATTGGGCGAAAACGGCCGCTTATTTTCATTTGGGCAATATATTGCTAAGAAATAAAGTCTGTTATCAATGCATTGTCTCTCATCGCTTCCTTTGTGTTGCTGAAAGAGAAGGCTAATGCGGTTAATGAAAGAGGGCAAGTCTTTCTTCTTGCTTTCTCTTGCTTTCAATCAATACATGGCATGATTTGAAATAATTGAAAAGTGACAGTGAAACTTGTACGTTTTATTATTTGAACTTTGTCAGTAATATTCTTTTTTCTTTCTTTTTTTTTTTTTTTTAAAAAAACGTTGTTTAATTATGTAGAAGGATTTAAGACTCAGTTGTCATGTTCGGTGCTCATGACATACATATTTAATATATGTGGCCCTCATGACATACATATGTAATCCATGCGGTCCAATGGGGCTACTCAGTTTGACATGCCTGATTAAACCCCTAGTGAGGTACCATCAGCGTACAGTAGTTCTCTGACAAGTTGATCCGATGTTTAGGCGTGGTTTCTTTGTTTAATGACATATCAATCTTCGTGGTTCATTTAATGCCGTAATTATAATTTTAGAAGAACAGTAGAAGTAATATTCAACCCATAGCTGTGGGGAGTGAGAGGGTTCATAACTTTTCCAAAGAAATTAGTCAAAAATTGAACGGGAGAGTCCTCGTAGCGTAGTGGTTAAAGTGTTGGACAGCGACATCGTCAGTAAGCGAGTTCGAACTCCAGTTACGGTATTACGTTCAATTTCGGGCTAATATACTTAAAAATATTTGAACACTCTCGTTCCTCAGCTATGGGTTAAATAGTATCAGTATTGTTCTTCTACAAGGATGTTTTTTGTATTAAATAACCCACAAAGGCTAATATCTCATTTAAAAAACCCCCAAAAAACAAACAGTTTAAACAAAAGATGTAAAGATTGGAACCACTTGTCAGAAAACTACTTTATGCTGATACCTCATATCCCAGCTAAGGGGTAAATTGTACCACTACTGTTCATCTACAAGGATGGTTTTGAAATTAAATAACCCACAAAGATTGATATGCCATTAAGCAAAGAAATCAAACAAAACCGAAAGTGAGTGTAATAGCTTGGTTGGATTTCGATGTCGTTTACTACGATGTCGCAGTCTAGTTCATT
Organism: Doryteuthis pealeii; assembly: GCA_023376005.1. Taxonomy (NCBI): domain Eukaryota; kingdom Metazoa; phylum Mollusca; class Cephalopoda; order Myopsida; family Loliginidae; genus Doryteuthis; species Doryteuthis pealeii. Next base: position 54,390,248 of record CM042148.1, on the reverse strand, counting down.
AGCCACTACGTCACAGAGACTTCTCCAAATCTTATATAAGCAATCATTCTAGGGAAAACTCAATGGACTTCGTGATTACCTCGTCTCTCTCTTATCTCGAAGGTTAATCTAAAATACTTTTATTGCTATAAACCATAATTAAATTCGTAAGTATTTACCAATACACCCAAAGTTGCAAGCGAGAGTTGAACTCACTATTCAGTAGTAATGGATCTGCGCAACTAGCTTGCTAACCATTACATTACGATGGGATACCCTTGCGTATGTAGATATTTACTCAACCCGTTCACCACGGGTAGGGTGTGACACAAGGACGTAAGTAAGGAGGCATCTAGGAGGTTCTAACGCACTATTCAGTAGTAATATATCTGCGATACTAGTTTGCTACTATTACACTACGATCGGACATCCCCATTATTAAATTAGTAAAAGATTGAATCGAGAACGTGTGGATTTTTATTAGACGATATTTTTGTATGGAAGTCTATAAGCATTATAAATAAGCTGTTTAGGAGGAATAATCTTTTCGATAATTAACCACTTGACTGATAAGACATTTTCAAGGATTTTTACCTTTTGATCTCCATTCGTATAAAAATAATGGGGCTTTGAAGTGAGTTATATACAATGGATTGTCGAAGTAATATAAACAAAGCAAAAAAAAAAGGTACTCTTCAACTTTCTCGATCATTTCACTTAGTTTTTGTTTTGGTGCGGTTTCAGAAAAGTGTTTTACTTTTAAAAAATAACCATTAAGCGATAGATGGGTTTAAGAAATTCCGTACACTGGAGAAAATTATTAAGGGATGTTTGTACCGATACTTAAAAAAAACTACTGTAATTGGTAGGCGTGGTCTATCTGTAGAGTTTGATGAAAGCTTTTTTGTAAGACGAAAGTATAATGGGGGGGGATTGACCAAACAGCAGTGGGTTTTCGGACAGATATGCCGCGAGACTCACGGTGGTACTATTTAACCCATAGATGGGAGATCGTATTTAATTTCTTTCACACACACCACACACACACACACACACACACACACACACAAATACTCACACACACCCACACACACATGGGGAGCTGACAACATGTGTGGCGCTCCATTTCAGCAAGATAATCTCCCTCGTCGAGCGCAAGCGAAAAGGGGATAGGATCCCTCGCTGTTCAGTTGATACCGATAATAGGCTCCTTCGCTAACTCTATTTTTCTTACTTACATGTCTTGCTTTTGTGTGTATTTATAGCTGTTTTGGTTGTACTCATTAATAAAGTTGTTACTCATTTAACTAATCCCAATCCACTACTAAAATATTCCTTTCTTCCATTTCGTTCCATTCTATTCTTTCTTTTCACAAATTCAGATGATTTAATGATATTCCCACTTGTTTTTTTTCATTCACCACGTATATTCGCTAATTCTTTTCTAATGACTTTCAGATCAATGCAAGTCAATATTAACACATATTGGAATAATCTAAACGTTTAGATTTTCCATGGTCAGACTCAATGTAATTAATTCTGAGATCAAAGATTCTCTCGCTCAGTTTTAATTGTAAACGTGTCCTTCGTTTATCACCCAATGAACATTATTTCACACATCTTGATCAATCCATGAAATCACTGCCAATTTCTGTCTTTCTTTGATAAAAAAAAGAAATATACAAATATATACAAAAATAGCGCTAATACTCTTATGCATATAATAGTATGCATCCAACTTCTCTCTTTCTCTCCAGTGATGGATAAATATAAATATAAATGGACTCTTTAACTTGGTAAGATAACCAGCCTAAGAGAAGGAAAACTCTGAATTCAAATCTTAAACTCCGCTTAAGAAATTGATCTAGTGTCACATCCTACTCGTGCAGAGGGGTTGGTAAATATATATACACAAACAATTTTTTGTAGCAGCAAACGATAAACGTTCGTCGCCATTATGTTGTATGAATAAAGTTATCCATGTTTTATCAGTTAGACAGTTCAAGAAGCTTACTTCCTCTTAGTGGATTTATTATGCAAATAGACTTCCATACCAAAAAAGGGTTATTGTCTCTTAAAGGATTTATAAGAAAAACAGATTTTTGTACCGAAAATATTGTCTTATGAAAAACCACATAAAAAATAAATGAATAAAGATAAAAATAAATTATAAAATAATTGTCGGTGAAACCTGGTTAGTTAACTTCTGTTACTGATTCGGTTCCCTAAACAGACTCTACAGGTACGTATTGAGCACTTTCAAATAATCATTATCCTGACTCATTCAGTTCCTTTTCTTTATCTAACAGTCAAAAGTATGACACGTTCGGTTCCGTTGAGTTTCCTCTAAACGTCTAAAGATATATATATATATATATATATATATATATATATATATATACCTGTTACTGCAAAAATTCTAATGCCCCAGCTAAAACAAATTATGTCGTCGCTTAGGATGACAGGGCTTCTATATATATGCCACCCACTCCTAGTAGGTTGAGAGCACTTTGGAGGGGATTTCGTTGATGGCCGCTGATTACGCTTAAATGCAAGGCTCTCATATAAGACGGACGGAGCTCTCATTGACCACCTTTACTTACTAAGTCTATTGACATAATCTTTGGCGTGAAGATCTCCACTTGGTTTGATGAAGGTATAAGTGAGAAACTGACAGTTACCTTGCAACGTTGACTTTATGTCTACGCTTTATGCTTAAATTAGATATGTGCTATATCACTGATATAGACCACTCTTTATTTATACATATATCATCAATATATATATATATATATATATATATATATATATATATATATATAGGCACGTGGTGTAATGGTTGGACTCGTAGGAATGGGCTTCGATCTGAGTTCAAATTCTAGACGAGGCTGTTTGCATTTCACCTGGCACTAATACCCTTGGAAAACGTATGCATCCAACTACTTTCCCTCGAGCTATGGGGAAATAGTAGGACAGAATGGGCTCTTTAACCTTGGGTAGGTAACCAATGTAGGAGAAGGAAAACTCTGAATTCAAACCTGTTAAACTACGCTTCAGGAATTGATCTTGTGTCTCAACTTGCTAGTGCGAAGGGGTTAGTATATATATATATATATATATATATATATATATATATATATATATATAGTCAGACAGACAGGGATAGACAGACAGAGAAAGAGTGAGAAGTTGACGTAGAAACCTGACAAATGGGCTTAAACTTTCATACAAGACATGAGCACAGGAGGAGAAATTCGAATGAGTATGTGTATGTATGTATGAGTGTGTGTGTGTGTGTGTGTGTATGTGTGAGATAGATAGATAGATTGAGAGAGAGAGAGAGAGAGAGAGAGGGACGAGAGAGGGGTGAGTGGGGGTGATAGAAGAAGAAGAAGAAGAAGAAGAAGAAGAAGAAGAAGAAGAAGAACGGTGACGTATTATCGACATAATGTCAACCAACGTCACAGTATTGTTATTCGTCGGCAAAAGAGCCTATCCCCGTCGTAACAGGACGATGTTAGACATCAGTCGGCATCGAAAAACAATGTCTTCGCTTCACATATTCTACGGCACTTGAATTTATCTTTGACAAGCGGCAACGACGAGACAACAATATTTATAGAAAACTCGGCGTTTTTCGCCGGAAAGAGGCGAGATGATTGTCGCATTTCCGCAACGTTTGAGAGAAAGAGAATGGAACGGTGCACTCACAAAACAGTTCGCTCTCTCTTTTCGACCGCGTCAACAAATTCCGGCGTTTAGAGTCCGTACTGACTGATTTGTGCGGATCTGGAAAGAAAGTGAGTATCACGAACAAAATTTATTCGACTGTAGTGGTAACGAGAAAAGATAAAGTAACTATTTCGTATAAGACAATATCTAAAAAAAACACGACTGTCTTACTACAACCTATAGAAATAGTTTAGTTAATAATGATAATAATAATAATAATAATGATAATATATATATATATATATATATATAATATATATATATATATGAAGAAAGAAATGGATATAAAATCTGACAATCGATGGTTTAGATAAAATCGAAACGCTATAGCGTCGGCAATTTTCGACACATCTTCTTGTATTTTCACAAATTGTACATACACACACACACACACACACACACACACACACACACACACACACACACACATATATATATATTCAAATATTCAAAACACAAAGAAAACCAGCTTTCCCATCATGCCTCATGAATGAAACTAGCCTATGACTCAGTTAATTGAAACTACACATATTGCATCACGCAAATAGCGAAAAGGTTAAGATAGGTAAAGATTAGACAGATAGGTAAATAAGAAAAGGCTAAGATAAATATATAGATAGATAGTAACAGAATGAGATAGATATATTTTAATGGGCTGCGAAATAAAAGTAAATAGATCACGATTGTATCCAAGATATTGTGAGTAAACAAATGTAGTTATGGCGAGGAAGACAAAACCCACCAAAAGAGCGTATTCTATCATGGCCGTAAAGAAGAAAAATTAATTATGTAAGATAGATAGATAGATAGATAGATATGGACAGACTGGCACAAATAGATAGATACGAACAGACTGAAATTGATAGAGAGATAGATATGAAGACTGAAAGAGATAGATAGATAGACTTAAATACATAATTTTCTTACAGTTTTATAGTCAAATTATTTTCGAGATTAAAAATCAATTGACTATGGTCGTTATCTTTACGACAGCGAGGAAAAGTGCGTCTCGGAAATAATAGACGATAAGCCCCCGGTGAGATTCGAATTCAATCACTCTTTCACCCTGCAGAAGCCTGGTTTTTCGTACCAGCTGCTTTTACCATTAAACAGGGAGAACAATGGTGTTGCAGTCGTTCAAATAGCACCTATAAGTCTCACTCAAACTCTCAACACCGATTACAAAAAAAAATACAATATATACAAGTCAGAATTAATAATAATCTTACATCATCTCCGTTCAGTGTGGTAGTACCCGTTTGGAGGTCACATCTATTGGTCAAATAGATCTGTTTGAAATCATTTGCATTCGATAGGTTGGTTGGTTGGTTGGTTATTTTACGGGATCTCAACCCTTGTTAGATTATTCTATGCCGAATAGAATTATTCTATTGATTCTTGATGGTATTCAATTTTTTTCTTCAAACTCATTTTTTAAACACATTTTTCTATTTAACCAATTGATGGGACCCTAATTGGTACTACAACTTCGGTCAGAGTGGACCTGGTAGTAATGGCGATGAAGGGGTACTTCACACTCCCCAGAGTTCCTGAATTGGAACCCCATCACTAGATTCAGTTTAACGTCATACCCAGGACATGTATTCGATAAGACCATGTGCAAAATACCAAAGCAAAAACAAAACAAATTCTTAAGCAACTACACAGAACATGTAAATATGAATGTACAGTGAACGCGAGTCTAAGCTCTAGGTATAAAATAACCACAGATGGGTTTACGTGCCGTTAAAATTAATAAATCAATTAATCACTGATCTCCCAACACTTATTGTCCTCTCCTGCAGTAGGTATCTATCCGAGCCGTTCGTCATGAGTAGGATGTGACTTGAGATTGCAAGTATGGGAGATCAAAAGAGTATTGAACTCACTGTTCAGCAGTAATGGACACGAGGGACTAGCCTACTAACCATTAGACCACGATTATACGTCCTTTACTGCAGCAAGGCAAGCTGAGTAAATATCAGGAGTTATTCCCTTGGAATGATAGGGTTACACACACACGCGCGTGCGCGCACTCACACACACACACACGCACACACTTATATATATATATATATATATATATATATATATATATATATATATATACTTTCAGCGATATGCACATACATTAGCTCTTATTAAAGAAATTAAAAACTGTTTTTGGTTTATCAGATGACTATCAACTAGAGTGTAAATTATCATTCCCACTTAAGACAAAACCCTCTACTAAAACAAAACTTCAAAGCGTAATTCGTCGTAGCTCTAGACTTGGAACACCATAATGTAACATATGTACTTTTGGAAAGTAAACATTTATGTCTAAAATATCAACCTCGCTCACCTCAGAAATAAGCTCTATTATTAAATTTTAATATTTGAAAAAAAAACAAAACAACTTTTGAGTTCTTTCCTAGACTGTATAGAGTTAATTTTAATACAATTAACCTGTCGACACGATATATACTGATGTCGTGAATGTCAGAGAGATTTACTAAACTCCACAGTAAGAAAACACCGACTATCTCACAAATCTTGGCTCCAGCAAATGACCCCATAGCCACGTCAAAAGTTCTGTTATCTCTTTTAGTGCACAACTGGTTATTATCGACCAATATAGACTTTTGCCAATCTTTTGCTATATCTAGCTCCTAATCAAGCACATTGGTCTACAGCCTTGTAATATATATATATATATATATATATATATATATATATATATATATATATATATATTGTTTTTCCTGTAGTTTAGCAATAACTGATAAAAAGAATAATTATAATACCATTCTGCGATAGATATATTGCGAGATTTAAAAAAACTCGTCAAAAGTTGTAAAATAACCAGATGCGTAATGGCTAACGTGATGGACGGCGATATCATAGTAAGCGAGTCCGACTCCAGTCGCGATATTACATTCACTTTCGGAATGATACCCTTGGAATACCCCCCACATTCATCAGTTAGTGGTTAAAAAGTACCACAACTGTTCTTCTACAAGGATGGGTTTATCATTAAATAACCCACGAATGTTTATATGCTATTGAACAAAGAAACTAAACTAAACCGGAAGAGCCGAGTTGTGTTTTGCGAACTATCAGCATCCACTCCCGCCTGATATAGCAACCCGAAATTGTTAACACAACAAACGTTTCTATGACCACAAAGCACCGACCGTTTATCCCCCTGAATACCAAACGAGAAAAAGCACGGTACCTATGTTTCTTTAATGCCGTGTCCACTATGAGGGTGACTACGATAGTCATATAAACCATTGAGAAAAAGCCAACAACATGCCTGTTTATATAATGTCAACTCGAACCACCCCTCGGTTGTCTTGCAAGATATCAATAAATCTATTTCTAGTAGGTTATTCACTAATTCCTGACTGTACTTGATTATATTGATACCCTTGTGAATTCTGAACTAGACTGCAATACATAAAATATTAAAAAAACAACAAAAAACAAAAAAAAACGCCAAAAACAAACAAACAAAAAAACAAAAAAAAACGCCAACGGAGCTTGGAATACACCAACTGTATCCTCTGTAGAGGAATGAAACCTTCCAAGAGGGATGGCTTAAATATGATAATGTGATGATGATAAACATAAAAAATAATGATAAAATAAAATATGTTCCTGATAGTAAGACCATGAAAAAACCGTTCAAGTCGATGGAGTCCCGATTGAAACCGAATTGGCATATATTTGGAAATTGGTTCTTTAACAAAGGATGCTAACCCTAATTAAACAAATTATCCTACCCCTAATAAAAATAAAGAATAATACCCCTAGTGCAAACAAAATTATACTACCCCTAGTAAAAATAAAGAATAACACACCAAGTAAACAAAGTATACTGCTCCTAATAAAAATAAAGAATAATGCCCGTAGTAAAAACAAAGGGCACTACCTCTAATAAAAAAAGGTTATTTAGTACACTGTAGTGAAGCGAATTAGAATGGCTTTAGATTCTGTTTTCATTGACTTCTGTTATATCTAATTAAATTTCTAAATTTATATGCAGTGTTATTAATTATTAAGTCACCGGTTTTTTAAAATAGAAAACAGAAATCAACAGCGATTTATCTCTGAATGTTATTTATAGTTATAATTTGTGCAATTTGTTATGCATGTATTCATCCGCCGAGACATCTGATTGGCGGGAAATAAAATAGTGCAATGGCCGAAAGAAAGAAAATAGAAAAGTTAAAGTCAATTAAAAAACAAAATAAAAACAAAAAAGAAATCAAAAACTGATGAACATGTAAAATAAACCAAAATAAATAAATAAATAAATAAATTACTACAAAGACTTGAAACCAGAAAGAGTATAAACTTTAAAAAATACTATTAAGAATTGAAAATAAGTATTTATCGCATTTTTAAGTGTAGAGTAGAAATGTACTGTCCCATTAATTGGAGCTTCTACAGGAAGCACTAAACTATACAATTTCCCTCCTCCAATAGTATATACGAGCCTGGCTTTTTAGAGGCCGGAGAATTTGTATTCACGCTGAATGCTGGAAAGTATTTGAGTGTTAATAATGCTACCACCACTACTACCACTACTACTAATATTACTACTACTACTACTACTACTTGTTGTTGTTGTTACATTCTACATTAAAGAATACAAATTTGGCACAAGGCCTAAAATGGGAGGGTGTAGACTATCTTATATTTTAACTTAACTAGATCTATTTGTTGATAATAGTCCATTTACCATAAAACCTTTTTGCACCATAGTCACCAAAACTTACAAGTATCAACAAGAAAGTTCAACTTATCCCGTTTTTACATAATCGTGAGGGAGGGGAGAAATGGTTGAAATTTTACAATTAAATGAAAAAAAGCCGCGCTGTCGGCTGCGGCTATAGAATATACCAACTGCACCTCTGTAGAGGGGTGACATTCATCAATGGAACCACCTATTGGTCGTGGGCGGTGACCCGTGATGCTTAAGGTTTTTACTTAACATGTTCGCCTCGGATAAGATGTGACATAAGGCTGCATGTATGGGGCATCCAGCAAGGATCGAATTCGTTAATTAGTAGCAATGGATCTGCAAGACTAGCTTGCTAACCATTACACCATGATATAATGCCAAGGTACTCCCGTAAGGGTATTCAGATTGTTTTTCAACAACCCAATACATTATATATATATATATATATATATATATATATATATATATATATATATATTATATATATATATATTATCAGATGTATATATATATATATATATATATATATATATATATATATATATATATATGTGTGTGTATGTGTGTGTGAGTGTGTGTGTGTGTGTATTTATATATGTGTGTATGTGTGTGTGTGTGTGTGTGTGTGTGTGAGTGTGTGTATAAAGTCACTTCGTGCTTTATACATAAGTAGATTCATTAAGACTTACTTAGAAGTAGTAAATTCATTATGTAAATGTTTAGAATAATTACGGAATTATCAATGCGATACCCAAAGATGAAAGAAGAAAAACAGTAAAGCGACTCAATGATCTGTGATAATAAAAGGCAGTAGGAAAACAAACAAACAAACAAATATGTAAAAAGGATAATTTCTTCGGAGAGTAGCAAAAGATGTGGGAAGAGAAATGTAGGTGGGGATGAAAAAAAAAAGAATTAAAAGACAAAAAACAGGCAGAGAAGAAAAAAGACGAAAAAGGTGTCGTTGAGAAAGAGATGAGTAGGGGAGACAAAAAGTTAGAAAGATAGAAAGAAAAAAAAGAAAAAAATAGAAAGAAAGAAAGAAAGAAAGAAAGAAAGGAAACGAATTTAGGAGTTTTGTGGGCGGATGAAAGAGGACGAAAAAAGTGTTTCCTACCGGAGGGGTGTTCTATTTATTGATTAATCATTGAATAGTAGACGAGCTACGAATTCCATCAAGACCGTTTTGACACGGCAACACCGGATCATATATATATATATATATATATATATATATATATATATATATATAAACACCAACTTGTACACACGAGTATGATGTGACAAATAGTCAATTTCTTAAACTGAGTTTAACAGGTTTGAATTCATAGTTTTCTCTTTCCTATACTGGTTGCCTAATCATGGTTAAAGCGTCCATGCAACACCTCACTTCGGTTCGGTTCTTACTTGGGCTAGACGGGCGGTCGGAGAGGCTAGAATCGATCAATGGGTTGGTTATATCAAGCCCTAGTAATTATTTGATTATCCCGACCATCTTCTGCAAATTGCTCTTATGGCAAACACCCTACTCTTTTTATCATATAGGTGCTAGAAGGTGATGGCTGGGGGTCAATCAGCGGGATTTATTAATATACATAAAGTTGAAGAAAATTATTTCTTAAACAGTTCATATATACCTGCAAAGATTTGGCATTAAATAATCCATAAATGTTGATATGCCATAAAAACCAACAACCAAAACAAACAATCATTGGACTGAATTTGTCTTATGTACATTTATTGGAATACACTTATATCAATGCTTAGCGCAATGGTTATCATCAAAGGAAATTTAATCAGACATTCGAGTTCAAAACCTGGACGTGGCAGTTTGTAGTTCACTTCGCACTAATGATCCCTAGGAAAGATCTGGGATTCATATCTTCTCTTCTCTGGGAAATGATAAGATAGACTGGGTTAGTTATTCTTGGTAAGACAATCAGTCTAGGAGAAGGAACATTCTGAATTCAAACCAGCAGTACTCTGCTTAAAAATTCACCTCCTGTCGCATGTGGACCGTAAATAAACGCTAAATGATAATCAATGGTGAATTAATGAAGGCTAATATATAAACGTTAAATGATAATTCAATCAATAGTAATAAATACAGACTGATATATGAAACGTAAATGATAATTTAATCATGGCTAATATATGAAAGCTAAATGATAATTCTTAAATATGAAGATTATTTCAATAAATCTACCCAATGTTACGTTAATTTAATCATTGATATATGAAGGGCATAATATGTGCAATTGGTAAATTGGTGCCATTTAGAATTATTAATCTAATGCATTTCTTCAGTTTGTTTCTCGATTCGTTGACTGTGCAGCCGTCAGTTGGGCATTGTCTATGAGGAAAGCAGCTCTAGGAGGAAATTCACTCGTCCAGAAATTTGAAAACGGAATGCTGTACTACTTAGCATTCACACCGAAGCTCCAAATGCAGTGGATTCGAAGGGTCAAATGTCTAATTATGATTACGAAGATAATTTACTCAATACTATTATATGAAGGCTAACATATGAAGGCTAAATGATAATTTAATCGATGCTAATATATGAATATTCATATATCGAGACTAAATGATAAATTAAAGGTAATATATCTATATTAATGTATGAAGGCTAATATATAAAGTCTAACTTATAATTTAATCAATGCTAATATATGAAGGCTAAACGATAAATTAAAGATAATATATCTATATTAATGTATGAAGGCTAATATATGGAGGCTAAATGATAATTTAATCAATGTTGATATATGAAGGCTAAATGCTAAATTAAATGCAATATATCAATGTTAATATATGAAGGCTAAATGATAATTCAATCAATAGTAATATATGAAGGTTAATATATCAAGGCTAAATGATAAATCTAAGGCAATATATTAATGTTAACATATGAAGGCTAACATATGAAAGCTAATTTATGATTTAATCAATGCTAATATATGAAGGTTAAATGATAAATTAAAGGTAATATATCTATGTTAATAAAATGGTCGGAGTGGCCTATTGTCGTTATCAGCCAGACAACAAGTGATTATATGCCCTTTTCACTCGCGCTAGACCAAGGAAATTGTTTTTGCTGAGATGGAGCGTCACACCTGCCGTCAGCTCCACACTTTACGGCACAGGAGGCAGATATATAAAATTTAAATGTTGATTTAATCAATGTTAATGTATCAAGGCTAAATGACATGTGATAGTAAAAACGTGGAAGAAAAACAAAAACAAAACCAAAATAAAAAAAAAACAACAAAAAACCCCCAAAACAAACGTAAGGACAAAAATGCGTGGGAGGAGAAATGTGATTGACAAAGGGAAGAGGCAAAAAAAGAAGAAAGAGACAGAATTTGGGAATTTTGTGGGCGGATGTTTCCTATGGGAGGTGAAGTTGTAACTATTTATTGTATTAATCATTATGGACACCGGCGCGCGAATGGCTTCTAAAATGTTAGTGACCCGATGGAATTACATACCCGGAACTGGAAATCCGCCCTCCCCCTTATTTTCTGTTGATCTTGTGTGGATGGATGGACATAAATGGTCACGTGTTCGCGGCGGTCTTGCAGGCGTGTTCTAGCATCGGTTGTCGTGTGTTTCTCAAGAGATTTTTTCAGGTGAAAAACACGGGAAAAGAAAATGGCCGCCACTCGACCCCACCCCGGGCCAGAAGGACGAAGGTGGCGTCGGTGTTGCTTGTTAGTGTTGCTGGTTGGGGGTGTTGGGGTTGAGGGGGAAATGGGACGCTTCGATTGAAATAGATTACAGAGTTTACCGCTGATCATCTTCACTGACATGATTGGCTAGAGTAATAACAAGGTTCATGTCAATTTTCATGGAAGAAAACATTTGAAGAGGAGAATTTTATTGACATTGTAAAGACATTCTTCACACGAAGCCGGTACCGGACGCTGCGTTTGCAAACAGACGCTCAGAAAAACCTGAAAACCGCCACAAAAAGAGACGTTTATTCAGCATCATCCACTTTGTACACATTAGCTTTAAAGAAGTGTTATACTAGCCATTGGTTGGATGGTTGGA
>CM042148.1:54347749-54372749 GCA_023376005.1 Doryteuthis pealeii | reverse complement strand
AGAAAAAAGAAATTGTAATACGGATAATTGTAAGTATCTAATTCTTAGCATTTTATTGTTACATTTTAATACGGTAAAAAAAGGAATTAAACGAATACATTTCTACATGAAAAATACATGGAAATCAACAGGCAAGGATGCTCGCTTAAAAAAAAAATTGTTTCAAAAATTTAAACATTAAACAACAAAAAGAGACTATTCTTAAAATAAACAATGGTTATCATTGTAGGAAATGAACACGGCGAGGCTGTTTGCATTTCACAAAGTGCGAATACTCTAGCTTTATCCCTTTAATGTCACTTATGTGTATTTAGGAATTAACGCCGTAATGCTTAGTAAATATATTAATAAAATGACTATTTCTGTTTTATATGATGACAACAGGCAAGCATAAAGCAAAGATTCACAACACAAGTTGGTATTTACCCAACACATGTAGTATGTGGCACAAGGTCACAAGAATGAGGCATTCAGCAATGTTCAAACTCCCTATTCAATTGTGATACATCTGTGAGACTATTTTGCTAACAATTAAACTATTAGACGCCCTTATGGCACAAGGTAGTTAGTATGATTCATCCAGCAAGGGTCGAACTCGCTATTCTATTGTAATGGATCTGCGCGACTAGTTTGCTAACCATTACACCACAATGGAACACCCTCGCATTCCATGAGAACATCTTGGTCAGTCTATTAACTTTTTAACAGACCACCGTACACATAAAATGTAAATATCAAATAAAAATGAACCTGATTCCTAATCTCAAGGCATAACATAACCCTAGACGGGTTGACATGCCATGAAACCAATACATAAATCAAATTCAAAATCATGAAGGCAACCAATAACATTTTCTTTGTCACACTTCAGTAATTCAGCATTAATAGTATCCATACCAAATGATATTGTTGTTAATTTCGTGACACTTGCTTTAATCTCTTAAAAGGTTGGATCTGCTAGATTATCCTTCACTGGATTATCTAGGGATTATCTAGGGATGATGTTCACAAATAATTCATAAACAATTGAAGGTCAATTAAAAAGCTTATCGAAGTGTTAACGTCACTTTAAAAAGATATCAAACGAGTGGCGAACAAATTCCATTCCATTATTTGGTTGGTTGGTTGGATTTTACGGCATGTCAACCCTTGTTGGGTTATTTTATGCTGAAGATGTTTTGTTTTATTCATTCTTGATGGGTATTAAAAATCTTTTAAAACTCAATTTAAAAGATAAAATCAATTTTTAAACACATTTTTGTAAAACTCATTTTTTCTCTTTGACCCATAGATGGGACCCTAACAGGTACTACCACTCCGTGTCATAGTGGATCTAGGAGTAATAGCAATGAAGGGGTACTCCACAATCCCAGAGGTCAAAAATTGGAAATTCACCATTTAATATTATACTCGAACAGTAAAACCCGCAGCAACCGCCTTCTAGCACATATATGATAAAAAAAGGTTGGGGGCTGCCATAAGGGCAATAAGGTTGGGACAATAATATAGGTGCTAGGCCTTGAAGTGACCAGCCGATTAATATGACCGCTTGTGTAGCTTTAGTAAGGGCCAAGGTGGAGTGTTGCATGTCATGGACTGCTCAGACACCAAGACTCCGTCCTTCAGCATCACGCGTCGTCACCCACGGCCAACAGGTGGCCCCATTGGGGGTGATTTAATCCCTTTGCCGAGGTGCAGTTGGTGTATTCTTCTGCCCCAACTGACAGGGCAAAGTAGCGGTTTTGATTCCATATTTGGAGAGTAGTGGTAGTGAAGATGGTTCATATATCTCTTTTACTCCTACGATATCGCAGTCCAGTACGTTAGACATACTCCAAGGGGACTCCCCCATATCTCTTATAGTAGATTATACAACCGTTTGTATTATTGAAACCTGGTGCAGTTTGTATCTTATCAGTCTTATTTATCAACTAGTTGCTCCGGGCGAAGCTTTGTCCCTCCTACTTAACAATTCCTTTCTTTCTCCCCCCCCAGATAACCTGTCATGTAAAAATTGAAATCAATATTCTTTTATCTGCCAACAATTCCACAATATTTCTATCGTTCTGGCCAGACCAATCTTGATGATTCTTTTGAAGAAACCCTAGAACCGGATTGCCAACTTTATAAACAGATTCTCTGAAAGAAAGAAAAAGAAAGAAAGAAAGAAAGAAAGAAAGAAGGAAGGAAGGAAGAAATGTATCCTAAAGAAAGAAGCGCGTAAGAATGAGTGAAAGAAATGTGGAAAGAAAGAAGAAGAAAGATAGAAAGAAAGAAAAATTTATCAGAAAGAAAGAAGAAGGTAAGAACGTAGATGAAACAAATGTGAAAAACAAATGTGAAATAAAGAGAGAAATAGATAAAGAAATGTATCAGAAAGAAGGAATGAGAAACATGAGAAAGAAAGAAATATGAAAGAAATAAAGAAAGAAATAATAAAATATGCCACGAAGAAATTAGTGCATCAGAAAGAATGAAAAAAAGTGAAATAAATAAATAAATAATGAGATTTTCCAGAAAAAATAAATAAAGAATTGCATCAGAAGGAATGAAAGAAAGAAAGAAAGAAAGACAGACAGAAAGAAAAAAGGTAATAATGAAATGTGACAAAGAAAGAAGTGCCTAAGAAAGTAGTGTTAAAGAAAGAAGGAAAGAAAGAAGTGAATCAGAAATAAGTGCGCAAGAAAAAATAAAATAAAAGTGAACGAATTAAATCAATAGATATTGCATAAGAAAGAAAGAAAGAAAGAAAGAAAGAAAAAAGAAAGTCAAGTATTTTTAGTTAATTTCACCTAACTGCATCTTAAACTTGTTTCGCACCTTTCTTTCTTCATTCAGACGAGAAATCTTAATCCTTTTTTGGAAGTGAAACCCAATCAGACTTGACCATTCTCCATAGCATAAATCAAACGCCAGTTCACCATTCACGAAGCTACTCAAACCATTCACACCTTATACAAACCTTGGAAATAATATCTCCTTAGAAGTACGTATTTACCTACCTCACCACCACAAACAGGATGCAAAACAAGGTCAATATTTTAAAAGCGGAGTACAGGTGTTTTGAATTCAACATTTTCCTTCTCTTAGACTGGTTACCTTACCAAGGCTAGAGAATCCAGTCTGGTCTACTATTTACCCATAGCTTGTGGGAGGAACATATAAATTCATGCCTTTCCCAATGATCTTAGCGCAAAGTGAAACTAAGTCTCGTCTAGGATTTGAACTACGTATTTCCTAGGACGATAACCGTAACGACACGGGTGCCTCCGGTATAAAATCTAAAAGAAATGAAGATGGTTCATTTATCTCTTTCAGGAGATTATATAACCGTTTGCATTATTGGAATCTGGTGCAATTTTCATCTTATCAGTCTTATTTATCCTCTTTTCTGCTTCAGGCCAATATTTTCCGCTCTCATTTCAATAACAAGTCTCTTCTTTTATTCCTCAGATAAATTGTCCTATAAAAATTGAAATCAGTATTGCTTTATCTACTGACAATTCTTGCACGCCCTGTTGGCTGGGTCTGTAGAACACGTCGACTCCATTTCTACAGAACGGTAAGACCCATCCTCTCCCTGCGACGAGGACAACTGTTAGTTGTAGGTGGCGACCCGTAGTGTCTGAGAAAGGGATCCTCGTGGTATTAAGTGGTCGCGTGATCTGCAACACTTTGGCCTTTACTTGGGCTAGATGGTCGGTCGGAGAGGCCCCAACCATTGTCCGTTAATGACAATCCCTATCACCTATATGATTAAGATCCGATTGTATTCTTCAAATTTCTATTATGAGAAACAAACACCCAACCCTTTTAATCTTAAAGGTATTGGAAGGCGATCAACTACCAGTTTATTAATACACATGTAGTTATTTTCAATTTATTAATACGCATGAAGTTAATGAAAATTCATACCATTATATTAGTACACATGAAGTTAATGGACAATCCAATACCAATTTATTAATAAACAATGAAGTTAGTGAAAATTATTTCCAACAGTTTATATGAACATACGAAGTTAATGAAAATTATATTGAATAATAAAGTAATACACATGAATTTAAACAAATCATGTATACACAAAAAAACAAAACAAAAAAAACCCCAAAAAACAAAAAACAACAAAACACAACAACAAAAAAGATTTGGCATTAAATAATCTACAAAGTTTGATATACGAATTTACCAACCCCTCCGCATGAGTAGGATGTGACACAAGGTCAATTTCTTTAGCGGAGTTTAACAAATTTGAATTCAGAGTTTTCTTTCTAGGCTGGTCGCCTAACCAAGATTAAATAGCCCAGTCTGCCTTACTATTTATCCATCACTGGAGGAAGAATAGTTGGCTTCATACCTTTCCCAAGGACATTAGCGCTCTGTGAAATGCAAACCTCACCCAGGATTTGAATTCGTCTCATCTTGTCCATTTCCTACTACAATAAACATTACATCATACCATTTTTTTACATCCCATTAAAACCAACCCATCCAACCAGCCAGCCAGCTAACAATTCTTTAATCCCTTAGTGTGCATCAAATGATTACCAGTTCAACATTTAGACACACGGAACACTCACACCTTATAAACATCGGGGAAATCATATCTTCTTAACAATATACAATATAATCAACAAGATGCTATTGTTTGGAACCTGGAGGCATGGAGGTGGTCTCATACTTATTTTTCTGTTGATATACAAATTCAACTCCTCGCACATCTACATATTAATACTCGTGTTCCTTAATTGTACGACCGTTATTCTTTTGCAGTATCCTCTAGTTAAAAATGAGACCGTCCAAATCGTCCAAGAGGAAAGGCAAAAATGTAAATCCTGATTATCTGGTGTTGTTCATTCGCCGAATTCTTATTTCTTATGAGTGTCATCACCTTAGCTGAATAATGGACCACTTCGTTTTTATTAGAAAGAAAGGAAAGAAAAAAGATATGCTACACAGAAAAAATACAATAAGAAAGAAAGAAAGAAAGAAAGAAAGAAAAGGAAAGATAGAGAGAGGGGTGAATGTGTGGAAGCAATAATGCTAATCTGTATCTATCGAACATGATAAAAAGATGAAAAGAAGGAAAGAGAGAGAGAGAGAGAGAGAGAGAGAGAGAGAGAGAGAGAGAGAGAGAGAGAGAGAGAGAGAGAGAGAGAGAGAGTTATATAAAGATTATTATACATTGAACATATCAAACTTTGTAATGAGTAAATTATCATAATGTGGTATATCCACAGTTCCTGCTCATAGAATATTATTGCGGTTACATTTTCCAACACTATACTTACCTACTGCCGATCGGTCTTAGAATACACTGACTGTATCCCCTGCCGAGAACTAAGATTTCCCTACAAGAGGTGTTCCGGGTATGACATCAAACTGCATCTGATGGTTCTCCAGTTCTGGAGATCTGAGGAGTATGGAGTACCCCTTCGTTGCCATTACTCCTAGGTCCACTCTGACCCGAAGTGGTAGTAAATGTAGGGCAAATAAATCTGTTTAAAAATTATTCCGATTCGATGTGACTGTGTGAAAAATTATTCTTAAGAAACAACTATACAAAAAATGAATACATAAATGAACAATGAATGAAATTTCCTAACCAAAAGGCATATAATAAGCCAAGACGGGTTGGCATGCCGGTAAATCCATCTATCCATCAATCAATACGCAATAAGTTAACTTCACAGTCACCTATCCTTGCACTAATATTACCAAGAATAAAGATTTTATTTTCCTTGGCACACTGTACAAAACACCTTTGAGAAGGAATGACAGAAGAAAATTTTGTTCCCCAAGTGATTAGAATTATATATATAACTAACAGAGTTACCCGTCGTTGTCCGGGATTTAAAAAAGTTAAAAATAAATCTATTATCTATATTGATATATAGATTAATTAAAATTATTTTTCTATATATTTGTTTTTATTATGTTTTATTCTTTATTTATTCTGGTTTTTAAGTTGTTTATTTATTATTATCTTGTTTGTATTTTTTTCCTTTATTTGTCTTTTGGTTGCTTTTGGTTATATTTTATCCTTTAATAATCTTTGTCTTATATTTTAATCATTTCTTAAATTAATTTTTTAATATATCATCGATTTATACCCTTATATCTTTATTTATCTTTTCTTATGGAAAAATGAAAGGTATTTAAAAATCGGATAAAAATAGAATGTGGATTTCATTGAACTTTAGTTTTTGCTGAAATAAACTGAAATACCGTTAATTCGTTCCGTCTCCAACCAAAATAAAAACGGCCTAACTTTTTGTTACAATTTTTTAAAAAAATAAGTAAAATAGCTATATATAAAAACATAATGAAATAGAACGCAATGAATTGTGTAATATGTTTTAATGTTAATTTTTTTAATAAATGATATTTTTCTTTGGCGTAGGAAGCTTAAATGTTTTTAATGAACTTATTAACATAAGCGTATCTGAAACACGCTCGGACCTCAAATTTTAGCTCACAACTCAATGCGAAAACTGTAAAAAAAAAAAAAAAAAAAAAAAGACTGAGTGACAGCTCGTAACTTGGAAAACCCCTAAGCTGGGACACTTATCACTGTATTTCAATTACGTGTGAGTCCATGGGAAGGACGCATTTGTACGACTTGAAGGCCACAGATTCCCTATCCCTAGAAATGATCTTAATACTAGAGAGTGATAAAGACTGAATTAATTGCACATATTTCTTTTTGTTTATTTAATTAGTTAAAATCCTTTGACTTTCAATCCACGCAAAGCATTGATGATAATGAAGAGCTGAACACCTTTGATGCTCAAGAGCACTGATACGAAATCTTTTTTTTCTACCGCCTAATTAACACTATAGACAATTTGCGAATATTGTGTAAAGAAGGCTTGCAGGCAGAAAGAATCCACTCTAGTGCTTAAGATGTCACTTTTGTAAAATGATGAATCCTTTCGACTGTCACAACACAGACGACCATCTCTCATCGTACTTGACATATGACAGAACATCTACACTCATAAATATATATATATATATATATATATATATATATATATATATATAATATATGTATGTATATATATATATATATATCAGGATACCGAGCATATATATATATATATATATATATATATATATATATATGTGTGTGTGTGTGTGTGTGTGCTCGGTATCCTGATAAACTTATACAAAGTTGATACTCTAAACTAAACAGAATTATTTGAAAGCTTTTATAAAAGTTAATTTTATTCTTATAAATGTCATTAGACACAAAATAATTCGAGACTATTTTGATATTCATCTAGCATATTACGAAAATTCTCACTATATACCGTATCGTTACTAAATTAGTATACCCCTAACAGATTCTTTTAATAGAATGTTCATTTTCTTTTAAACTAAAGATACAAAGATTTTAATATATCTAGTGAAAACTTACACAGTCAAAATGATATTATTAGGTATTATTTATTACCAAATTTTACAGCATTAATACCCTGCATGTACCCTGTCATATGGATCACTTCCCTTGATCTGGAACCCATATAATTCTTACCTCCCTTGAAACTGTGTTCTATATATACATATATTTGTTGACTCCTTTTGGTTTGGCTTTCTTTTCTAATATGGCGTTGATCACTTTGTTTATTAAAGACTTCCTAAAGGTTTATTTCAGTCCTGCAATTTATTAACCACCACAACAAAATTACAACACCTTTGTGTTAAAATTGCATGTGGGTTTATTTTTTGTTTGTGGTGTGTTATATTAAAATATATAACACATGTTGTGGTTTTTAATTATTTGTAGCATGTTTTATGTGTAGCTGTAGATGAATTTTAGTGAATTTCTGTGGGTTATTTTTAGTTTTAGTGTGTTTCGTTGGTTATTTAATGCCAAAGCTGTCCTTCTAGAAGAACAGTATATCTAAGATTTAAGTATTAAATGTTATTCTTATTAACATGTTATTAATAACAGTGGATTTTCTGAAAAACTAACATACATCCCTAACAGACCCCTACAAAAAACCCCGAGCAAACAACAAATAGATCCAGAAGAATAATCTGGTTTAACCCACTATATAACAAGAACGTTAAAACTAATGTAGGAAAATATTTATAAAACTTATAGACAAAAACTTCCCTAAATCAAGCAAACTACACAACATATTGAACAGAAGTACACTAAAACTTAGCTACCGCTGCACCGAAAACATGCAATGAATAATAGAAAAAAGGACAACGCACCACAAACAACAAATAAACCCAAATACAATTGCAAAAACGTTATATATAAAGTTGTATATAACGTGTACATTTATTTTTGGTCTGCTATTCACGTTTTCATCCTCATAGAATGTGAAGTTTTCACTCCAATCAGAAAGAAATATTTCAACGCAAATAATATGAGCAATCCGTTTGTGAATACTAACATGGATGACATTTTATCCTTCTTGAGAGAAATAAAAAATATACCAAAAAATATGAATCAGATATAAAATACATCTACGAAACTATCTACAAAAATACACCAGTAAAGGAAACTTGAGTACCAACTTTTATATCACACTCTAAGAGTTTTGGGCATTAAATAACCCACAGGCTTGATATGCCTTTAAACAAACCAAACCAAAAACAAATAATGTTTTATTTAAAATGCTGTAGTGTTTGGTAATAAATTATACCTTGCCAATCCAAATTTAAAGAGTCTAGTTTGTCCGGCTGTTTTAAACATAGATGGGGGACGGGAGAATTATTCGATTCATGAATTTCTTTGTTAGATTATTAGTACATTGTGAGATGCAAATAACTTCGTCCAGGATTTGAATAAGGGTGGCAAAGTCCATTTTCTACGACGATAAACGTTACAATACGGTTCCCTCGTTATATAACGCAATTGCAGAACGTTCTCACGTCTGCGGTTTGGTTTCCGTAAAAGTTAAATAAACGTCTACGAATATCAGCAAGACCTTGTATATTCCCGTCTAGATTTTTCGCTTAGCGTATAAGTTGGAGTCTAAGTGGTGCAATCATACAGTAGCACTAACACGGTTATTGCTTGGAAGATTTCTCGCTTTATCTTATCAGAGAGATCAGCTTTCAATAATCTGTCTATAGCTTATCACACAACCTTACACCTTATCACACAACCTTACACAGCTCAAATGCATCTTATTAGAACACGCATTCCAACAACGCAATCTAGAAAACAATCAGAATCTAAATGGATTCTAAAATTACAAACGCACGTGATGGGATTAAACGCAGATATCGGAATTCTCCGTTATTACAAATATTTTACAAACGCTGCCACTGTCGATAACAATAGAGACAAAGAAACCGTTGAACAGTAACATTTGACAAAGGGTATCTAACGAACCTGAAAATTTATGTAAAAAATAATTAAAAAGTAAGTGAATCCAATACTCCATAATAACGAGTTCATTCATTTATTTATTTTTAATGCTTCACAATAACGCCTAATTTAAAAAAAACATTTAAAAAAAATATATATACCGAGAGAAGCATACGGAGACCACCTAAAATACAACATATATATATATATATATATATATATATATATATATATAGATATAGATATAGATATAGATATATATAATTTACTATAATATAGAGATTAGTTCCTAATAGAAGTTTTTTTTATCGAAGAAATTCTTGTTCATAACTTTTTTAATTTAAAGTATGATTTTCTAATTCTTTCAAATTTGAAAAATTAAAAAGAAATTTCTTTTTAATTAAAGATTAAAAAAAATCTTTGTTAAATTATGAAATTATGAAAACTATAACATAGACAATCTTACTCGTATCTCCAACTACACTCATATTTTAAAAGAAACGGTATACCACTTACATTGTTGTAAAAGTTAGATACCATTACTTTTTGTAAAAAAGAAAACACAAAAAAACCACCAAAAACAAACAAAACAAAACAAAACAAAAAACAATATATTTCATTTTCCTATAATCGTATGTAAATGTCGATTGTTTTTTCCACAATATTTGAGGATTTTATATCCGAAGCACGAAGTCTCCTTTTGTGCGTAAACATATTTTGATGATAACATATAAATAACGTGGCTTATCGCTGCTTAACTTCGGTGATCTAGCGGAACCAGTGCCTTCAGCGTTATTGACCGCAATGGAAGGAGTGAAGGATTCTAATTAGCACCTCATAATTAAGAGCGGTCCATAATGCTGTTCATTTTTGTATTTAGGAAGATCTGAAGGGTTCAAATTAGCATATCTCTCCGTATATTGATAATTTTGATGATGAAAAGATGATGTTCACCGCAAATGTGAACCCCAAAAGTTATAATGTAGTTATAGTTTGGTTTGCTTTCTTTATTTAATGGCATATCAACCTTCATGGGTTATTTAATGATAAAGTTATCTTTGTAGAACAGTATATCTGAGTTTTAAGTATTAAATGTTATTCTTATTAGTATGTTATCAATAAATTATTAAAACGAGCAAAAAAAAAAAAAAAAAAGAAATAAAAAAAGGAAAAGAAAAAAAGAAGTCCTCTGAGAGGTGTAAAATTAATTCCAAGATTACGTAAAAGGATTTTTTGTCACGCTCTTTGGTAAAAAAATGTAAACAGATCATTGAAATATTATATATTTAAAAAAATAATAGACATAAAAATTGTTTTGCTGTCAAAATGCAAATAAATATGTTTTCTGTTTAATAAAACCAAGTTTCTATCAGTTAAAATTCGAATTTATTCAAATATTTAATGTCTTTCCTTTGGCGGGTGTCGAATGAAAAAATGTTTGTTTTGTTTTACGACATATGATAATAAAACCAGAACGGTTTTTCCCACCGTATAATAAAATATAAATTATTAATTAATATTAATAAGTTTATATTATAATCTTATTAATTAATAATTTTATTTCAAGATATTTAATTTAACTACGGAACACTTTTTCATAAAAAAACTGTGTAATTTTAATCTGAAAAAAGAAGCATAGGGAGTAAGCATGACTGAAAAAACTGACATTAAATTTCATAATAAAAAACGGACATGCGAAAACTTAAACCAGATACAGTTAAATACACAAATATCTTCAAATGTAATGTAGAAGAAGATTATGTGACTATTTCTTGTGCGTAAATAATTTTTCCGTAAAACTCTATACGTTAGATAACTTTAAATTTATATTAGAATAAAACAAACTATATAAAGATCAATAATACCAGGCATGTATTAATTAAAACTTCTTTTAACAAACAATGTGGACCGCTTAATGATGCATACTTAATTTCTGAGTATATTTTATACAGGGTTGTTCTTTATTCTATGTATTAATGATTTTAACTATAAATTACATATTGATTGCTGAACTTACGCACTTCATGATGGTATTGTGACGTAAGCAGAGACGTAGATTCGGTTACAGACCGAATCTCCCTTATAATATGTTAAGTAAGTTTTAACTATTAACGCTAAACTTTACTTCTGACATGATCGTTAGTAAGATCATTTCAAAAACAATTTCTCAGTGCAGTGACTATATAAGTATTAGCAGTTTATATATATATATATATATATATATACATATATATATATATATATATATATATATATATATATACCAATATAATCAATATTAATTGATATATATATATATATATATATATATATATATATATATATATATATATATGCGTGTGTGTGTATGTGTGTGTGTTTACTGTACGTTTTCATGTTAGTTGGATCAAAAACGGTATGTCCGAAAAGGAGTAAGGAATAAAATTGTTTTTGTATGCAAAGAGCGAGACGGAATCTGTTGATGAGGAGGGCCTCGAGTATAGCCAGGTGCAACTCGTTGGTTGAGGATGATAAAATCGAGAACATTTCGGGTTTATATGCTGCAGCACAATCAGGATTGTCAAACAGGTGTCGCTCAATGGTGGAAGGTAAATATGAATTGCTTAGTGAAGAGGGGTCAAAGTTGTTGTTACGAATATAAGATGGAATGTGTTGACTATATATATATATATATATATAATATATATATATATATATATATATATTAATGATTTGAAGGCAATTGCAATGCATATAAAAATAAATACAAAAAGATGTTTCTTTTGTCTTATTGATTTCAAAGTAAACTTTATCTTCAGGGACGATTTTCAGAAATGGACGCGTTTTTTTGTGTCGTTATTTTATATTTTTTTTAATGTTATAAACACGCGTCTCCTGGTGTTCTTTTTTTTATTTATTAACGCCACGTGGAAGGTCGTGATAGTCGTAATAGCCGTTGTTTATTCAATTTCAATTTTATTATTTTCATCTATTTATATATTTATGTATTTATGTATTATTTATTTTTATTTATTTGATATATATATATATATATATATATATATATATATAATAGTAAAATATACATACTATGTATATATTAAATTTTTACTTGAAGGAACTTACAACGCATGTATCGCATAAAATTCGATAAAAGTATCGAATTTTATGCGATACATGCGTTGTAAGTGCCTTCAAGTCAAAATTTAATATATACTTTATTCAGCAACGTTTCTAAAATAAACAAACATCCAAAAATCTTATACTATGTATACTATATAATAAGTTATATAGTATACATAGTATGTATATTTTACTATATATACATATATCAAATAAATAATACATAAATACATAAATATATAACTAGATGAAAATAATAAAATTGAAATTGAATAAACAACGGCTATTACGACTATCACGACCTTCCGCGTGGCGTTAATGAAAAAAGAACACCACGAGACGCGTGTTTTTAACATTAAAAAAAATATAAAATAACGACACAAAAAAAAAAAAACGCGTCCATTTCTGAAAATCGTCCCTGAAGATAAAGTTTACTTTGAAATCGATAAGACAAAAAAACATCTTTTTGTTTTTATTTTTTATATGCATTGTAATTGCCTTCAAATCATTAATATATAATAACATACTTAACAATGCTTCAAGCAAATTACCAATTACTTTTATATATATATATATGTATGAGTGGTGGCTTACCGGTGGGTACGGGTCTATCTGTAACGATAATATCCATTCCAACAGACATACGTGGTATCAACTGATATTAATCGAAAACTCGATTAATTCAGCAGATGTAACCCTAACGATTCAGATGATGAAACTCGAGTAGGTTACTTTATATCCATCTTAATATAATATATATATAAATATTAATATATATATATATATATATATATATATATATTATATATATATATATATATAATATATATTGACACCAAGTTATTGTTTAAAAGTGTTTGTTTGAAGACTAGGGAACATTTCTTTATGATCTATTTTCATTTTTTCTCTAACTTTTGTGATGGTTTCTTTATGCGCGGTTTCAATTGATGGACGAGGTTCCCGAGTTTTTGCTCTATAGCGCTTTCAATCACACCTGAATAAAATTTACACCTACACCAAACTCAAACAAACAATAATCTCCCCAAAGATGATCAATGGATGTTATTGAAAGCATTTGGGAGCAACATCTTGGGAATCTACTCTATCAATTGTACGACGACATTTTGAAATTAGCACGAAAGCTATAGAAAATATTAAAAAAAACATCATACAGAAATATTCCGTGGTCTTTAACCAAATATGTTTAAACAATATATATATATATATATATATATATATATATATATATATATATATATGTTTATTTTTATTTTTCATTTTTATTTTTTCATTTTAATATTTTATTTTATTTTGTACACATACATACACCCCCTCTCTCTTACTCTCTCTCTCTCTCAACACACACACACAAACACACACACAGACACATACATACACACACACACACACACACAAATATATATATATATATATATATATATATATATTGTGTGTGAAGAAAATAACAGATTAAAAAATTCAACAAAATGTGAGGAAAAATATTGGAAAAGTGAATAATTCTCTTGAAACTTCTAGAACCAACTGAGGCAAAATATTAATTGAATGTAATTGTGTTAGTTATTCACTTTTCCAATACTTTTCTTTGTATATATATATATATATAATGAAGGATAGCGAATAACAAAAGTGTTTATAGAAAAGTTTAAAAAAATAGCAGAGCTGGCTTAAAACCTCAAATTATCGGACTATATTACCGTTACACAATCCTTGGACGGGTTAATATTCAGTAGTCTGAGGATTGTGTAAAAGAGTAAAAAATGTCGGCCGAGGCGGCCTAATGTTGGTATAAGCCAGACAGCGAGGGAGTTTATCCCCTTTCACTAGCGCTAGACCAAGGAAATTATTTTTAGCATCTGAGGTGGAGCACCATACCTACCATCAGTTCTTCACATTACCGCACATATCCCTGTGCTACTTATACGCCGAGTTGGCGAGGGCCGGCATCGAACCCAGAACCTTGTGGTTCCTCGTCGAACGCTCTACGACTGAGCTAAACCGGGCCTACTGTGTAATTGTGTAATACACCTTAAGTAAGGTATAATATATATATATATATATATGGGTAGATATTCTCTGACTCATTATACTATATTATATATATATATTATATATAAATATATATATATATTATATATATATAACAAATACAGGCTAGGTGGCTGTGGCGAATTACCATTGACGAGATGATTCGGCATTATCGGTTGTAACATGGGCTGATGTGGCCCAGTTGTAGAGTTTCCGCTCTTCACTCTGTGGTCACTGATTTGGTCTCTAGTGGCGGTGATCTTGGTATGCACTGCTAATGATGAACGGCTGTCCAGTGCTCCTGATGTCGCGTACGGTGGTTACCGAGTTGAGTTGTCATGGTAGTTTAATTCATATATATATATATATATATATATATATTAATATATATATATATTCAAACCTATTTAACTGCGTTTAAGAATCACCACGTGTCGCATCCTGCTTGCGTGAACACTGAGCGTAGAATAGAGAAGAACTCTCCGATACACTGGAAAACCCCGAAGATATTTTGAATAAATATTAAATTTTATTATTTCTATTATTTTACAATCTTGGAAGAGTAGTATTAGCTTAAATTGAAAAAAAGAAAGATCTCTCTCTCTCTCTCTCTCTCTCTCTCTCTCTCTCTCTCTCTCTCTCTCTCACTCTGTGTGTTTGTCAAAACTGTATGGTTAATGACACACTCAATATCAACAAAACTAAAGAAAATTCCTTTACATTACATTTCTCTACTTTTGTGCAACTCAAAGTGAAATTTAATAAATGATAAGTGTTTCTCGTTAAAAGTTTAGCCATTAGAAAATCCAACTACATTAAATAGAGCCAACAGCACTTCAAAGCATGTATACGATATCATAGCATTCGACACTAATGCATTTCAGTAAGCTAACATTTGAAGTGTGATAGTATTACATAGTCCTTACTTAAGGAGTCACTCGTCTGTAATGGTTATCGTCATTGGAAATGGATACGGCGACACGAGTTTAAATCCTGGAAGAGACTGTTTGTTCCCCATAGCGCTAACATCTTTAGGAAAGGTATGAATCAAGCTACTCTTCTTACTGGCCGCTTTACCTTTGATACGGTAACTGGTCTATGAGAAGGAAAAAAAACACAGAATTCAAACCCGTTAAAGTTCGGTTAAAAATGTACCATATATCGCATCCTGCTTGTATGGAGGGGTTGAGTTAATGCATAATCCAGTTTGGGATGAGATGTGATCCCATGTTTTTCTAAAGACATTAGTGCTAGGTGAACATAAACGGATCGGAACGAAAGTCTAAATCTGTTCAACAATTCCACGTTTCCACAAGGCGTCTATCTTTTCGTTTTCTTTCCCCTTCACCCTGTGATCTTCTGGAACTGCAAAATCTACCAGTTCGCAAATTCTCATTTTTTTTTCAATCAATACTAGGGTCTGGTCTTCTGGCTGGGATAAGGCGACCCGCCTTTATCTTAAAGTCCCAGAGAATTTATGTTTCATTCTCAAGAACAGATCCTTGTTGTATGGTCAAAATTTAGTTTTTTGCACAATTCACAGTGAATTACCTTTCCAACCCAATCGTACCTAGCCTTGATTTGTCGCTGTGCTAGCTTGATAGTAAATTTCCAGTTCGAGGAGAAATATTTAAAAAAATGTCTACCATAATTAGAAATTCCATAAATTATTTTGAAAGTTTCAGTTAGATCACCTCTCATTCTTGTTTCTAGTAAAGTAGTTAATCTTAAATTCTCCAGTCTCTCCCTGTAACTGTTTAACTCTTTTTATTAGTTTTGTCACTCTTCTTTGTAAGGCTTCTATTATGGATATTACTCTCAACGAAAGTCGAAATCTGTTCAACAATTCCACGTTTCCATAAGGCGTAAGCTGTTTTTAAAATTGAAAAATAGACATTTACACGAGTATACACAGCAATTTTGTAAGAAATAAAACGTTTACACAAGTGGACACGATCATAAACTTTATTAACTTTTAACTCTTTTTAAATATAAAATGTTTATTTAATATAATGTAGCATATATTGTCTGTAAATGCGTGTGTTCTTGTATGTGTAAGCGTTTGTGCGTGACGAATACACATGATATGCATGTATATATGATTGCATGATTATATATATATATATATATATATATATATATATATATATATATATATATATATATATATATATTTGAGCCGAGTCTATATCAGATTTGTGTATTGTAATATCTCTGAATGATTTTAATTTATATTTCTCGAAAAAATTTCTTAAAAACAAAATACAGAAGAACTTTCTTGGATCATCTCCAATAAAAGATTGATGGGATGAAAAAGATGAAGAAAAAGATTAAATCGAAAATTGATGGTGTTGCTGTTTTATTAGATGACGGCTTCATTGTTAAGAGAAGTTGATGAACAATTTGCGAAATGAAATAAAGCAACAAGATACGGGGCATATCAAAGTGAAACAATGGGAGACAAGACAGAATATAGTGAATCAAAGCGAAAAAAAAATGAGAGGCAGGACAAAACAAAACGAAATACTGATACAAGATACAAGTCGGAGAACTCATGTGGTCAACCCAGTTCTATAACCACAGTCGAAACAGAGAGAAACCAACAAGAGATCAGATACAATGAGATAAAGCTACAAGAGACAAGTCGAAACATTGAAGTAAGACAACAAAGCGAAATAACACAAGCAAAGACATAGAAATACGAAACAGCGAGAAATAAACGAAAGATCAGATACATCATTCTAAAGCTACAAGAGACAAGACACAACAAATCGGAACATTGAAATAAGACACAACAAAGCGAAATAAGACGAGACAAGACGTAAAAAGAAGAAACAGATTAAAACAAACAAACGAAGAATCAGTTAAAGCTTCAAGAGACAGGAAAAGGAAAGCGAAATAACACAAGACATAAAAAGATGAAACCGAGAAAAACCAACAAGAGATCAGTTGCAGAAAGGTAAAGAAGTCTCAAGAGAGAAGATACAAACATGTGAAACATTGAAACAAGACACAAAAAAGCGAAATAACACAAGACAAGAAATAAAAAGTCAAAACAGAACTAAAATAAAACAATCGAGAGATCTGATAGAAAAAGATAAAGTAACAAAAGGCAATACGAATCAAAAGGAAATAACACGATACAAGACATTAAAAGATCAAACATAGTGAAATAAAGTGAAACAACGAGAGATGAGATGCAACATGGTGAAATTACGAGAAACAAGACACAGCAAAGGAAACAAAGTACAGATAAAACGGGGAATCAAAGTGAAAGGGTTTGTGACAAAATGAAACAAAACAAAATAATGAGAAACAAAAGAAAGTATAATCTATAAAAAACGATGTAACTATCGACTTGATGAAACAAAGCTAAACAATAAAAGTCACGATAAAACAGCGAAACAAAGCAAAACACCGAAAAGTATACGAAACAACGAAAAAATGAATAAAGGAAAAGTGGGACAAAAACAAAGAAGAAGCAAAAAGGAACAATGAGAAAAAATATGAAAAAAGATCAAAATCTTTTAGCGAGGGGAATCAAGCAAAACAGAGAGAAAAATAAAACGAGGGAGAAGACGAAACAAACAAAAGTAAAAGAAAAGTATTTTTTCTAATAACCGCGTGGACAGAGTTGACCCACAAAATCTATAAAACATGACATTCTACATCGTATTATTTTTTCAAAGGTTCATTTCTTCCGGGTTTTTTCTAGATTTTACTATGGTTTCACGCTGTTTTTTTTTTCAGATTTTACTATGGTTGCTTTAAGAGTTTTGAAGGGTGTAGTTGAAAAGTTGCTGTTTTGTAGGTGGTTCTTGTTTTAATTTTACTAGTGGGAAAATATCGTGAAACATCTCTTGTACATATGATTGTACATTGCTGGTGGATTAGGGAGTGCATCTCTTGCACAAGGGTATTAGTCCGAAAGTGAAAATAGTAGCGCGACTGGAGTTCGAACTCCCTTACTACGATGTTGCAGACCAGCACGTTAGCCATTACGCAACGGGGACTCCCCTCGTTCATATGAGAAAGTGTTAATAGGGCTAACTTCAGTATCTTTCTGTGCATATGTATGCGTATGTATGCATTTGTGCTGATATATATATATATATATATATATATATATATATATATATATTGTGTGTGTGTGTGTGCGTGCGTTTAAAGCATTATAAAAGCGCGTTGGCTTAAATGTGTGGTATGTGAATGTATATTTGTGTTTTTATATGTGTTTCTGATGGGTAAGTGTGTGGATGTGAATAAACGGTTAAATGCAGTACAAAGGTGTGTGGGCATGTATGTGGGTTTGTGCGTATGTGTGTGTGCGTGTGTGTGTGTGTGTGTGCGTACATATAAAGCAAAAAAAGCGTACGGGCGTGTATATGTTTGCGCTTGATATGTGCGCTCGTATACGTTTTGAAACCCTTATCAGGTGTGTATGTGTTTTTGTATGCGTGTGTTAGTGAGTGTGTGCGTTTACGTATGTAATTAAAAGCTGTACGCAAGTGTGTGGGCATGTATGTATATTTTTGCTCTTACATTAGTGGTAATGTATGTGTGCATGTATGTACATATATGGGTGTGCATGTATGTCAATTGTTTTTTGTGCGTATGTACGTATATGGTCGGAACCATTACTAAAGCCTGTGTGCATGCACGTGTTTGGGATTTTTGTATGTGAGCGGGTGTATGAATGTGTGTTTGTACATTCATGTGTCTGCATAAACGCGGGTATGCACATACGGATACAGTTAAAAGCACCACACAGGCGTTTGAACGTGTATACGTGTTTGTGCTTATATATCTGTAGAGCACCTCATGTGGTATAATGGTCAGCAAGTTAGATTCGAAGACCATTGTTAGTGATTTCGATTCTCACTGGGTGCCCTATACTTCTGGCCTTGTGCCGCATCTAAGCTAAGCTTAGTAAATAACTATATGTATATGTGTATTTGTATGTGTGTATTTGCCTGTATATTTGTTCATATTTTTATCTGTCTATAAGAGCGTGGGTGTGGATGTACGTATATGCTTGAAAGCATGACAAAGGCGTGTGAGTGTGCATGTGTTGGTGTGATTTTGTGAATGGGTTTGTGTGCGTATATAGAGGTTGAATGCATGGCAGACGCATGTGAGCATGTACATATGTTTATACTTTTATGTGTATATGTGTGTTTGTAAACATGCAAGTGTGTTGCGTATATGTGTGTTTGCGTCTACAGTTTAAAGCATTACATAACCGTGTGGAGGTATATTTAATTCTATGTGTGTGCGTGTGCGTGCGTGCGTGTGTGTGTGTACATATACGGCTGAAAGCATGTGAGCGTGTCTATGTGCTTGTACTTTTATGTGAATCTGTGTGTATGTGAGTGTGTATGCGAGTGTGTGCGTATACGTAAACAGTTAAAAGCATTGCATAAGCGTGTGGGAATGTATTTGATTTTATAAGTGTGTATGTGAATGTGTACATATACATTTGAAAGCATAACAAAGGTGAGTAAGTGTGTACGTATGTTTTGGTTTTTATATGCATCTGTGTGTATGGTCAAAAAGTGACAGTAAGTCTCCTCGGGTTTCCAGGATTCTTCTGGGTATTCTAACCAATCGTTGGTTGGATGGTCTTGATTCTTCCTCTGATTTCCAATTCCTCTTTCGGGATTGTTCCAAGGACACCAAATACATTTAGTATCATCATTATCTTCTTGTTTTTCGGCTCTTAAGTAAGATCCAGGTATTTGTCTATCTTTTCGCTTTCTTTCATTTTCACTCATTGTGTTAAATAATAGATTGGTAGCCTATTCATTTTGTAATGAAGTGCAAAAATATTTGAATTCAAAATTTAACAGTTAATTCGCAAGTAGTTGTGGAAAATAGCTAATAGTTTGATTAATATGTACCTATATTGTTGAAATCATTACAAAATCGTAAATATTTGAATCCAAGAAAAAATGATTAAAATGTTTCTTAATAGAAACAAATTATTATTAAATTGTACAAAAAGCAATGTCGGCTTTTTGGGGTGGGTATCGAAATCCGTTCAAATGCATAAAAATAAATTTATTTCTCAGGAACATAACCATCATTAGTAGCAACGACAAACGTTTACAATGATAACAATTCTCGTTGAAAAAAATGTGAATCTAGACGAAAACAATATGGTCATTGTGTTTACTTCCCTTGTCTACCAAATAGTTTCAGCTAATAAGTGCTGTTTGACATTGTCAAAGAAAAGTGCGCAGATTCTGGTCCTTCAGAACCGGGACATTTTCGTCCCCAACAAACCTTATGTCGTATTGAACACGACACCATATAATAATACACTTTAAAAAATCATTTTTTCATATACCTTTTTATGCAGTCTTTTTGTAACTAATTTCATTTTGTTTTCATTCTATTAAATTTTATCAGGCAATATGTTGTTAATCAGATGTGATTATACTTTCATTCTTTGGCGGACAAGGGAGGTAATCTCGCAAATGTCTTCCTTACATTTTAAAGTTTTACCCTAAAAACCTAGTGATCTGCTGAAATAAAAATCTCAAGATGCTAAGTCGAGTGCAGCAAAATATCCCCAAGGTTTTATCTTGCAATGTTTACTTTATTTCATTGGGTGTGGTCTAGTGACGTCAGGTGGATGGTGTGCAGTTGTGAAAAACTTACTTCTCTGCTATAAGTATTACTAAAACAATATTTCCAGGCCAAATGCCTGGAGATATTGATTTCCTTATATAAAAGTAAATATTTTAACATTCAGATAATATTTCATATAGATACGCCCTGTTGGATAGTCGTCTGCTGAGATTCGCTGCTATCGGGTTCTTCGCCCACCGTCAAGCCGTCCTGTCGGTTGGGGCTGTAGAATACACCGTCTGCACCTCTGCAGTGGGGCAAAATCCCTCCAATGTGGCCATTTGTTGATGCTTAAGGACGGATTCTTGGTTACTGATCAGTCCATGACATGCAACACTCCACTTTGGTCCTTACTTAGGCTAGACGGTCGGTCGGAGAGGCCCCCGATCAACAGACTGGTCTCATCAAGCCCTAGCACCTATATGATTCTCCCAATCCTACCGTCCTCATGACAAACATTGTGTTTAAATAAAAATAATTTTGTATAGCCATGAAAATGAATACAAGTATCCCACTATGATCCACGATTATTACAGAAAGTCAGGTGCAGTTTATCTCGTGTGCAATCTCCTTAGTTTGTCGCTTGAAGTATCCATACAGTTGTTTTTCTTTCTAATTTTTGTTTTCTGAAACATACATTTAATAAATCAGTTGACTTTTATCATCAGATTGTCCGCGTATTGATTTCAAAGGATTTTTACCTATTTCAAAAAGTATTTATCGATTCCCTAATTAAATGTTCCGTTTAACCTCAGAAATATGAGAACCCATGGAAAATCAATAAATATTGACTTTTGTTAAATGAATTTCTCATACAAACTTATTACTACGAAGAACATCCCGAAAATAAAGACCCTGGATATTTCCACCCATAATCAATAATTATGTTCGCCCATTGGTATCGAGAATTGTTATAAACTTAGCCAAAACTTAATAAATGAAGAACATGGGATTTGCTTTTTGTGATTGAAGGTTTCCGTATAGTCGGCTACAGTATGGCAGTTTTTGGATAAGATGATTACAATAATAGTAATAGTGAACTGATGTGTTGATTCATAACTTTTCTACTATTATATATATATATATATATATATATATATATATATATATATATATATAAATAGTCATCCACAGACACGTGTTTCGACTTATCAAGTCTCTTCAGTGTATATATATATAATATATATATATATATATATATATATATATATATATATATGAGTCTGTCATATATATGCATGTCTATCTATGTCTGTATCTACATACATCTATCACTGTACTTATCTTAGTCTGTTTCTATCTATCTATCTATCTATCTAACAGAATGAGGATGATAATAAAACATATATTACTCTTCCTTATAGTAAGTTAATTTCTATGTCACCTGAGTGATCATTCTGTCGGACAGTGTACATAGATTTACGATAGAAATACATTGAAAATCAAGATCGAGGGATTGTCAGAGGTCAGGAATTCATGCAAGAATAGCTGACAATAAAGGATTTCTTCTTCTTCTTCTTCTTCTTCTTCTTCTTCTTCTTCTTCTTCTTCTTCTTCTTCTTCTTCTTCTTCTTCTTCTTCATTAACTTCATCTAATGTTGAGGTTCCAATTTTGGAGCTCTGAGGAGTTCGAAATACCCCTTCATCTCCCAGATCCACTCTGACCCGGAGTGGAAGTACCTGTTAGGGTCCTATGGGTTAAACAGAAAAAATGAGTTTAAAAATGTATCTGAAAAAAAGAACTGAGTTTTAAAAATTTCAATACCCATAAAAAAATGAATGAAACAAAACGTATTCAGCATAAAATAATCTAACAAGTGTTGACATGCCGTAAAATCCCTCCAACCAACCAACCAACCAACCCCCAACCAACCAGCCAACCAACCAACCCCTCGTCCTTTTTGGCAACTATTATTCTTTGTTATAGTAAAATTAAATTTTGAATAGGATTTATGTTCGCTTTTTTATTTATAGTCTAAAATCGAGAGAAGATTCTACCGGACCTCTATTATAGACTGAGCTTAATGTTTTATATGTTCCCTGTATTTGATGGATGTGCAACGATCACCAAACACAGTCAGAATATAGGCCCCCTGTTGGGAGTTTGCATTAACTTTCTGAAGAATCAAATAGTTTCTATTGGTCAGAACTGGAAAATTGGACTTCAGGTTTTTCTGCATTTCTCATTCTGTTGATAATGACTATCTGCTGTGACTGTGTCACTATATCCTAGGAGTTTGAAATAGACGTAACCTAAACTATTCCATCATAGGTCGGTTTAGCTGAGTCGGTTGAGCATCCGCCTACGAACCACGGTTCCGTAGTTTGATATCAGCCCTCGTCAACTCAGCGCATAGCTTGGATCAGTGCGGTAAAGTGGGGAGCTGATAGTAGGTGTGGCGCATTACTTGACACGAAAAAAAAAAACCAATCTCTCTGGTCCAGCGCTAGTGAAAAGCGGATAGGCTTCCTCGCTGATACTGACAATAGGCGACCCCGCCGACTTTACTTTTTTACGCACTTAGACCTTACGAGGATGGAGCTTTGGTTCAGTCGTCGATAGTGTAAGATTAGACTATGTAGTCGAGTTATGCATACATTATCATCATCATCATCAGGTCGCGTTGACAGCACGGATTCACATGACCCGTTTAAGTCATCGCCCCTGGCATGTGGTTCACACAGCATTCAGAATCAACACAGCTATAGGCTGTTGCTGGGTCGGCCTACACTGGCGTGTTCATTTATAGGTGTTCACAGGAGAACATCTTTTTCTGTGATAGGCGGCAAGTGGCCGTATAGCTGCTTTTTGTAGTATGCTATTTCCAAGATTTGTTCAAGGTAGCACGATGCATTCTTTGTAATTCCCATCTAGCTTTTCTCTAAGCATTTCTTTAGAGCCCGAATGGTGCAGCCATACAGTAGCACTGATATGGCTACTGCTTTGAAAGATTCTCGTTTTATCTTATCAGTGAGATAAGATTGCCATATGATCGTTAATATGCCCATAACAGTCCATGCAGTTCCTATGGGTATATTGAAATCGCTTTCTGTAGATGAGATATTGCTACCTAGGTATAGGAACTGGTCTACTAATTCGAGATGCAAGCCACAACAATAGGGATACATATCCGTAAAATCAATGCCATTGTATAAATAATGAGTCTAATGGTGAGTAAATTACTAGATTGCAGTCTATTAGTGGGGGAGTAAGTATCTATTTACCCAAATCTTCTAACACAGGTAGGATGTGACAAAAGTTAGAGTTTCAAGCAGATTAATGCTGTTTTGTTTTTCATCGTTTTCCTTCTTCTAGACTGATTGTCTAATCAAGACACCCCCCCCCCGCAAAAAAGCCCAGCCTATCCTACTATCTACCCTGGGAGGAGATATATTCATGCTTTCTCAAAGGCATTTACGCAAAGTGAAATGTAAATAGACTCGTCCAGGATTTGAACTAGGTCGCCGATTTGATTTCTTACGAAAACAACCGTTACACTAAGCAAGCCCCCTATCAGGTGTAAGTAGGTTGGTTTGGTTTATTTATTAAACGGTATATCAACTCCGTATGAGTTATGTAATGCCGAAATGTGGTTAATTTGTAAATGTTTAATTATAGTCATAACTATTTATCTCACAGATATTTTGCTCACAGTTATATGGTTTCAAGTATTCATTATCCAGCATAAATAATCTGTACACAGTTGTATGGTTTCATGTGTTCCTATTTAATATTGATAATTTATACACAATTATATGGTTTCAGTTACCTATTTCTATCTAATAATAATAATCATTTGTTGGCGCACAGTTATATGATATAATTATTCCTATCTAATACAAAGAGTTACATGGTTTCAAACATTCCTTTTTAATACTAAT
>CM042148.1:54340249-54342749 GCA_023376005.1 Doryteuthis pealeii | reverse complement strand
TTCATTTCAATGTAATATTGGTTGATTGGTTGGTTGGATTTTACGGCATGTCAACCCTTGTTGGGTTATTTCACACCGAAGATCTTTTGGTTGAATCTATTCTTGTTGGGTATTCGATATAAATTTTTTTTTTATCTATGTAACCCATAAATGGGAGCCTAACAGATACTACCACTCCCGGTCAAAGTGGATCTGGGAGTAATGGTGATAAAGGGTGCTCCACATTCCCCAGGCCGCCGAAACTGGAAACTCACCATCAGTTAGAATATATCCGGGACATGAAGACCCTCAGCCACAGCCTTCTAGCATCCATATGATAAAAGGGTTAGGGTAATAAGGTCGGGACAATCATATAGGTGCTAGGGCTAGACATGACCAGCCGATTGATCGGAGGGGGGCACCCGTCTAGTCTAAATAAGGACCAAAGTGGGATGTTGCATGTAATAGACTGCTTATCTACCAGGATTCCGTTCTTAAGCACCACAGGTCGCCTCCCATGGCCAACAGGTGGCCTCATTTGGGTGGGTCTTACCCCTCTTCAGAGGTGCAGTCGTCGTATTCTAAAGCTCCAGCAAACAGGGCCTCCTCGAATGTCATACGAAGCTCAAACATTTTATTTCCGGGTGAAAGCTGAGTTCTCATTAGCTGGCCAATCAGGGGTGTTTGGAGTTACAATTTTCTTAGGTAAAAAAGGTCAAGGGTTGTTAAATCAGTCAGACTGCGAGAGTCAGCGGGATGTTCAGTCAGAATAACAACGAGACTTCAAATTGCTGAAGTAAGAAACCTTTGCCACTAAAAGAAATAGACCATGTCGCCTTAAAAGGACTCTGATAAAAGAAGTGACGTAGTTCAGTCCGCCTTTACTGAACCACTTAATGCTATTAGCATAGAACAAAAACGAAATAAAAGTTCCTCATCCTGACTTTTCTCTCCGACAAAGTGTGCAAACCATATTCCTTTCCTTAATATACAATGATAAAACCGTTCTTGAGGCTAACGGTATGTTGTCTCATTCTCAGAGTGGTCAACAACTATGGCAGCTCATATCCACTAAACTCCCTACCCATCACAAAGACGCTCCGTCCAAGTTGTGTCGATCCTTGTTCTGTGGATCAAAGGAAAGCACAACGTGGGCACGGAAAGCCTCGACAGAACAACTAGCCGGAGACACCTGTGATAGTCACGGAACTAAGTCAGCCATCAAATACCGTGACTAACATCGGACCACAACATTGTCAAGTATTATCATTACTCTTTGACTAGTATTTACGCCTTGTCAGCGGGGCTTAGAATACGCTGACTGTATTCTCTTCAGAAGGATAAGAACTCCGCCCCCCCAAAAAAAGGGGTAGCCTGGGTAGCTAAATTGCATCTTATGCTGAGGTTCCAGTTCTGAAGCTCTGTGGTGTGTAGAGTACTCCTTTATTGCCATTATTTTCAGCTCCACCCTTAGTCGGTGTTTTAGTTCCTATTAGGGTCCCATCTATGGATGAAATAAATCTGTTTGGAAATTATTTGTATTATATATGAATACCTGATAACCTATAACTCTGTGCAAAACATCTTAAGAAACTGCACAAACTGTACATACAAATTTACGCAATTTCTTCTACTCATAAAATAACTCTAGACCAGTTGACATGCCATTAAAATCAATCAATCAATCTTTAAAGATTATTTTGACTACTGCATATTCATAGTTTTGGCTACAGAGTCTCAATTTAGTAGAGCTTGGTAATACATAATACCTAATAATA
Source organism: Doryteuthis pealeii (assembly GCA_023376005.1). Lineage (NCBI taxonomy): Eukaryota > Metazoa > Mollusca > Cephalopoda > Myopsida > Loliginidae > Doryteuthis > Doryteuthis pealeii. Next base: position 54,340,992 of record CM042148.1, on the reverse strand, counting down.
TCTGTTTGGAAAAGGTATGAATTCATCTATTCTCCCTCCAGCTATGAGTAAATAGTAAAGACTGGGTGGTTCTTTGGCCTTGGTATGACAATCAGTCTAGGAAAAGGAAAACTGACTTCAAAATAGTCTGTAAATAAAGTCTTCGGAGTGGCATTGTCGGTATCAGCTGAACAGCAAGGGAGTCTATCTCATTTTCACCGCTTGACCAGGGAGATCGTTTTTGAGTCTGATGTGGAGCGTCACACTTACCACCAGTTCCCTACCTTACTGCACTGATCCAAGCTGTGCTACTTCTAGTCAGATGCTCTACCAACTGAGCTAAACCGGCCATAAAACTGTCCTTTTTTCACATCCTGCTGGTTTGGACAAATATATACAAACTAATTACTTGTCAGCTAATTATATTTGTACTGCACTTAGGGATGTTTCTCGAATATATTGTGACTGATTGATGCTAAAATTTATATAAAGTTCTGTACCAAGTATCGTAATGGAGGGTTGGATAAATACATAAATTTAATAATACTAGGGTAAATAAAAACAGCAACATCTTAGTAAAAATTGATGAGGAAAAGAATGAATGTATATATACATTTTTCTGTGAAATGAACACAAAAGCTTAATAATAAACCCAGTGAAGATGCTTCTTGAAATTTCTAAGATATAACAACAAAGGCGTAAGTATTACAAACCTTGGGCTAACAACAGAAATATATTTAAACATTTATGTTTACTGTTTACCA
>CM042148.1:54325249-54335249 GCA_023376005.1 Doryteuthis pealeii | reverse complement strand
AGAGAGAGAGAGAGAGAGAGACTATGAATAGCACATGTTATATATCATATTAGTTTTCATTCGGTAATCTCTTTCAATCTCAAAGTATTTCGTATTCAAAGTATTTCGTATTCTTTTCTCGTGTTTAGGTAACTAACCATAATAAGTCACTATATTATCCCCGATGCCGCCTTTCTTTTCACTTGTACTCGTCTCTTTTGTATCGCCATACAAATGTGTAGTAATATGTCCTCCAATATCAATTCGGAACGAATTTTGCGTCGTTCGATTTAATTACTTATCTTTCTTTGACAGATCCATCTTACATTGCTCACTGTTTGCCTTCATTGTAGCCATAAACGAACCTTTTCAAAGTTTGGCACAAGGTCAGGGAGTATTGGAGCGCCCAGTAAGAAATCGAACTCCTAGACAAGCTTGCTAATCATTATACCGCACACTTATTCACATATGATTTGTACTCTTAAGTAGGTATTTACCCGACCCGTTCACCACTGGTAGGATTTGACACAAGGTTGTAAGTATGGGGTATCCAGCTAGGACTAATGTAATATATTTTCTAACCATTGCTAACCATTATACCACGATGGGACGCTCCTATTTATCCAACCCGTGCGCACGGGTAGAATGTGACACAAGACTGCAAGTATGGGTCATCCAGCGAGGATCGAACTCGCTGTTCAGTAGTAACGAATCTGCGAGAATAGCTTGCTAACCATTACACCACGCGAGCCTTCCCTGTTCTTGCTATTACAGGCTTGCTTGATTCGCAAACTTAGGTTAGCTCAGTATTAATCTCGTATATATATTTACAAACCCCTCCACACGAGCAAGATGCAACACAAGATCAATTTCTTAAGCGGAGTTTAATAGGTTTGAATTCAGGGTTTTCTTTCTACTAGACTGGTTACCTATCCAAGGTTAAAGAGCACAGTCTGTCCTATTATTTACCCATAGATGGGGGAGAATGGTTGGATGCGTACCTTTCCCAAGGGTATTAGCGCTATGTGAAATGTAAACAGCATCGTTCAGGATTTGAACTCGGATCGATGAGTCCATTTCTACACAACTCTAACCATTACACCTCACGCCTATCATTAGTCTCGTATAAGGCAACAAGTTTTGGAGAACAGTGAGGATCGAACTCACTACACAGTAGTTGGTCTGATAGTGTAATGTTTGGACGATATATCCTTTAAAAGTGATGACCATAAGAAAACTAAATGACACATATTTTTCTTTCTTATGGTAAGATTAAATTTTGAATGGTATTTATATATTTTTTTATATACGTTTCAAACTTGATTGATCATTAATGAAGTGTGTCTGATCCCTGGAGATTTAAGTCCAGGGCTACATCTCCACATTGATTTAAAAAAGGAATGGTTATGAGTTGCAAGGCTGTTGTGGCAAAGGCCGTGAAAACGGGATATTTTTTTTTATCTATACGTGGGTTTTGTTTTGTTTGTTGGGTTTTACGGCATGTCACCCCTTGTTTGGTTATTTTATACAGAAAACTTTTTGGTCTATTCATGCTTGTTGGATATTCAATTTTTTAAAACTCATTTTAAAAACATTTTTTAAAACACGTTTTTTTTCTATTTAACACATGGATGGGACCCTAACAAGTACTACCAGGTGGGTCTGGGAATAATGACGATGAAGGAGTACTCCACACTCCCCAGAGCTCCAAAATCGGAACTTCATCATTAGATGCAGTTTAACGTCATACCCAGGATACTAAAACGCTCAGCCACCGTCTTCAAGCACATATATGATAAAAACGGTTGGGATTGGCATAATGGCAATAGGGTTCAGACAATCAAGTGCTAAGGCTTCACGTTACCAGCCAATTGATCGGAAGGGGCCTCTCCGACCGGCCGTCTAACTTAAGTAAGGGCCAAAGTGGAGTGTTGCATGTCAGGGACTGGTCATCCGCCAGGATTGCGTCCTTAAGCTTCACGGTTCACCACTCATGGTCAATAGGTGGCATCCATTTGGGGATTTTACCTCTCTGCAGAGGTGCAGTTGGTGTATTCTTCTGTCCCACCCAGGATCAGAGTTATACGAAGAGATCATGTGTTTACAAACAGTTATATTATATCAATTATTCCTTTCCAATACAAATAATTTGCATACAATTGTATTGTTGAAAGTATCCTTACCTAATACTAATAATTTATATACAATTATATGGTTTAAAAATATTCCTTTGAGAATATAGATATGATTACAATCAGACATTATTAGATAACTCATAATGAGTTGATATGCTATTAAACAAATAAAACAAATAAACAAACAACAAACACACTTTTGTATATGGGTGCTTTATAATAACATGTAGAAAAATGACACATTTTTCTTTTCGTTGCTGAACCATTTTCGAATTTCGATTTGACAACTTTTGCATTCGTTTCGTCTGATTTATAATAATACAAGTCAGTAAGTTCACCTTTTCTTTGATGTCTTTAAAAATCATCATCTGTCAAAATAAATATATTCCAACAGATACCTTCAAGTAGCTTCCATATGTTATTAAAAAATACATTTTCTATTTCCTATCTCTACACGACTTTTCATAATAGTCTCAGCCATTTCAATTTGTACTTTTCCTAGCATGAAGTCAGTTCTGGAGATTTTGGAAGTGAGGACTGCCGCTTCATTGCTATTACTCTCAGGTCCACTCTGATCCGGAGGGTTAGCACCTGTTAGGGTTCCATCTATGAATAAAATAAGTACGCTGCAGAAGGCTAGGACCCCCCCCCAAAAAAAAGGGTTGTCAAACGTATGACACTAAACTGCATCTTAAAGTTTGATCGTCTATTTTTCTGACATAATCGCCATTTTGGTCGATGTATTTTGTAGGGCAGACTGAGTTCTTTAGCTTTGGTTCGGCAACCAGTCTCGAAGAAGGAAAACTCTTACACGTGGTGGAGGGGGGTAGGTAAATACATACACTACCATTTAAGATGGAATCGTGCGTACCATAATGGTTATCGTAGTATGAAATGGACTCGCCGAGCAGGGTTCAAATCTTGGCCGAGGCATGTTATGTTTCATTTTGCGATAATTCTCTTGACAAGCTGTCGGTTAAATAAACTAGAATTGCTTCTTTTGCCTTTGTAGGTCAATCGGTTTTTGTGAAATAAAAACTCCGAATTTAGATTAAAGTTCGTTTATTTTTGCAGCATTTCGCAAGTTTTTTTGTAGCAAAATCGGTAGCGGTTAGATGATTGATGTTCAGTGACATCAAGTTGACCCCAACTTCCTGTCGCTGGGAAATGGTGGGAAATAAATTTTTAGCTAGCTTAGTTAAGCTGGAGACGTCGTAATGTAAGCATCGGCTCCACTTAACTCCATGTGCGGTTGAGAAAGTTCTGGTTCTAAATAAAAATGTGATCACAAAATACAAGCCATGAGTTGTCCCTGTGAGAACTAATGACAGCCTTGGATAAATCAGACCAGCATCTTGAATAACCATACCAGTCAACAATAAAAGAGATAGAAGCCTAAGAAAGACCAGTTAGAAGAAAAAAATGAAGCTGGCAACAGATTACAGAACAATAACAGAAGAAAGTACCAGCCAGCTACTCAAGTAAGTAAAATAAAGCTTTAGATATGAAGACATAACCACGGATGCCTCTCATATCTCATAATCTTAATAGAAACGAACTCTCTCGCCATAATAAATACCCATGATAGACTGATAGGTATATAACACTGGGCAACTGATCTAGGAGAAGGAAGAATGAATTAAAAATCAAGAGATGGAGTAGTTCCTAAGTTTTGTGTCTAAATTATCAAATAACAACATTGAAATCCGGATTAACATAAGTTTATTACCTTCGATACAAAATATATAAAGGAAATATAATCCAACACGCAGCTTTTCCACAGCAGTAATTAAATCTCTGTAGAAAACTAGCTACTATTCCGACCACTCCTCGTGTAGTCCGTATTATTTATGTGTTTTGTTGGATGAGTCCAACATCCTTGTAGTGGAAATATCTATCCTTACAACGTTGACTTCCATCTATTGCAACACTTGCGACGACTCTTATGTCAAGTTGTATCGCAGCTTAGACTACATAGATTTTGTAAAGAAGGGAGACTTGATGCATCGGCAAATTTCAGTGTTCAAAATCACTTGCTCAGACAGGGGCGTCCAATCGTGATGTAATCGTTAGCAAGCTCGTCTCACAGATTCATTACAACTGAGATCAAACCTAGCAGTGAGTGCTATATTTACGACATTGAGTCACATCCTGCCCATGGAGGACAGGTTGGGTATTAGAGGGCACTGAAAGTGATGTAATTGTTTTCTAGCTAGACTATCAGCCCATCGTTCGTGAGTTCGATTCTCACTGGATGCCCCAAAATACGTTGACTTCAATATCTAACAGCACATGGACCACATCGGTGTCGTAAAGAAGGTAGACTTGATGCAGGATCAAATGTCAGTGTTCCATACAACTTTGCTCAGGTGGGGGGCATCCTATCATGGTGTTAGCAACTAGCAAACTAGTCTAGCAAACTTATTACCATAGAATAGCAAGATCAATCCTCGCTGGATGCCCCATACTTGCGAGCTTGTGTTACATCCTACCCATTGCGAACGGGTTGGGTAAATAACTATGGGCGTCCACTCGCAGTGTAATGATTACCAAACTAGTCTCGCAGATCCATTACTACTGTATCTAGATGGATATCCCATACTTGCGGCCTTGTGTCACATCCGACCCGTAGTGAATGGGTTGAGTTAATAACTATGGGCGTCCCATTGTAGTGGGTCCTGTTGGTTTTTGGTTAGAAAGAAAGAGGATGGGTAATGGGTAGCTTTGACTAACAAGAGGAAAAGTCCCTTTGGTTTGAATTCAGTTTTCCTTCTCCTAAACCGGTTGCCATATAACAGTTTAAAGAGCCCAGTCAGCCCTACTATTTACTCATAGCTGGAGGGGAATAGTTGGATTTGTACCTTTGCCAAGGATATTGGCGCGATGTGAAATCCAAACAACCACGTCCATGATTTGAACTCTTCTCACCGTGTCCATTTCCTACGATGGTAACCATTACACTACGCGCCATAATATAACCTTTGAAATATACATACAGTTATTTTAAGTTGGTAAAATTGTTTACAATATTACGTTAGACGAGCATTACAAGATTCTACTGACTTGATATCGTCTTTCTTTTGTTTCTGTAAACAGATGCGACGTGTGCACTTTTTAAAGATCCTTCTATTAAGACAGACAGAAATCTGTTCCAGATAAGTCTGATAAAACTTCAATGGAGTTGTTAGCGAATTCATAATAAACAACATTAAGTAAAAGATTCTTGTGATTTCTGTGTTTAACGAACGCATTCATGAAAACGTATAAAGAAATAATAAAGAAATAAGAAACAGATTCAGATAATTAACAGATTGATATTAAACATTAACTTTCTTATCATTTGTTTGTTTAATGGCATATCGACTTCGTGGCTATTTAATTTTTTTTCAGGCTGTTGTCCTGATATTTATTGTTATATACACAACGTTTCGGTCGATGTACCCTAACAGATACTACCACCTGAGTGGTAGTATCTGTTAAAGTCCCTTCTATGGGTTAAATAGAAAAAAATGAGTTTAAAATAATGTTAAAATATTTGAATACTCATCAAGAAAGAATAAAAAAAACGTCTTCGGCATAAAATAACCCAACAAGGGTGGATATATACTTTTATTTGTCCGTATTTATGAGATGAAGCTTGATAATTATAAGATTTTGGACTATTTTCCTAATCTTTATTGTATATAAACACAATGCTAAGGCCACAGTAATCAGAGCCCGAAGTTACTGTGGCATGAGCGTTGTATTTAGAGTAGCGTAGACACAAAGTTAACGACGCTTGGCGACAGGTAGTTTCTCGTCTAAGCGATTTACAAACTAACTGAGTTACTTTACGAGCGTATTTTTCATTATAGTATATACTCGATATAATGAAAAATACGCTCATAGATAAATAACTTACTATTCAGTTGCAATGGATCAGCGACACTTGCTTACTAACCAATACATCCCGATGGGACGCCCTTAGTGTTAAATAAAAATACTTGAAACTATACAACTGTGTGCAAATTATATGTATTGGATAGGAATACCTGATACCATATACCAAGGTACAAATAAACTGTTAAAAACAACTCTACAAAAATGTAAATATGAATGCATAATAGAAGCGATTCCCTAACCTCATGGCATAGAATAACCCTATGCGGTTTGGAATGCCGTTAAAAATCAATCAATAGATAAATCAATCTAATATGGTAGGACACTATCATGATGGTTTTTCAGTTCTATCGCGAGGGAGTCCCAGTGGTGTTGTGGTTAACGTGTTGGACTACGACATCGAGTTACGTTCACTTTTGGACTAACACCCTTTGAGAAAGGTAAGATCCACCCAACTATGGGCAAAATAGTACCACTATTGTAATTCAACAAGGTGGCTTTAGCATTATATAACCCGTGCAGGTTGATATGCCAATAAAAGAGACCAACCCAATCCCATTACTCCCAGGTCCACTCTAATCCGGAGTGGTAGTACCCGTTAGGTTCCCATCGATTGGTTAAATAGAAAAATGAGTTTTGAAAATATGTATTAAAAAATGAGTTTAACACAAAAGACTGAGTTTTAAAAAATTGAATACCCATCAAGAATGAATAAAAAAAACGTCTTCAGTATAAAATAACCCAACAAGGGTTGACATACCGTAAAAACCAACAAACCATCTAACCAGCCAACCAACCAGTCAACGTTTAAGTTCTATCGCTGTGTGTCTATATATTTTCCATTTAAATTTTTTTTCGAATTCGCTTTTTAGATCACCAATGAAACCATATGACAATCTACATCTCGCGGCTTTTGTTTCGGTTTGTTACAAAGCAACTAAATATCTCCAAGGAATTTCAGTGTCATTTTCGATGATGGATGTCCTCAGAATGCAAGCTGTTCCTAAGAACACGATCTTTGACAATTCTTTCGGATACGGTACGGCAGAAATACCTCGCACATTTTAAACTGTTATCTGTGTAATGCATTTGGTAATGACTAGTGTCAATCCATTCACCATGGGTAGGATGTGACGCAAGGTCGCAAGTATGAAGCATCCTATGAGGATTGAACTCGCTATTCATTAGTAATGGGTTGGGTTATTTGTGCGTGTGTTTGTTTGTTTGTGTTTGTGTGTGTGTGTACTAATATAGATATTTATTTATGATCATCTGCATGTATCTATCTTTCTATTTTTCTGCATCTTTATCTTTAGTTTATCTTTCTAAGACGTGAAATCAGCCATTGCAATACTCATTGCCCCGAAGAGGACACTTTATTTGATTATATAGGTGTGTGTATTTGTATATATGTATGTGTGTGTGTGTGTGTGCCGTCAATCTATCTACGTAACTCCATTTTATCTATCTGTCTATCTAATTATCTAAGTCTGTTTTTATCTGTCTGTTCTTGTCTGTCTGTGAGTGACTTAGCGCTATAAGACCGATACCCTTTCAGATTGGTTGATTGGTTGGTTGATGTTTAATGGCATATCAATCCTTGCGGGTTATTTAATCTAGCTTTTATACCATCAGTTACGACCATGGCTTAGACCGGTGCATAACACGCGTTTGCAGTTGAAATGCAAAAGACTGATGAATCTCTAATTGCTTCACAGAGAGATTTTCGTGCACATTTCCTGTTACGTTGTAATGGTGCTGCTCTTGATAAAAAATCGATATTGCTATGGGCTGAAAATTCTATCAGGAACAGCATAATAATGGTAAGACATTTACTCGATGGAGCTACCATTGCCACTCGACTAAGTTCACTTGCACCAAGCACGTGACAGTTTAAAATGTGAGAGTTATTTCTACTCTACTCTGTATCATTATTAATGCTTCTCAGAAATAAATTTGGGATGTATGTCCTTGGTATCGAATTCCCTGAGATATAACATACCTTTCTGAAAACTCTTGCTGTATCGACTATTGCACATGTATTGATGCATGTGGTAATACTATTGTTACACCAATGTCTTTTAGGATAGTTTGGTATCTTTGTTTAATGGCACATCAGTCTCTGTGGGATATTTAATACCGAAGCTATCCCTGTAGAAAAACGGTAGTGGTTTTATTTAACCAATGGTAAGCATCTTTCAGGAATTGTTTAAACTTACTAGTTACTAGCTTAAAAGCCGCTTAATCTGGTGGCAATTAAGTTAGCTCCAACGGAAGGCTTCAAATTGGGCATTCGGACTAACAATGACACTTCAATGAGTACATATTAAATGTTATCAAACTTGAACAATTATATGTAATTTCATATTGAGCCTTCAAAGACAATTTAATGTACGTAGGTCCTTACTTTCGATGGATTTTGCAATCAATTTTAATTATTCCCAAATTTATTTTCAAGTTATAAAAATTGTTATCATACAAAAATGTTCGACGCAAAAAAGTCCCGTAATTCTTCCACACGGCCATCGAGCGTACACCCAGAGGTGATCAATGTAAGTTTTTGTTAATCGACTTACACTGACGTGTCTATCTACAGGTGTACACCGAAGAACATCGCTTATGTGTTCGTCCTTTCTATCTAGCTTTTTCTCTAACGGTTTCGTTAAAGTCTAAGTGGTGCAGACATACAGTAACACTGTCATGGCTACAGATTGAAAGAATTCTTGCTTTATCTTATCAGAGAGATCAGATTTACATATGATAATCTGACTATAGCAATGCATCCCTTTCATATGCATATATTGACATCGCTTTCTGTAGATGAGATATTGCTACTTAGGTATGTGAACTCGTCCATTAATTTCACATAAATAAATAAGGGGTAATATTTTATAATCACATTTAATTTTAATTGTTATTTCCCTCCACAAATTATAATGATGTGAACGATAACGAACGCAGACTTCACATTATCATTATCCATTTACAAATTGGACTGGAAATTACTTTATTCTTTAATTCATAGCATATAAACTTTATTGCACTAGCAAGAATAAACTTGCGGTGTTACCGTGACATACCGAGAGTAATCCCAAAAGTAAAGTCTCCAAAATATCTAGAAATCACAGAAACGTTTATTGTTTATTGTCAATGATGTTTACATAATTTTAAAGTTTCAACATTTTTTACATTTCGGTCGATGCATTTTTGTTGGCGCTGAGGCAGTTTTTGTATGTCTAGGTCATGCCAGCTCGCCACCATGCCGTTCTTGTGGACGTTCTTGGCATCCTTGTATGACTTGTCATATACTTCCGTTAATTGGCGATGAATTTCAATCGGTTTTAATGCGTTTTGCATTTTAAAACCGAATAACTTCATACTTGGCAGTAGCATCAATCGGGAGCTCCATCAGAAACGACTGCCAAGCCAAGACTGAGCGTGGCAGCAAGGCGTGCGCAGGCGCAACAAACACATCAGTGTTGCCAATAACCACACGAACAATTTCCATGAGACTCATTACTTTGCAAACATTACTTTAGGAATTACTCAGGTATGTAAGTACAAACATCAGATCGTTATAATTTAACTTACCTGTTTGTGTAACCCGTATTAAATACACTTCGAAAGCTTCATTCACTCTAAGAGACACATCTATAGAAAGATTTTATGATAGGAGAGAATATACCATACAATAGTCACAGTTGAGTTTGTTACGCTGACTGCATTTGAATCTGGTATATGTAAGCAAGTTTATAGAAAACGTTCTTTATGCAAATGCCCACACAAACACGTACGCACATACACACCCTAACACTCCACCCCCCAAAAAACAAAGAAAAGAAAAGAAAAGAAAAGAAAAATAATGTATGTCCATATGTGTACTTACAGATGCACATACTTCATAAGAATACATGCGCGCGTATCCACACAAAGCATACCAATACACATAGACAAATCCACATACACTTATGCATAGATACCCACTACTTAAATACCAATATATATAT
>CM042148.1:54320249-54322749 GCA_023376005.1 Doryteuthis pealeii | reverse complement strand
AAAGAGAAATATAGAGAAAGAAAGAAAATAGAAATATAAAAAGAGAAATCGAGGAATAGAGATATGAAAAAGAGAAATAAGAGGAGATAGAGAAAGAAAGGGAAAGGAATATAGAGAGAGAGAAAAGAGAGATGAAAAGGGAAAGAAAGGGGAACAGACAGATGTTTAATAAAGAGGAAGACATTCTTTTTACATCAATTATTCATAAGTGAACAAAAGGATGCATGGTTAATTTTCTTTTTATATTTTATTGAGGACAAAAACAACATGAAGGAACAATCAAACAAACATGAAACAAAGTGTTTGTTCCTGAAAATTTTAAATATTGAATAACAAGACAAAAAACAAAATGGCGAACAAAATTAGACTAATTATACCCGTCGTCGTCGTCGTAGTCAAGTCATCGTCGCGATACGTGAAGATGTTTTGTGAAGACAAATTATGTGAAGACATTTTCGGATGCAATCTACGTGTTATCATCATCTACAAAGTCACATTTTTAAAATCTATTTTAGTATGTGATCTAGATTCTATCATCTGTTTATCATGGCTTAAATCTATATATTAATACTCGTGTTCCTAGATTGTACGATCGTGATCATCTTGCAACACACTCTGGTTAAAAAAATGAGACCGTCCGAAGATGAAATGAAAAAATGTAAATCCTGATTATTCGGTGTTGCTTATCTGCCGAATTCTTATTTTCATGAGTGTCGTCACCTTAGCTAAATAATGGACTATTCTGTTTTTATTATATAGAAAGGGAAGAAAAAAACATGCTATACAAAAAAAAAAAAAAACATAATAAGAAAGAAAGAAAAAAGAGAGTATGGGAAAGATAGAGGGAGGGATTGAGCGTGCGGAAGTGATATCGCTAATCTATTTCAATCGAACACGATGAAAAGATGAAAAGAAAGAAAGAAAGAAAGAGAGAGAGAGAGAGAGAGAGAGAGAGAGAGAGAGAGAGAGAGAGAGAGAGAGAAAGAGAAGAGAAAGAGAGGGAGTGTGTGTGTGTGTGTGTGTGAAAGAGAGAGAGAGAGAGAGAGAGAGAGAGAGAGAGAGAGAGAGAGAGAGAGAGAGATTGAGAGAGGGAGTAGATAAGGGGAAGGGAGAGGGGGAGTTCAATAAAGATTATTATGATTTTTACATATTGAACTTATGCAATAGCTCTTAAAGTAAACATGTCAAACGTTGTAATAATAAATTATCATACAGTAATATATCCACTAGTCTTGCAAGTAAAACATGATTATATTTTATCCTCATCATCCTAACTCTCTAGTCGTTACATTCTAGAATCTTTCAATGATGGTGTCTTGGTGAAAGCTTACAATCGTCACATTGAACACACCAGGTGACCATAGCAGGTTCTATAAGTAACCACATATCAAAATAACTTGATTTGGCATTAAATGACCAGATGTGCCGTAAGAACAAAAAAGATAGTTTTGTGAAAAAATGGTTTTGTAGCTGAAAACTTGCTCTGTGTTAACGGTTACCTTCTCTATATCTGTTGTAGTTTCCACAGAAATACGACGGCGACATCTCTTTCTATATCTACCTCCGCACTTTGATGTAATAATTATGTTATTTCTATTGTGTTATATATGAATAAAAAGATTTAGAAACTTTTACATCAAGATGATATTTCTTGTGGCTTCGTCGGCTGTTGTTGATTTTATCATTGTGCAAAATGGCGGTGCGTCTTGTGAGTGATCTAATCTTGTTTTCATCCGATGGAGAATGCCAAGAGTGCACGAGAGGCTGACAAGCAGTCAGTGCACGGCACTTTTGTCAAATATTTACAGATTGAAACCTGGTATTTCTGGGTGACGCCTCTATAAACAGAGAGAAGAAGAGAGAGGATAAGAAGGAAGGTTGAGGTTGTTGTTGTTGTTGTGGTGGTGGTGGTGAAGAAGAAGAAGAAGAAGAAGAAGAAGAAGAAGAAGAAGAAGAAGAAGAAGAAGGGATGGATAAGAAGAAAAAAAGACGAAAAAGAAGAATGGCAAATGAGAAGGATGGCTAAAAAGAAGTAGTGGAAGAAGAAATGATAGTTGTAAAAGAAGGGAAGAAGAGGAATAACTACGAATTAAAAAGAGAAAGAAGAAGAAGAAGAAGAAGAAGAGAAGAAGAAGAAGATTTACGAATGAGGAAAAAGAAGAAAAAAAGAAAAAAAGTACGAATGGGGAAGAAGAAGAAGAAGAAGAAGAAGAGGTACGAATGAAGAAGAAAAAGAAAAAGAAGTACGAATGAAGAAGAAGAAGAAGAAGAAGAAGAAGAAGAAGAAGAAGAGGTACGAATGAAGAGAAAAAGAAAAAGAAGTACGAATGAAGAAGAAGAAGAAGAAGAAGAAGAAGAAGAAGAAGAGGTACGAATGAAGAAGAAAAAGAAGTACGAATGAAGAAGAAGAAGAAGAAGAAGAAGAAGAAGGAGTAGGAGGAGGAGGAGGAGGAGGGACACTGTTGTAGTTTTAACAAATTACACAACGCAGATAGCGATT
>CM042148.1:54307749-54315249 GCA_023376005.1 Doryteuthis pealeii | reverse complement strand
GGCAAATTTGTGTTCAGGGTCATGTCAATCTGAGCAGATTATGAAATGTGATCTTTTGCAATTCTGGTATATATATATATATATATATATATATATATATATATATATATATATATATATATAGGGTGAACCACAAAATGCCCACTATTTTTGTATAAATTATACCTCCAGTTTAAATTGAGATATTTTGAATCTGTTTGTTTCATATTATTGAAAGTTTTGTTTTTTATTTAGATAAAATAAAATTGTTAACATGTACAGAATATCTACTGCACAGTAGGAAGTTGAATGAACAGGGAATGAACATGCTTTGTGACAAGAAAATCATAGAAATATGGCACAAACCTTAATACGTAACTTCAATGGTTATTAATAATATTTAAAAATTGTATCCTGCATACGCACGAGTATTTGTGAGTTAGAAATTTAATTTTTTAGTAGATATTCTGAAGATATTAACAATTTTATTTTATCTGAATAAAAAACAAAATTTTCAATAACATGAAACAAACAGACAAAAAATTTTGGGGGGACATCCTGTATATATATATATATATATATATATATATATATATATATATATATATATATATATATATATATATATATATGATTGAAAATCGCATATACGAGAACCTGTTAGTAACCAAGTGCCATTGACTCCATGTGCACGTTACGTTAACTTCCCCACTAATTTCCTCAATTCAGATAACGGGATCAGCGAACCTAGTTTTTAATTTTGCTTGTAACTGTTTCTATCATTGACACAAGAATAACTTTGGAAAAGGCTTGAGTCTTTCAATGTGCTGAGCCTCATCGTCCAGTTATAGACCGTACATAGCACCTCCAAGATGGTTGTCAGAATTCATACCAGGGGTTATACCCACGGCTTGACATCAGGTTGCTGTGGCCTATAACGTGCAGATTGTTTTCTCTGTCCTGGGTAAGACACTAAATTGCATCCGGTAGCGAGGCTCCGGGCCTTAAACTTTGGGGAGTGTGGAATCACTCCTTTTTTTGTCATTACGCACAGGTTCACTCTGACCAAGAGTGGTTGTATCTGTTAGGGTCCCATGTATGGGTCAAATAGACTTGTTTGAGTGCTTACCTGTTTAAAATAGTTGTAAATATACAATTACTGTTTCACATCGTGTATACTGCGCATTTTCTTCCATCTAAAAGTACCACTATTTTTCTATTGTGCATCATATCTTTAATCTCAGATGAAACTCTGCGATGTACAAGAGAACTGTTTTTTTTATTGTTGAAATTTTCGTATGTAATTAGGATGGCACGTTATCTACACATACGTAGTATACATAGGAGAATATATAGTTATTTACTTAGTTGTGACACAAGGTCAGATCTATGGGAACCCAGTTAGACTAAAACTCACAAGAAATAGTTTGCTAATCTAGCTTGTTAACCATTACAGCACGTGGAATGCCATCCGGATGAAATTTGAGATCATAATCTGACTTCGGAATACAATAAACTAGTAAGGTTGGCATGCCTTAAAACCAACCACACAACTAACCAATAAACCAAACAACTCGGTATCTGAAGTGGTAATAGATATTTGCAAACAATCCTCTGTGCTAACAAGGTTTGAGATGTCTTATAACCAACCAACCAGCAACCAACTAACCAACCAACCAACCAACTTGGTCCCTGAAATAGGTACAGCCATTCTCAAGTAAGTCTCTGTACTAAAAATGGTTGGCATGCCCTAAAACCAAACCACCGGCCAACAACCAATCAATCAATCAATCAATTTGGTCCATGATGTGGTTATAACTACTCGCAGGGAAGCCTATGAGCTAACAAGATTTGGCATGCCTTAAAACCAACCAACCAACCAACTTGGTCTCTGAAGTGTTAATAGATATTCCCAACCAAGTCTATTTTCTAACTGTACTGAATTGAAGGACAAAGTAAAAGACCCAAAGTGCCCAGCACAGATCTCTAACGATCAAATCATCCCGATCAAGGGACGCATGCATACAATACTTCTTTTGAACTTATCAAATGTGAAATAAACTATCAACATATTGGTTTTAAAATGGGTGAATTTTTAGCGATTTTTTCCAATAATTAAAACATTAGAATCTAATTTTTTGGGGTGGGTTGGAGCGTTGCTTGAAACGCAGGAATTCATTTGACCTCTTATCCATTTAGTGAGCCAAAAAATCGCGTGGTTTCAGGGGGTGGGGGGTCGTTCACCCAGGAAGTATCTGCACTATCGCCTAAAAAGGACAGAGCCGGATTTATTGCTTGACAGAACCATGCATTTTTATGTTTATCTAATGTTTATCCACCCTGGTTGGAGGAACGGAAAATAAACCAAATCTTGGAAGAGTTGAAATGGGAATTTTGTCGGACGCGGGTTGGGGCATAGGTGGTCTCGGCCATTTTGGTTGTCTTTATATTAAATGAAGGTTCTTATGATGTGAGTGAAAATAAAAATAAAATATACTGAATTTCATACAAACAAAAAACACGAGACACTTTGTCGACATAAAATGTCATATAATACATCTGGAATGTTGAATAGCGAACGGCTTGTCCAAAAATTGATAAATTACCGCTGGCTTTATATTTAATTAGATAAAATTAAACATCTATTTAATCCTTTTATAAATATTAACGTTATAAAATTAACGTTATTAAAACTTATTAAAACAATGCTCTTATTATTTAAGCATTTTTCTTTTTTATACCCTGTCGGCGTGACTTAGAATACGCTGAGTGTATCTTTTGCTGAGAAGTAAGATCCCCCCACCTCAAAATAGGAATGTCCTGGGTATTACACTAAGCTGAATCTGGAGATGAGGCTCAACTTCTGGAGATATAGGAAGTGTAGAATACTCCTTAATTGTCATAACTCCAAGGTCCACTCTGACCCGGAGTGATAGTACCTATTATGGGTCAAATAAATGTTTGAAAATCATTAGTATTACATAAGAATACGTATGTAATCTTTTTGTATTAATAGTTGAACTGGAAGCAGGGGGTTAAAGTTTAGGTACCGGACATGTATGTCAAAAAGGGGGCGGGGCCCCCCTTAAATAAAAATTGTGATAACATAAAAAGTAACTGGTACCTCTAAAGGGGTGGGGGTCATTCCTAAATTGAGGTTACCAAACAAATACCTGATATTAATAGTATTTTTGTAATTTAACCATTACAGTTCTTTTAGACAAGAACAAAATAAGTAAAATTATTCTAATTAATTATTATTTTGATAACTCCATTGCAATCTATTAGATTTCCATATGCCACAGTTGAATGAGTTGTATATCTTTATCAAATTAAAAAATAACTTGATTAATTAAGTAAAAATTAAAGTTAATAGAAAAAATAACATGATGACAAAAAAAAATTGATAAAATTATTATAAATTATTTTAATTAATGATTTAGATATATAAACAAATTATCTATGTTATATCGACATCTAGATAATACATGTTATGCTTAATTCATTGATACCAGGAACTTTTGCAATATCACAATTTTTCTTTAAGGAACTCCCTCTTTTCGGCATATATGTCTGGTACCTAAATTTGACCCCTCCCTTCCCCCTTAATTGCTTACTAAGTATCATTATTAGTTATGCGTACAAACAAATGACTGTTATTAAATAGAAATAATTACTTGAAACTATATAACTATTAGTATAGGAATACTCGAAAGTATACAACTGTGTGCAAATTATTTATATTAGTTAGGGATATTTGATATCATATAACTGTATGGAAAAAAAACTCTTAAGAAACAACTACACAGAGAAATGGAAATATAAACGTACAATGTACGCAATTCCTTAACCTCTTGGGATAAAACAACTTCAGAAGTTAAATCAATCTATAATTTAAAAAAAAAGTTCTTCATTCATTTGTTAAATACAGTCCTTCTGGTATTTATAATAATTTAATCTAAGGTTATCTGTTTCTCCCAATTTATCAAGTTTGCATCGTATATTACTTGGAATTAATAAAATTAGATTAGGGTTTTGTACTGATATTTTTTCTTCTTTTCTTATAAAAGTTAACAACCGAAACTGAACCGTATCAGATTCGAACACCTCTCACCCAGTTTAAAAATATATACGAGCCAGTTTAAAACGAAACAGCGAAACGTCACCTATGACACTCACAAGGTAACTTGCTCCATACGCGTTCGGGACACGGATAACGAATTTCGCTTCTCGCCGTGAAAAATCCTCTTCAATTCCACACGGTAAGATTTGTCCGACATGATATAAATATAAAAATTTATGGCATAGTTCAGCTGGGATATCACCTCGAAGGAGCTGAAGACGGGCATCAGCTTTCGGATGTAGTTCACCTGGCTTTTGCCGTAGCGACGCAGCGAGATGTCAATGTAGAAGGAGGTGGCCGCCGCCGGGCACATGGTCACTATGTACGTTAAGGAGACGATGATAAGCATTATGGATGTTTTGTTCTTTCGCCGGTGCATGCGAGTGACCCAAACGGCCGAGCTGAGGTGCTCACTCTCGATCAGTTGAGGTAGGAGACACATCTTGTAGACGACCATTCCGTTGAGTAGACAAGCCAGGGACATTGGCAGAAGGAAGAGCATGCTGAACTTATAGAAGTACAGGTCAAGTTTCAGGTAGATGTCTTGATATTCTTCCTTGGACACACAGACACTTTCTCTCTGTTCGATCATCACCAAACGAAAAACCTGTAACAAAGAAACAGTGAGAATTAACAAAAGAGAGAAAAAAAGGAGTAAATAAATCTACTATAATAGATAAATGATGAGATGAGAAAACTTTGAAACATGAAGGTGAAGATCGTACCAATTGTAATCGGCGCCCTTGGAACGATCCCCAAAGCTCTGGAACAGAATTTGGGTGAATTGGAAATCAGAAGAAAAATCGGGACCATCAAAACTGCAGCACTGTTGAGATCGGCTAAAATACTCAGAAGAGTCCTGGAGACCTGAGGAGACTCAGCCTCCAGTGAACCACCAGCTACAGCAGGTTTGAAAAACTCATAATAATCATAATAAATAAAACTCTTGTTAAACACAAGTTCAGGTAGCGTGGACATAGAGTCGACGGCGACTGGTTACTGATAGTTTCTCGCCAAGGTTTGAAGATCCCATTGGCAAAAACTGTCAGTAACCAGGTGCCGTTGACTCCATACCCATGCTACCTACCGAAGTTGCTGCCTTCTTTTTAAAAATGAACCGGTTGAAATAAATTTGTAATACGCCTGGTTATTAAGTTTTTCCTTTATGTCAAATCATCTAGGCTATATCACCACCCCCTTTAATTTTTCTGAAATGTTGTCAAGCTGTGGACTATCTTAAAGTTAGACAATCTCCAAAAATTTGAGTTTCCAATTCCAAAAATTATGTCAATTTTTTTATCTTTCCAAATTTGGGGTGGGGACAAAAAATGGCGACGTTTTGTAATCTATTTTTTCAATAAAATGAGTTCTAGAGTTTTCCTCCTCTTATAAATCAATATAAATAAGTTCTTAGTTTGACGCGAAGTTTTATGCCGAATTTGGTCCAATATTTTTACTCTATAATTTCCGATCTATGTTAATTGATATTCAAAATTCCCACTAAAAGCAAATACTTTATTAGATAAAAAGACAGTTAACATATTTGTGTATAGAATAGATAAATATATATTTTTGTTCGTCATTAGGTGATGAACTTATCGACGAATCTACGTCTGTACCAAGTGAAATACACAAAACTGTTTTCTAATGACTCGTTTAAAAGGTGTTATTATTCTAATTGATCTTTCGTTATAACCTTTGTAATAGAGAAAATCTACTCTTTGTTTTGCGGGTCGATTTAAACATACTTTACCATATCTTGCAACAGAAATGTTTTGTTTCTATTTTTTTTTTTCTTTTTTTTAGTTTTCAGTCTCTTCATACGAAAACACCAGAGGTTAATCTTACGAAATACATTTTTTTTCTTTTTCTTTTCCTCGTGAGAGAATAGCATGAATAGTTGGGTTGTTTAAGTGCATTTTCATTTGACAATATCTCATTCTCTACCTTTGTAGTAATCAGCAATATTCTGAAATCTAAATATATATTCCCGTGTCCCCGGGGAAAGAAAGCATCGTCAAGTTTATTTCTAATTTCTTTTATAATGAATTGAATAATTGTCAATAAAGATATATCTATTAAAAGTCAAGTCTAAGTAGAACAATAGGGTCTATATATACTTATCTCATTTCAATCTTTCTCTTTCTCTATCTGTTTTTATCTCTCATTCGGTCTGTCTGTCTGTCTGTCTGTCTCCCCCCTGTCTGTCTGTCTGTCTCTCTCTCTCTCTCTCTCTCTCTCTCTATATATATATATGTATAAGAGAGTTTTATAATTTGTTTGAAGCATTGTGTATATATTGGTTAGGAGGTTGATTTAGAAGCTATCACAATGCAGATGTAAAGAAAAAAAATAATACGGTAACAATGGTGTTGTGTGTTAACCTGTATTGTAAAATACAGGTTAACACACAACACCATTGTTACCGTATTATTATTTTTTTTCTTTACATC
The DNA here is from genome assembly GCA_023376005.1 of Doryteuthis pealeii. Classification (NCBI taxonomy): domain Eukaryota; kingdom Metazoa; phylum Mollusca; class Cephalopoda; order Myopsida; family Loliginidae; genus Doryteuthis; species Doryteuthis pealeii. The sequence goes on along the minus strand of CM042148.1, from coordinate 54,308,694 downwards.
TGCATTGTGATAGCCTTCTAAATCAACCTCCTAACCAATATATATATATATATATATATATATATATATTATATATATATATATATATATATATATAATACCGCATATATGTACACCCACACATATATATATATAATACAATAATATATATAATATATAGTATATTAATATATATATAATACTGCAATATTGGCCACCACTAATGTAACCATATACTATTGCAATATATATATATATATATATATATATATATATATATATATATATATATATATATTTGTTTAGCTTCATGTGTGTTAATAAATTGTTAGAAATAATTTATTTTTGTTTGTACGTTATTTTGTTTAATGACACCCAATGTCAAATCTTGTCTTTCTGTACGCTTTGTAAGCGAACAGTTTATTGGTCCATATCTTTGTTTGGTTTGGTTTGGTCAATAAAGACTGATAGAAATAATTTCCATAAACTCAATGTGTATCAATATATTTGCAGAAATTATGATGTTAGATTTTTCATTAACTTTATATGTATCAATAAATTGGAAGAAATGATTTTCATTGGCTCACAAACATATCTATTTGACCCATAGATACGACTTAAAAAGGTACTGCCACTTAGGTACAGAGTGGATCTGGGAGTAATGGCAATGAAGGGGTTAATCCACACGCCCCAGAACTTCACCAATAGATGCAGGTTAGTGACATTCCCAGGACACGGAAATAATTTAAGTCAATCAACTCCACACCTTTATTCTATTTAATGAAATCTCTATTTATAAAAATCATTTGAATACTAAAGTATCTACTTTTCTTTAAAGATATGTCCCTGGAGAAATTTTGAGTATCACTTATGCCAGAGCAAATGATTTAGCACAGTAGCACACTCTGTGATACTAACTACCATACACTATTGCAAGTCAGTGTGTAAAATAATTAAGTATCTCAA
>CM042148.1:54237749-54300249 GCA_023376005.1 Doryteuthis pealeii | reverse complement strand
CTCTTGACACGCAGAGTGCAAAATAAAAGAAAAATATCATTTGCTGATATACTTTCCATTTTCCCTAATGACTTGAGGCAGCTGACAATCAAGAAAAGAAGTTAATTTGAGAATTTCATCAGAGGTAATTGCTTCACAAATATTGTTTCACAAAGTTCCTTTTTATGATATAAATAGTTTGCAGGTCTCAAAAACATGCCTCACGAAAAAAAGTTCACGATGGGGAACACAGCGGTCACATCATAAACCTGTCATTTTTAAAACCTTAATTCATCTAGGTAATGATTTTGTCTGGTTGGTTCGTTGGTTGGATTTTGCGGCATGTCAACACTTGGGTTATTTTATGCTGAACACATTTTGTTTTATTCATTCTTGTTGGGTATTCAATTTTTTTTTCAAACTCCGGGTTAGGTAATGATTTGGTTTGTTTTCTTTGCTCAATGTCAGTGATATTTGCTGCCTACAGTCATCCTTATATATATATATATATTATATATATATATATATATATATATATATATATATATATATATATATATATATAATATGCATTTATTATTTAAGATTCTAATTTTATGGTGAGAAATGCAATACTAATTAAATCTTGGGAATCCAAAATCTTTGCATTGCGGATCTGGATTCTGTCCAGAATGTTTTTCATTTGGTCACGGAGCTGACCTGATCCCCCAAATGGTATGATATGTTTAGATACTGCGTCTAGGAGTAAAGTTGAAAAAAAATGACACACTGACATTCGAATTTATTAATAGAGATTTTTATTTTACAGTAATAAATACTATACTAATCAAAACGTGGGAGTCCAAAATTTCACGATTGTTAGTTCGGATTCGGACCGGAATGTTTTTAATTTGCTCACGGAGTCGGCCTAATCCCAAAATGGTATGATATGTTTGGCTACGGCCTCTAAGAGTAAAGTTGAAAAAAATTTGACACACTGTCATTCATATTTATTATTAGAGAAGAATACATAAACTTTATAAATGAAAGTTAATTTTTTGACAAGCATGAGTCATGTTGCTATGACAACGGAATTTTTCTAAAAGCAAAAGTGAAGGTGAATTGTCTCGAATCTTTATAATTTGATTACGATAATACTGAACATAAATTACTTAAGGTGTTGAAGTTTCTCAATCTTATTTTTTACATTTTAATTAAATTTTGTTAATAACTTTTTACTTCTTCCATTAAAACATTTAATCAACCAGTACATCAAAATAAGTCACTCGTACTATTATGATAAAAGCATTTTTATTGCATAAAAAAAAAAAATTCGCTTCCATGTCAATGCACTTCACAGAATGAAATTCATCATTAATCGGAGGAGTGACCTTGGTGTAGTGGCAAACGTACAGGACTGATATCATTGTATGCGAGTTCGAACTCTAGAGGCGCCATTATGTTCACTTTCAGACTAATAATCTTCGGAAAGATATGAACAGCACACCGTTATGTGGTTTGCGGAGGCACACATAGCATAACAGCTATTGTCACAGGAAATAGAATCGGTGACCGGAGTTCAAATCGGAGAAGGAAAACGCCGACTTCAAACCAGCTTAATTCCGTTTAAAAATTGAGTTTGTGTCACATCCTGTTCGTGGTGGAATGGTTGGGTAAATACATATATGGTTTTAAGCATTCTTGTTGACGACTAATAATTCTCAAACAGATCTGTTTGATCTATACATGGGACCCTCACAGGTATTACCATTCCAGGTCACAACATGTATTTACCCAACCCCTCTTTCACGGACAGGATATGACACAAACTCAATTTTTAAAACGGAGTAAAACTGGTTTGAATTTATAGATTCTAGAAAGATCGTTTACCCTACTATTTACCCCTAGCTAGGAAGGGGGGGGGGAAAGATGGATTCAGGCCTTCTCCAATGACATTTAGCGCCAAGTGAAATTTAAATAGACTTGTACAGGATTTGAACTCGAGTTGCTATGTCTATTTGTTGTATTTATTTATTGTATAATGTTCGATTTTTTTTGATTAAGGAAAGTTTGGTTTGTATCAACCATCGCTAGTTATTTAATGCCAAAGCTGGAGAAGAAAAATAGTGTTACTATTTAACCCGTAGCTGGGGGATGAGGGGTTCCGTCCCTATCGCTAGGGTATTAGTTCAAAAGTGAATGAAATAGCGCGAATGGAGTTCGAACTATGTTTCAACGATGTCGCAGTTCAGCACATTAACCACTACGTTACAGGTCTGGTTTGGCTTCTTTGTTTAATGGCATATCAACCTTCGTGGGCTATTCAATGCCAAAACCATACTAACAGAGAAAGTCGTGGCACTATTTAATTCATAGTTGGCAGATGAAGGGGTTCATATCTCTGTCCAGAGTATTAATCCGAAATTGAACGCAATAGTGAGACTGGAGATTGAACTCGCTCCAGCACTATAGCCACTAAGCCAGATTAATGTTTGAAACATTGTACATAAATGAAAGAGAATGAATATAATAACGCTGTTGTAGCAGTAGCCGTGACAATATTCTTTGAGTTAACATTCATTAAAATTACCAGTGACTTGTGCAGTTAAAAAAATGACGACAAGATTTAATTAATTTTATAATTACGTTATATTTATAAAGTATCCCCCCTCCCCGGAAAGCTTTAATTTCCTGAAGAAATCTAAAATGAATTAATGATAATCAATAACAATTGATTCTCAGCTTTATTTCCTTACTATAAATAAAAAACAATTATAATAAATGATATTAATTTTTGATACGCGCATATATTTCAAGACAACTTAATTTGAAATTTGCCAATTTTAAAATAATACATTTAAACATTTTTTTACAACGCAATGAGAAATGTGGAGATGAGCTAATTGATTATTGCAAATGTCTTTTATTTGTTTATTTATTCAAATACAGTGGTACCTTTTCCCAGTTACGAGCTGTCACTCGGTCGATTTTTTGCTTTGTGTTGAGAGCTAAAATTTGAGGTACGAGTGAGCTTCAGATATGCTTTTATTAATAAGTTCACTGAAAACATTTAAGTTTCCAAAATTATTACGCCAAATAAAAATATTAAAACACATTCCAGCATCATAATTCATTACATTTTATATATTACATTTGACACAATACTGTGCCATTTTTCTTAAGAAAACGTAACAATTAAAACGGTGTTTTTGGGGGTCGGTTTTTTTAGTGTTATTCGCACAAAGAATAGATACACGTTTGAGAGTTTCTCAGATAAAATCAATTCGGCTTCCCAAAATCGACAAATAATATTTTATGTGATCATAATCATTATCATCATCATCATCAAGATAGCGCTGATTCTATTGACTCTCTCACTCTCGCCATCCGTCCCTATCTGCCATTGCTCTTTGCAGGTCCTCTTCACGGCATCCAGTATCCATACAGCTGATGATTCAAGTTTTTTCCCGGGTCGGCCAATACTGGTGTGTTCATACGTAGGAGTCCACCGGTGAACGTCGCTTATGAATTCGTCCCTGATTCTCCAGCAGTGACCAGAATGTCTTATTCGTCTTACATGGATGGTTTGTAAGATGGAAGGTAAGTGTTCGTATAAGGGGCTAGTTTAGCTCAGCCGATAGAGCACCCACCTAGGAATCAAAAGGTTCCGGGTTCGATACCAGTCCCGCCAACTCAGTGATCTGTGCAGTAAAGAAGAGAGCTGGTGGTAGGTGTGGCACTCCACCTCGGCAAAAACAATCTCCTTGATCTATTGCTTGTGAAAAGGGGATATACTCCCTCGCTGTCCGGCTGATACTGACAATAGGTCACTCCAACAAGTTTTATTTTATTTATGGAGTTTTATTTATTAAGTTTAGTATGACATGAAAATTTCTAAAAGAGCCAATTATACGAAAATGGGTGATTATTGGAAAATCTTTATATTGTGAAAATAGGCGATTATTCGACTATCTTTATGTAACGAAAATGGGCGATTATTGGAAAATCATTATGAAAGTGAAAATGGGCGATTATTCGACTATTTTTATGTAGTGAATTCCTATGGTGGCAGAAAAAAAAATGCAACACAATAAATGTGGATTATTCGTACATTTAAAAGATTTAAAAAAATTATTTTAAAAATCCATTCACCGTAATCATGACAAATGGGCGAATGGTTTCGGTAGATATCTACATTTCTTTCCGCTCTATTAAGTTATCTCCCATGTTTACAATAGAAATGTTCGTGTAGATCACGTGTTGTAATGGTTACCAAGCTCAATTAACACACTATTGTTAGTGAATTCGGTTCTCACCGGGTGCTCCATACCCCTGGTCTTATCTCACAAGTAAGCTAAGCCTAGTACGTAACTACAATACCATTCTGCTATAAACTAGGATCGTCCGTCGTGATGTAAGCGTCCCGTCGTATTGTAATGGTTAACAAACTATTCTCACAGATACATTACTATTGAATAACGAGTTCAATCATCGCTGGATACCCCATCAAAAGTCCGTGTGATAATCCTGCCTGGTGGGAAATCTAGAACATTTTTATAACAAAAATAATGTCAATAACGTACTGGTTCTTGGCGCTAGGCAGTCTTTCTAAAAAATGTGATAGTATTCATCAAGTACCTATTAATGAATTAAACAATGAACATGTAAAACTAAAAATTAAAAAAAAAGAAAGTGTAAAGTCACCTACCTGGCGTTCAAGCAGCGTGAGGGTGTCGAAAAAAGCTAGGGAAAAAGGTACTGGCGATAGGATTTGTTGCCGCGACGTCGCGGTCGCATCAAATACATGGACAACAGATTCCCTACCACTCCGATGATCACAATGATAGGAGTTGCAATTTGTTTCAGCCAAAAGCCCCATATCGGCATCTGAGATACTTCTCCTAATTGATGATCCGCAAAGAAAATAAGAGCAGAAAAAAGAGAGAAAAGAGAAGATAAATAGACAATGAAAACGAATTATTATTATTATTATTATTATTATTATTATTATTATTAGCAGGACCTGTGGACATACCACAGTATGATAATTTAATTATTACAACGTTTGATATGTTTACTTAAGAGATATTACAAAATACTTCAATATGTAAAAAGTATAATAATAATCTTGATTTAACTCTCTCTTACTCTTTCATAAAAACGGCGGTTGCACAGTATTTACATTAATTTACTGATAAAAATTTGGGGGGAGTGCGTTTGAAATATCTACATTAATATGCCGACAAAACACGAATCAGAAAATATCTAAGTTGGGCCGGAAATTCACTTGACGCTGGCTCGCTAAAACATAGCGTAAATTAAGGCAGAAGGTCGGGACGACATAAGATCAAAATTACTAAAATATGCCGTGATTCCCAATTTTAATATTACAAATAAAACAAACATGCAACTTCTTTTTTTTTTCCAATTCATTTTAATTTTACTTTGGGCATTTAAGCGACGCAAGAATTTAAATTGGGTGAAATAAAGTGGAACAAGTAAAAAGTTTACGATTAAGCGACACCATATAATCTGGTTTTACATTTTGCATCGCATCTTGAACAATTTGGATGGTTTCATTTTTAACCAGAGGGTGTTGCAGGATGATAACGGACGAAAGATTTAGGAACAAGCGAATTATTATTTTACTTTAAAAAATAACTTAAAAAAGAAGATAGAAAATGAATATGTTGAACGAATTATTATTATTATTATTATTATTATTATTATTCTTTTCTTAAATATCTAACTGAAAAAAATACAATTATAGCGTGATCAAATTGATTCGGGGAAATGAATATAAATTGAGAAAAAGAAAAAAAAAGAGAAAATGATGAAACCTTTTTTTGCAATGAAGACAAAACAAATCAATCAAACTTAGATCCAGAAAAGTTCGTTCCTGTATTTTACGAAAATCTCTTTTTTTGGAAACCGTCAATTAGAGAAATCTTTAAGAAGGAAAAATATACCGAGAAGGGAATATAGGAATGGAACCAGAAATTGGCAGCGATCACATTCCAAAGATTTTTTTTTGTTTATTTCTTATTAAAATCCAGCAACGAATTCATATGAAAATAATCCCTTTTCTCAACAAACCCCGAACACTATCAATCTAGACATGTGTTCTTAAAAACAAGAAACCAATTAAAATTTCTCTTGGCTTGCTTTAACAAAAAACAAAAACAAACAAAAAACCCCCAAAAAGCAAAACAAAAACAAAACAAAAAACATAACAAAACGAAGATCCAGTAAACGCATCCCTATTCACTTCTCTGAAACTCAAGCTGACACACGCATGTGTAGACATGCACAGTCGAATGATTTTCTTTTTCTCATCTTCCATACCCTTTTTATCGACATAGATAAAATCGTATACTCCCGGAGAAGAAAAATGAAGCAAGCACTTTTTCATCATATTTTGTGCAATTACTCTTTTGTTTTATAGAAACAGAGGTAACACATGTCACAATAATAAGAGCCCAACGCTAAATGCCTTAAGAATAAACTAGATAAACCGTAATATATTAGTTCCATGTTATCAGGTACGGCAGGTGTATGGTTTGATGACCCGGAAATGATCTAGATGTCGTCAGGCCATGTTATCAGGTACGGCAGGTGTATGGTTTGATGACCTGAAAATGACCCAGGTGTCGTCGGGTACAGGATGATGAAGTACAAGTCACATCGAAAAAATATAATATTGTATTTATCCAACGAACAGGATGCGATTCAAGGTCAATTTCTTTTAGCGAGGTACAACTAGGAGGAATTCAGAGTTTTCCTGCTCTTACACCGATTGCCATACAAATGTTAAAGATCTCAGCCTGTCTTACTATTTATCCATATCTATTAGGAGAATTGTCGGATTCATACATTTTCCGAAGGGTATTAGCTCTATTTGAAATGCAAACATCTTAATCCAGGATTTGAACTCAGGTCGCTGGTTCCATTTCCAACGACAATAACTATTACGCTACGAGCGCCCCCAAAGTTATAAGATAAGCACAATGTTCCACAACGGAAACTGAGTGGGCATAAATATGGCCCTGTGTTCTCAGGAGAGAAATTGATACTGATTAGAAGAGAAGACATAAAATATGTGTTTCTCGGAAGGAAGAAACAAAGAGGAGGCGAATACGGGACTTCTTGGGTTTAGATTTAAAACAGACAGTTCATTTTGTCCAGAAATCCAGTTGGAATACACGAAACTCATTACCCAAGACCGTTATGCGAAAATGATAAAAGTTTGACAATTTTTTTTATCAGACTTGGTTTATATATTTTTAATGTATGTGTTCACAGGCGAACATCACTTATGAGTTCGTCCTTACTTCTCCAGCAGCGTCCAGCATATCTTGTTAGTCTTACTTTTGTGTAATAGGAAGTAAATGACTGTACAGCTGCTTTTTGTGAGTTGCACGCAACATCCTTGTGTAGTTCACAACTATTTCTCTAAGTGTTTTGTTAGAGCTCAAGTGGTGCAACCATACAGTAGCACTGGCACGACTACACCTTGGAATAATTCTCGTTTTATCTTATCCAGCAGCAATTAAAATAATTTGCAGTTATATAGCATCAATTATTCCAATCGAATACGAATGATTTTTAAACAGACCTATTCAACTCATAGATGGGACCATAAAAGGTACTATCACTCCGGGTTAGAGTGAACCTGGGAGTAATGGTAATGGTGTTAGTTTCTTATAATGCTTAGATTTGATTCTGTGTCTATTGATATTTGATCTAAAGTAAATTGACTTTCCAATCTATTGCACTCATTTTTTTTAAATCTATTCAATCCATAGATAGGACCCTAACAGGTACTACCACTTCGGGTTAGAGTGGATCCAACAGTACTCCACAGACCCAGAATTGGAACCTCACCACTTGTTTAAGCAGTTTAACGTCATACCCAGGATACTAAACCTCTGAGCAACCGACTTCTAGCATATATGATAAAAGGGTTAGGGATTTGCCATAAGAGCAATACGGTCGAGACAGTCATATAGGTGCTAGGAATTGACGTAACCAGCCGATTGATCGGAGTGGGGGGTGTTCTCCAACTGTCTATCTAACCCAAGTAAGGGCCAAAGTAGAGTGTAGGGTGGCATTGACCGTTCAGCCACCAGAATACCGTTTTTATGGAACACCGATTGCCACACTTGGGCAAGGTAGCCCCCATTAGGAGGAGGAGCTTACTACTCTGCAGAGGTGCAGTCGGTGTATTCTAAAGCCTCAGCTGACAGGGCTGGCAAGAGCAGGAAAGAGAAAGAACAATATGGCCGTATGACACACACGTGAGAACAGTAAATGTTTTTCCTTTTATAAATCCTCCTGTACCATGGTCAGTGAGAGGAATCTTACTAGATTCTCTATAGAGGCGAAGTCAGCATATTATACAGCCCAGCCGACGGGGATGTGGGCAACCTAGTAAAATTACATTTTTGCTACTGCAGAGTATGTACAACTGTTATTCAGCCAAGGAATAATAATGTGATCAACTCATATCTTTATTTTTGTTTTGTTTTTTGTTCTTGAGTTTTATGGTTTCATATTAATTCCTTTTAAATTCACGCCGGAAAAGATGGCGACATCAGTCGTTATTTTTGCCTTGTCTATGAGAGCTTTGTTTATTTCCTCAGTCTCCCAGGAGAGATAGATTACACTATCGGTTATCGTAGACATTTCGTGACTTTTTCCATTGTCATTTTCGTCTTTTCTCTGACGACAACCAATCATTGTAACTTATCCAGTAAAGGTGGAACTTAAATTTCAGTAAGTTTTAAAAAAAAACTTCTTTTTACACTAATTAGACTTGACTGTACAGCTGCTATACTTTGTGATCTCCATTTCAGATATTTTATTTTTTGTTCCATCAATAAATGAATAAAATCTTTGGGCCAATTGGATACAATAATATGGCACTTCACTTACTTACTTAGGCTAGACGGACAGTCGGAGAGGCTCCTTTCGACAATCGGCTGCTCATGTCAAACCCTAGCACCTATATGTCCCAACCCTATTGCCCTTATGGTAACCTCAACCCTTTTTATCATATATGTACTAGAAGCGGTGGCTCTGGGTTTTCATATCCTGGGAATGACGTTAAACTCTATCTAATGATGAGGTTCCAGTTCTAGGGGTCTGGAGAATGTGGAGCAACCCCTCATCGCCATTGCTCCCTGGTCCACTCTGACCCGGAGTGGTAGTACCTGTGAGGGTCCCATCTAAGGGTTAAATAGAAAAAATGTGTTTATTTAAAAAAAATCTGAGTATCCATTTAGAATGAATTTATTTCAAAACTTTACCGGCATTAAATGACCCACCGATGTTGATATGCCGTAAAAAAAAAAAAAAAAAAAAAAAAAAAAAAAAAAACAGACAAACAAATAAAAGTATAGAATTGCTATTTTGATATCAATTTTTGAGAGAAAAAATAAATTTTGCAAAGTTAGGTTCAAACCTACTAATATTGAGAGAGAGAGAGAGAGAGAGAGAGAGAGAGAGAGAGAGAGAGAGAGAGAGAGAGAGAGAGAGAGAGAGAGAGAGCATATTTATTATTTTCACACTGCGTTCTGCACATGCGTGGTTATAGTTAGCACTGTTGTGGTCATGTGTAAAATGCAAGCAGTCTCTGTTGAATATTTGAGCTCAAGTCATCGAGTCCATTTACTACGACGAAAACCTTTACATCACGCGTCTCCACATTACACCAAGCAACTCCTAATGTTAGGCTAAAATTTAGGTCTCAGAAGTCGCATGATACGTGAGTATATACGGTATTTGATTTTTTATTTAATTATTTTTTAAAAGGAAATAAATAAACGAGGGAGAGTAAAAAATATCCGCACTTTCGCCATAACATATATTATTTTCACAATGCGTTCTGCGCATGCACTGTTGTGGCCATGTGGTCGAATTTTGAGCCTTACCACGCAATTGTTCTTGTTATCTTTAGAGTGCAAACATGGCCGCTTCACAAGCAGTATGCACCAAGGAAATGGTCCGATTTCTATGACCAGAAGGAGTATCAGAGGTTGAAATTCATCGCAGAATTTTAGCACAATACGAGGACAGTGCTCTACCGCGTAGAAGTGTGTATGAGTGGTTAGAGAAGTTTACAAGTGGCCTCACAGCATAACGTACGAGGAGGTAGCAGGACGTCCGTCATCCACCGTATCTGATGAAGAAATTCAGTAATCTCGAGAGATGGTATTGGCGAATCGGCGAGTTATCATTGATGAAGTAGCTTGTTCTCTGCAGATTAATCATGGTTCTGCCTATCAAATCATCCACGATGAACTCGGCTTCCATAGAATAAGAATGCAGATCATATTGAAACTCCCTCGTAAATATTACAAATATGTCAATATTGTCTATTGTTCCAGCGAAGGAAAGAAGACAAAAAAGTAAAGAAAAACTTGGACTCTGGAGAAAAATTTAGAGAAAAGGCTAAAGGGGACCTACACAAGAACGCTGCTTATTGTCTTGAATAAATCTTGGAAGCAACACCCTTAAAAAAAACAAAAAAAAACAAAAAAAAAACAGCTGTATAGTTTATTACTTTCTATCACACAAATCATCCAAATAAGTCAAAGAAGACATGCTGGACACTGCTGAAGAAGCAAGGATGAATATATTAGTGACTATAATAGTCAGAAAAATAAAGAAAGATAGAAAAAGAATAAAAAGAACGATTGAAAATGGTATTAAAAGAAAGTTAGCAAACGGAGAAAAGTAAAAAAAAAAAAAAAAAAAAAAAAAAAGAAAAATGAATAAGAAAAAAAAAAGGAACCAAATGTTAAAGATAAAAAATTCTGTTTTTTGTTTTGTTTTGGTTACTTTGTTTTACGGCATATTAACCATTGTTCATTCAATTCCGAATCACGTAATTTTGATAAACAGGTTGCTTAAGTTGTCGCCAAATTAAGTATTGAACAACACATCGCTCCTTAACTACCATGATCTAGCGGAACCTGTGCTTTCAATGTGACTTTACTGTTGATAGATAGATAGATAAATAGATATAAACAAAATGATATAGATAGATAGGAACAGAATATGATAGATAAGTTTATTTAACGGGATATCAACCCTTTTCGAGTCATTTAATACCTAATCAAGTCATTTTGATAAAAAAGGACTCATGTTACTTGCAGTACATGCTGTTGCTTAAGTGGTGACCTAATTAAGTATAGAAAAGGCTCATCACTGCTTAACTTTGGTGGATATATATTTTTTATATTACGACATATCAACCCTTTTCGAGTCATTGAATTCCGATTCACGCAACTTTGATAAAAAAAGGACTCAGATTGTTTGTTTGCTTATAATAAACATGAAATGTGCAATGCTGTTCCGAGGCGTCCTTAGTATTATGATTTTTCAACGGTCTACTTCAGACACCTTGTTCATATTTTTGCGTGGAAAGACTCAATAGGATATTTTTCATTTCCTTTTCTTTTTCTTTTCTGCTCCTTCTTTAATAATCTTTTATCTGATTCTTTGACTTTCCGGTTACCCAAGAGCCAACCCCCCCTTGACCTCACGTCTCAAGCAGCGTTGGGCAGCAAGCATGTATTCACTTAAACGTTTTTGAAGGGGTTTTCCATCACAAAACCGACCTCTTCAGAACCTCCTATGTTTGGAATAACTTATTTTGATTATCAGCTTTTGAGGACATTCAAGAAGATACTTCTTTCTATATTGAAAGCTAGGAGTGGCTATCGGGCGTCGCCTGGTTAGAAGGGGGGGGGGGAGATAAAAGGTAGTCTCGCAGATCCATTATTGTTGAATTACAAGTTGGATCCGCAGGATGCCCCATTAAAACATTATGTAAAAAAGACCTTGCGCTGATTCAGACACTCTGAAAAGAAATATCAATATCTCCTATTTTGAATAGTAAATACAAAAAAAAAATCCATGCTGTTATCATTGAAATTTTATTTTCTAATTATTTTCACGAATATAAATCAAATCTTCATTATTTTTTGCTCAAAAAGCAAGATCTGGTGTTAGTCAATGTTTATACATATTTACTTTATCATTAATTGTTTTATTTTTCTAGTTTCCTCCGGACATACATACACACACACACTGCCCTTTATATATGTATAGATAGATAAGCGGACAGGATCGAAAAATTATTGACTGTATTGATTAGAAACTAGCGGCACCTGTGGAATACCACAGTATGATAATTTAATTATTACAACGTTTGATACGTTTACTTAAGAGCTATTGCAAATAGTTAACCAGAGTGTATTGGAAAATGATAACGGTTGTACAAATAAGGAACACGAGTATTAATATATAGATTGATTAGAAATACTTAATTGGCAGTTTCAAATGGTTTGGTTTCTTTGGTTTCTTTGTTAATGGCATATTAACCTTCATGGGTTATTTAAGGCTAAAGAAATCCCTGTAGAAGAATAGTAGTTGTACTATTTAACTCGTAGATGGGAAGATGAGTGGTTCATACATTTCAAAAATGTATTAGTTCGAAAGCGAATGTAAACGACTTCAGCTCTAACTCGCTTACTTTAATGTCGTAGTCCTGCATGTTAGCTGTTACGTAACGTGGATAATCCCAGTTTGAAATGGAGATAATAGTAATGATAATTATATATATATATATTATATATATATATATGGGAGATTATGTGATTAATTGAAGTCATACCTAATTTGAAAATTAATTAGTTATAATTAAATGAATTAGGCGTGCATATCGGTTTAAATGTAAGGCGTAAACAAATCGAGAAAAAGTCAATCTCTGTATGTATATTTCAGCCTATTAGGCCTCATCAGCAGAGTTATAGACAGGGCAGTGCTTTATGCGGATTCGAACGCCATCTCAAACAGATTGTTTGTCCACTTCATACTGTCGTGCTGTAAGTCAACCAAAAAAAGTGCGATATATATATCGTTTAAAGTAAACGAGAAAATTTGGGTAAGCCGGCTAGTGTAATGGTTAGAGTGTCCGCCTGTCAGCCTGACAGGTAGGGTTCAATTCACGCATAAAGCACCGCCCTGTCTATAACTCTGATGATGAGGCCTAATAGGCTGAAATGTACATACAGAGATTGACTTTTTCTCGATTTGTTTACGCCTTACATTTAAACCGATATGCACGCCTAATTCTATGATATGTCTTCGATCTCCAGAGACATATTTTCGTTTGCAAACCTCCTACCGTCAATTATACCTTGACAGCCAATGAAATAACACACCAAACGCTTCAATATTACACGCTGTCCTTGGAGAAGGGATGGGATACATACATACTCCCCTTTGATAGAAAAACAACGAAGAATCCATAGTCAAGCTAAAAAGAGGAAAGCTGGGTATCGTACTGGCGATTTTACCACCACCACCATCAACAATTTGTTTCTTAAACCATAGATGCAATCTTACGTGTATTTGCAGGTGTGCGCTTTTGTGTCTGTGTGTATAAATATAAATGCGTATGTCTGTGTAGTTATATATATGTGTGTAGTATATAAATGGTTTGGTTTGGTTTCTTTGTTGAATGGCATATCAAAAGTCATCCTTGTAGAATAACCGTAGTATTACTATTCAATCCATAGCTGGGAGATGAGGAATTCCATACCATTCCCAATGATATCGGCCAAAAAGTGAACGTAAAAGCACGAATGGAGTTCGAATTCGTTTATTATGCACGTTAGCCATTATGCTACGGGGTCACTCCCTCCTAATATACAAATAATTTAGAAATGGTCTAAATTGTGGATGTAGTTCCGGTAACATTTGAATTTTCTTACAACATTTTTTCTTAATATTTCTTATTGAAATGGGGATATATATATATATATATATATATATATATATATATATATATATATATATATATATATATATATATATATAATTTTTTTTAAACGAAGTAATGCAAATATATGTTGAGAAAACATATTTATTAAATTCTTTGGTGTCAAATACTAAATATTTTCAGCGGTAAACGCCATCTTCAGAGTATCTAATGTTTTGAAAGTTTATATCCTTGCTTGTTGAAATAGACCGTGGTGTTATAATCCGGTGAATGCGATTTTCTGATGTAAATATAGGACTCGACTGATTCCGTCATATTCCGTTAATTCCCGTATTATGGCGTTCTGTGGGAACTTTTGAAATTTCAGATATATTTCTTTTCTTCTCTTATTTTATTTTATTTTTTGCTATAAATAAAGCCTTATAAATAAGAACAAACAGAAATCTTTGATTCAATATGCCTAAGCGAGGCTTTATATATATATATATATATATATATATATATATATATATATATATATATATATATATATATATATATATATATATATATATATAATATATATATATATAATTTTCATATATATATATATATATTTTCATAATATAATTTTCATAATTTTCATATATATATATATATAATTTTCAGTTTAAGGCAAAAACAGATGCTTTAATGGTACGCACGTTTATAACCTGGGAATATGCAAGGTTTTACAATTAGAGAAAGGATTACAGTAAAGAGAATATCTTAATTTTTTGTGGCTTTGTGCGCGGAAACCAGTGGTAAGCAAAATACCCCCTCCAGTTAAAAAGATAATTTATTTGATTTTTAGTAAAAGGCTAGAAATGTTCTATAAAGTGCACTCAGAAGTATTATCTGTTGTCATCCAGTAATGTGGTGCACGTTGTTGCATTCATATTAATACAATTGAAAGGGAAAAAAGAGATCTGAATACACGTTGAGGCTGAAAATAGGTCGACGAAAAATTTATCAGCAGCAAATGGAAAGGAAATATTTGATGAAAATTGATGATTCATTTATTTTACGATATGTTAACCCTTTTTGGATTATTAAATGGCGATGTCAGTCTTTTTGCCAGTAAATATATTCCCAATCATTAATTTTATTAAAATGGAGATTATGTAACTGTATGTTTGTAACCGAAACTATGTCTCCACTGACCTCACAATTTCCTTAGTTATTGAAGTTATATTTTCAACGATTATAAAATAGTCATTATTTAATCTTAATTAACAACTCATTTATCAACGATGTCTCTATTAAAGTCCAGCTGAGTTAGATTTGCCACAAACCTGCCCATATTATTAATGCATTTAAAATCCTGAAATTTGTATTATGTATATCTAAGAAATAAACATGTACATAGTATATTATGGGAATAATTTGCATAATGATTTTAACAAAACTGGGTTCAATAAATAGTTATTTGCTATCACAGATTTCTAATACTATCATGTTATTCCCATCCTATATATAATATTTATATAGAAATCAATTAAAATATCATTGAAATAATGTTATATTTTTATATTCGTTTTTGTTTAATTTCGTAGTCTTTCTAATTTAATATATTTTCTTACATTAAAACTTAAAACTTGCGCCCTTGGGCGCATACTTTTTGCTAACGATTTTAGTGATGTGTAAACAATTGTAACTTATATACATACATACGTGATGCACATACACATATGATTGTACTATTTCAATTAACTATTCCTATTTAGTAATAATAATCTTTTGTTTGCACAGCGTCACATGGTTTAGAATATTCGTATCTGATACTAATAATTTTCGCACAGTTATATGGCTCAAGTATTCCTCTCTAATACTAATATTTTTCGCAAACATTTGACTCGCATTAGAATTCATCATGGTTCTTAAAAAAAAAAGATTTAAGTATCTAAACTGTAGAATTACCGCAAGAACTGAGACAGGATTTTAGTTTTCCTATCGGCAAACAAAATTTATTAATAATTTAAATTTAGCTGTCATGATATTTTCGCGAGATATTTATTTGTTTCTTTGTTTCAATAATGGCCCTGGCTAACGAGGTATCTCGTGAGATATATTTGCGACAAATATTGTTTCATCGATAAAAATGTTCGAATAATAATAATAATAATAATAATAATAATAATAATAATAATAATAATAACTAGAAGGAACTGTGGATATACCACAGTTTGATAATTTAATTATAACAACGTTTGATATGTTTACTTAAGAGCTATTGCTAAATAGTTCAATATGTAAAAAGTATCAAAATCTTGATTTAACTTTCTTTGTCTCATTGTTTTTCTTTCTTTCCTTCTTTTCATCATCGATGGAAACAGATTAGCGTTATTGTTTTCTTATAATATTTTTTCTGTGCAGCTTGTCCTTTTTTTCCTTATTATAGAAATGGAATGGTTCATTATTTAGCTGATGTGAAAACACTCATAAGAAATAGGAATTCGGCGTATAAGTGACACCAGATAATCAGAATTTGCATTTTTGCATTTCATTTTGGACGATTTGTACGGTCTCATTTGTAACCAGAGGATGTTTCAAGATGATAACGGACGTAAGATTAAGGAACACCGGTATTAATATATAGATAATAATAATAATAATAATAATAATAATAATAATAATAATAATAATAATAATAATAATCTCCTTTAATAGCAACACAGTTCATTTAAAGCAAAAATACATAGACAGAAAATGTGGTTTATATTCAACTTGGGAAATCGTTTTGAATTGTCTGACTGTTGAGTAAACAAAGAGAATTGAAGAAATTATGATGATCTCATTTAAATAAAAAAAATTGAATCATTGCTATGCTCCGATAGACAAAGTCTTGACACCTCTAGTGGAGTGAGAGCAGTTTTGGATTACAAAAAACACCTTAATAAGGCCGAAGAGTACAACAGCCGAAACGTTGTGTATGTATATTTCACAATAAAGATGAGGACAACATTCCGAAAAATGAAAATAATAATATTCTAATTGATAATTCTATTTCATATCGTTAAACGATTGAATTTATTATCAATGCTTTTAAGCTTTAGTTTGGTTTTGTTTCTTAGTTTAATAACCTATAAGCCTCCGTGGATCATTTAATACCAAGCCATCCTTGTAGAAGAACAGTAGTGGTAATATGTCACAGTCAAATCATGACGCAATAGGCACTCCCCTCACACTTCTCAGTATATTGAGTTATTTAGTAATATTTAGTATTTTAAGAGTCGGATCAACTCAATCGGTGGAGCATCCGCTTCGGAATCACAAGGTTCCGGGTTCAATAATGGCCCTGGCCAACTCAGCGCATGAGTACCACAGAATATATCTGTGCGGTAAAGTAGGGAGCTGATGGTAGGAATGCCATTCCACCTCAGACACAAAAAACAATCTCTCTGGTCTGGTGCCAGTGAAAAGGGAACATACTCCTTCGCTGTCCGGCTGATAGTGAGAATAGACCACTCCGCCTACTTTACTTTCAAAGTATTTCTTGTATTCATATACTATTGAATGTTTTAACTTAATTTTTGAGTTTACTCAGCAAAATTGTTGAACAGCCTTTTGTTTCTGAGTGAATGGTTTTTACCTACAAATATGTTCTTCGGGGTTATTTCTATCGTTTATCTATACATATATAAAGGGTAGTTGTGTTTATGTGTATGTCCGGAGGAAAATAAAACAATTAAGGACAAAATAAATATATATACACATTAAATATCACGATAGCTTGGTTTTTGAGCAAAAATAATAAAGATTTGATTTATATTTGTGAAAAGGATTAAAAATAAAATTTAAATGATAACACAATGGAATATTTTTTGCATTTAATATTTTGAATAGTAGACAACGTTTATTTTCAGAGTGGCTGGATCAATGCAAGATCTTTTTTTTTACATGGGGATTTTAATGGGGCATCCGATGAGGATCCAACTCACGATTGAGTAATAATGGATCCGCGTGATTGACTTAGAAAAAATCCCCCCTCTACCCTGGCGATGCCAGGTGACCGCTTCTAGTATTTTATAATCTGAAAGTGATTGTAATCGCATGTAATCCCAGTAGAAAACCAGTATTGGTACTATTTAACCCATAGCTGGGGGAATAAGGGTGTTCATACCTTTCCCAAGGGTATTAGTGAAAGTGAACGTTAATAGCACGACTGGAGTTTGAACTCACTTATTTCGATGTCACGGTTCAGCCACTATGCCACGGGGATTCCCCCACCCTTCTCAACTTATCAAGTTATTTGGTAATATTTAGTTCTTTTTACTGTGAATGATTTATTACTTACAGATATGTTCTTCGGAGCCGCTTTTATCGTTTATATTTTATAATAACTAAATAGTACAGAGTTCGATTAATGAAATCCAACAATGTTTGCAGCTTTATAGTGCTCATTTGACGACAGAAAATATATTAGTTTAAAAAAAAAGGTCTTACCAGATGTATAATTCCATTCGATCAGTTCTGTCTGTGATACATTCTCTATGTCGCTGTACAGTTCCATACTTTTTGCTTCAACTGAAATAAACAATAAAATACAAAGATGAATTTATTAAACATGTATGTATGTATGTATACATGCATGCATGCATGTATGTATGTATGTATGTGTGTGTGAGATTATGACCCCATTATTATTATTATTATTATTATTACTATTATTATTATTATAATTTCACACCTTGTGAGCTTTTCACACCATCATTAGCTGATGGTCTTTCACAGGAGTCTGAGTGACAACAAGTCTCCCCAGGTCTCTAAGACTCTTCTGAGTATTCTAGCCAATTTCAACAATGCTGTTGTCTGGATGGTCTCAATTCTCCCTCTGATTTCCAGTTCCTCCAGTCTTTTTTCCAAACTTTTTGGGACCGTTCCAAGTGCACCAACTACAGTTGGTATCACTTTCACCTTCATATTCTATAGCTTTTTCAGTTCTCTAGCAAGGTCCAGGTATTTGTTTATCTTTTCATTTTCCTTCATCTCCACCCTGTGATCTGCTGGAACTACAAAGTATACTAATTGACAAGTTCTCTTTGTTTGTTAATCAATACTAAGCCATACCTCCTGGCTGGGATAATGTGATCCGTCTTTATCTCGAAGTCCCAGAGAATTTTATACGTTTCATTCTCAAGAACAGATTCTGGTTTATGCATATACCATTTTGTTGTATGATCAACATCCAGTTTGTTGCATAATTCCCAGTGGATCACCTTCCCAACCCAGTCGTGCCTGGCTTTGTGTTCCAGTTGTGGTAGTTTGCTACATTCGCTTAATACATGGTTTATGGTTTCATCTCTGTCACTGCACAGTCTACATTTACTGTTTCGTTGTGTCTTATCAGTTTTTGCTTTGATATAATTTGTTCTTATGGCATTATTTTGTGCAGCAATTATTAGTGATTCAGTTTCTCTCTTGAGGTTTCCTCTTCTTAACCATGTCCAAGTCTTTTAAGGTGCAACCTCTCCAATTTTTCGTTTGAAGTATCCATATAATTGTTTTTCTTCCCATCTTTATTTTCTTGTTTTCATTGTTTTTCTGTTTGTCCATATGTTGCAGCTGTTGTTATTGGCTGCCATAAGTAATCTTTCTTTGCTCTTTTTGTATATTCTTCTATTCCTTGGATTGTGACATCTACGCAATCCTCTATGTTGGCAATACCTCTTCCACCTTCCTTTCTTGATACATATAGCCTATCTCTATACTCTCTAGGATGTAAAATGTATTTATTCCTTCAATGAGTTTTTTGCTGCTGAGCTTGGTTTCCAGGAGCTTTCTTGTTCACCTGAGGTATTTTATTTAAAAAAAAATTTTCTTTCCTTTATGTTAGCTTCTAAAATTCTAAGTATTTGTAACTTTCTTTTTCTCCAAGTGTTTTGATAGTGTCCTGATTTGGTAGTTATATCCCGTCGATTAATTTACTTTTTCCCTTTTTTATCACTAACATGACACATTTTTAAATTCCGAATTCCATTCCTATATTTTGGCTGTATATGTTAATGGTTTTTACCAGGGTTTGTAGTTTTATTATTATTATTATTATTATTATTATTATTATTATTATTATTTTGAGAAAAGAGAATAAAAAACATAAACGTAATAAAACAAACCCAACTAACGCCAATTTTAGGAAAATCTAGATAGAACAAACTTACAAACAAGAACAACAAATAGAATACTCCTAAGACCAAATATAAAAAAAAAATCAGAAATTCTGTTGAAGATATACAAACACAATTAGCATGAAAGACAGTAAATAAAGTTAGTGGTAGGAAAAATTCCACTAGATCAAAGCTAAAAGCAGCCAAAAAGTGGAAAGAACACTTCAAGAATCTGATGGAAAACTTCCTAAAACCACAGATGGATAAACTCGACGAAGTCCTCAAAATAATAAAAAGTAGAAAAGCTGAAGGAATAGACGAAATACCTCCGAAGTAAGGCAGCTCAGTTAGTAGAGTGTCCGCTTAAGAATCCCAAGTTTTCTGGTTCGATACCGGCCCTCGCCAACTCAGCGTATGAGTAGCACATGGATATGTGCGGTAAAGTAAGGAGCTGATGTTGGATGTGGCGCTCCACGCCAGATATTAAAATAATCTGCTTGGTCTAGCATTAGTGAAAAGGGAACATTAGGTCGCCCCGCCAACTTTTAAAGGCAGACAAGGAAATTTGAGGCGATACTTCTTCGATTATGCAATGTAGTGTATTAATTAAAATTGTTTGTTAGGTGTTAGGGTTAGTGTAAGGGTTAGGGGTTAGTTTAATAATTAAAAAAAAATCGTCTGTTAAAACAACCGGATATTGACGGTGTAAATGAAAAACATTTCCTTTCTTAATCGAGATCAAAAAGGGGTGCCTAAAGGTCATATGGTCCGAAAATACTTTTGATACATTCTAATATTTACGAAGTTGTACTCGTTTGGTACAAGTTAATGGAGATATACAGAAAGTTAGGAATTGTATCGAATTATG
Organism: Doryteuthis pealeii; assembly: GCA_023376005.1. Lineage (NCBI taxonomy): Eukaryota > Metazoa > Mollusca > Cephalopoda > Myopsida > Loliginidae > Doryteuthis > Doryteuthis pealeii. The sequence continues at coordinate 54,279,506 of CM042148.1, read as the reverse complement.
ACAAAGTGAAGAAAAAAAGGTGAAGGTTTATGTCCGTAGTATAGCATAATTATCACACATATTTTGATAGGAAAATGTTACAGCATTTATGTATTTGAGATACCCCACCCCCCCCACACACGAAGTGGATGTGATACGAAGTCAATTTTCAAGCAGAGTTTAACAGGGTTGAATTCAGAATTTTCCATCTTCTATACCGGTTGCCATACCAAGGCTAAAGAGCCCAGTCTGCCCTACTATTTAGCTGGAGGGAGAATTGTTGGGCTCATATCTTTCCCAAGGGTATTGACGCTATGGGAAATGCTTCTAGCATCTTCCAGGATTTGAACTCGTATCACCCTGTCTATTTAAAATGTTATTGTATAATGTATAAATTCACTGTATAATGCTCTATCCATGTGTTTAATGCAAAAGCGATGAGTTAAGTGCATTAACAATGAAAGAGATTATGTTAAAAATGAATATTTGTTGTGTAACATAAATGCTTTTTTTTGTTTCCATTATTCGTCTATAGTCGTCTTGATTTATTTACATATGAGTTGAATCTATTTTTCTTTTGCAGCTAGTAGATCTGTGACGATGAAAATCTGTCACGCTCAAGGCGAAGTCAGTGGAGATGAGACGTGATCGAAATATATCAACAGAAAAATAAATTTGGCAGTGCAAGCATCACAAAGGTTCATAAATAAGTGTATTTCTTTTTGATAAATTAAGTAAACTTTTGATAAAGAAAGTAAAGTCTGCGGTGTCGCCGATTGTCGGAATTAGCCGAAAAGCAAAGGTTTCTGGTTCGAGTATGAGTAGCACAGAGATCTGTGCGGTAAATTGAGGAGCTGATGGTAGATTTGGAGCTCCACCCTATACGCTAAAATAATCTCCTTGGCCTAGCGCTAGTGAAAAGGGGACATTAGGCCACCCCGCCGACTTTTTAAGGCAGACAAGGAAATTTGATATACCAGCCCTTTTAGCTAGTGCTAGATCAGGGAAATTATTTTCGTTTTGGTGGAATGTCACACCAACCGTCAGCTCCCAAATGCCTTACGAACAGATAATATTGACCAATTTGTGCTACTCATGTGTTGATTTGGCGAGGACCGGTATCGAACTCGCGACCTTGCGACTCCAATGCGAATGCTCTACCGACTGAACTAAACAGTCTATACTTGATATCTCGATTTCTGTAGCTACGTATGTTGAACTTTAGTCATACTCATCTTGTATTGCTAACAAACTAGCAGGGTTAAGCGGCGATGCTCGGAGTGAAATTACTTTAAAAATTAAAATATTTGGAGAATAACTGATGCCATTGGATTTTACGCTACAAATTTCCAAGGAATGACAATAAGCAATATATATTTTTTTGCTTTTTTGAATGATATTAATCTTTACCGTGACGCTTCTCGGATTGATAGGCGTGCCAGAAAAATGACGTCCTAATTTGATCTTCATAATTTCTTCAACACTTTTTTTGCTCAAATCATTGTATTCAAAATTTTTCACTAGATGAATCATTGCTGTACTCGGATAGACAAGCTACATCTGAAGAAGACCGTAGGGTATCATAATAAAGATTTTAAGCCCTGTCGACAGGGTGATCGACCATATTTGTTAGAACTGGAGCGTCGTCATCAGATACAGTTTACTGTCTTACTCAGGAGATCCGTTTTTTTTTTACAGAGAGTCTTACTACTCTGCAGGGTATACAGTCAGCGTATTTATAGCTTCGCCGAAAGGGTGATCGACCATATTTGCTAAACGTCGAAGTTTCTGAGAATATGTCCAGGGGTTCAACGTGCTCACAAAGAAAAAGCTATTTTTGTAAATTATTCGTTTTAGAATAGTTTAAAACTAAGGTGGTTGCATCTTGACACTCGCCAGATCTCCAGAATGTAAGTCTTACCATCAGATGCAGTTTAGTGCCATAACAAGGAAACCGTCTGCGCATTTATAGCCCTGGTGACAAGGTGATCGGCCATATTAATTAAATGTCAAGGTTCCTGAGAATGTGTTCAGGGGTTCAACGCGCTTACAAAGAAAAGCTATCTTTGTAAATTATTTTGAAATTGTTTTAAAATAATTTAATCAAGTGGTTGTATCTTTAAAATACTGTGCATATTTGACGATTATCAACGTTTTTTTTTAAAAATTCTAGATAGGGAAGAATCCTTCATTTTTGCTTTTTAGTTTAAAATATAAATATTGAAACAAATGTCAAGAATAAACCAAGTGATGACGGATTTAGTCGGCTTTATTCATTCTTTGGCTGTGAGAAACAGAATCCCACCGTTCCCTTTGCTCTTTTTGTTTCTGTGCATGGTGTTAAAAAAAGGAAGACTTTAATCGACTGAAGAGATATCACACAAACACTTCTTTGTCCTACAGCGGCTGACAAGACAGAACACGGGAAAAAACACTTGGCTCCTGGGACGGCTGATAAGATATTTCGTCGATAGGAAATCACACATTGACAGGTCCTACGGCTGTGTGCGTAGAATTGATAATAGTCTTGCATTATAGTGTTGGTTTAGCTCAGTCAATAGAGTGTATACATCGGAACCACAAGATTTCTGGTTTGATATCAGCTCTCTCGCCAATTTATCACAGATTGGATTCGTGCGGTAAAATGGGGAGCTGATAGAAGGTGTGGCGCTCCACCTTAGAAGCATAAACAATCTCCCTGGTCTAGTGCTAATGAAAAAGGGCTAGACTCCCTAGCTATCCTGCTGATACCGACAATAGGCCATCCAACCAACTTTACTTTTTACTAGTTCTAGATATCGTATATTGCTAACAAATACGCAGGGTTACACAGGGTTAAGCGTTGCCCGGCTTAAAATTGTTTCGAAGATCATTATTAACCTTCTGTCGGTTCCATTTCTTTTTTTAATTAAATATTTAACAGAAAAAATATTAAGAAAAAAACTAATATGAGATACAGCCCAACTTATGTAACGGTTATCGTCGTAAGAAATGAAATTTACAACTCAAGTCCAAATCAAGTTTAGATCTAAATTTATAGGAAATTCTATTAAATGATTAAAAATAAAATGGAAGAAAAATGACATATTCTAAAATAGAAATAGCCAATATATTAATCACATTTCTGTCAATAAGTCTGGTGGCATTTTATGCTGCTTGGAGCGCCTTGAACTAATAGTAACGAAAATAATTCTCCGAAACCACACTTGAACTCAAGATTATCGTCTGATGATGATTTATTAAAAGGTAAATAAGAAACACTTTAACAAGGCCCCAGGATACAGAGACCTGAACGTTGTATTTATACATACCACAATATAGATGAGAGCAACAGTCCGAAACAGTCAAAATTATTCACGTATCTTTCCTTACTTTATTCACACTGTAACGAAATAAGTTTTGGCCGATTGTAATAAATTTATTTGGAGAATCCAAAAGACAGAAAATAATGATATCGTTCAGAAGTATCATAGACATCTCAACCTTAACGGAATTTAAGGGAGACAAAAGTTATTTTCTTTGATAGAATTCAAGAGAATTCTTCACTCTGAACTGCTGGAACCAAGAGAAAGTATCATTATGTAATTTGCAATGATGCTTCGAATAGAAAGAAAAAAAGATAAGTTTCTGCGAAAGTAAATCGAACACTGAATTTTCTGTATGATATTCAGACAATAACAAAAGCACTTATATATATATATATATATATATATATATATATATATATATATATATATATAGAAAATTATCATTTTCTTCGAAAGTAAATCGAACATTGACTTTTCTGTATGATATTCTGTCAATTACAAACGCACTGACTGGCAGATATAGATTGATAGACTGATACATACATACATGCATACATACATATGAACACTGACATTGATAGATATAAACATACATACATATATACATACATACACACATACACACACATACACACACACATATATATATAGATATATGTATATATCAACACTGACATAGATGATTAGATATGAACGGACTGGCATAGATAGATACAAACATACATATGGACACTGAAAAAATATATATATATGAATATAGACAGATAGACAGATAGATAAAAAGATAGATATTAAAAGATCGACATAGATAGATTGATAGATAGATAGATCGATAGACAGATACATGCATTCTTACATACATACATACATAAATATGAACACTAACATAGATATGAGCATAGATAGATAAACAGATAGATAAAAGGATAGATATAAACATACCACATAGATAGATACATACCTATGAACATTGACATAGATAGTTATGAACCAACAGAGACACACAAACACACACATTTATATATATATATATATATATATATATATATATATGTGTGTGTGTGTGCGTTTGTGTGTGTGTGTGTGTGTGTGTGTGCGTTTGTGTGTGTGTGTGTGTGTGTGTGCGTGTGTGAACAGACGATGCATTGGACAGAAAAAGATAATTTTCTGAGAGAGGAAATCGAACGGTGATTTTACTGCGTGACATCCCCCATCTTTAAATTGCAAAAGGAACGCAGCAAAAAGTTAATTGGGCCGGGATAGAAAAAAATATCTATATTCGGCATATTCCCAAGACCTGCCAATTTCAGACTATCATCTATTTCCGCTTCATAGAACATTGCCTGCTTGGTCAGCTGTTTCAAAGAGTTGGAGATGTCGAAGCATTCGTCAAAGTATCAAACCGTCATCATTTTTTTTTAATGATAGAAAATACGGTTTACCAGGAAATTGGTATTCGGACATAAAGAGATAGGCAAATGCTTTTGTAACTGAATAATTGTTATATCAAAACGTGACATCTGTGTCATCGGGTGCAAAGCGACATCAGCGGATGTGTGACCTGTGGGGTTGATCTCCGAGGTTAAGAACCCCCCCCCCGACCACACAATTATAGTAATATACATATTCACCACACCCTTCGCACGAGTAGGATGTGACACTAGGTCAATTTCTTAAGCGGAATTGAAGACATTTGAATTCAGATTGTTTCTTCTCCTAGAACAGTTGATGTAACAAGCTTAAATAGCCCTGTCAGCCCTACTTTTTACCCATAGGTCGAGGGAGAATAGTTGAATACATTCGTTTAAGACGTTTGAATCCAGATTTTTCCTTCTTCTAGAAGCAGTTGCCATAAAAAGCTTAAATAGTCCCGTCTACCCATAGCTCGAGGGGGAATAGTTGGATTCATACCTTTTCCAAGTGTATTAGCGATATGTTAAATGTAACTAGCCTCGTACAAGATTTGAACTCGTGTCGCCTTGTCCATTACCCAGGGCGATAGCCGTTACGTCAATCATTGTAGAGAAGCACGCAGTGACAGACACTGATGAGTATATCGATATGTTTGGTGAAAAATAGAGATTAGTTGAAATGTCAAGGAAATTCTTTAGAGTCAATTTTAATTGCATTTTTGTGAATAAAATCTTTGCTTGAGGAATTGAGGTGATTAACTTCTTTTTAATTCGTAAAAAAGTTAAGAAAAAAACTAAAAAAATTAGAAAAATTAAAAAAAGAACCTAAAAAACAACTAAAAACAAAACGAAACAAAAAACAAAACGAACAAACTAAAACGTAAAACAAATTTGTTTGTCCCGTTTTTGGTTTTAGAGCAAATAATTATTTTTTGTTCTTTCTTTAATGGCATGTGGTTTTTTTTAAATGTCAACGTCATTGTGTTATCAATTCTGATTGTCATAAAGTTGAAAAAAAAAAGAAAAAGAAAAAAAGAAAAAGAATAAAACTTAATCTTTCTGTCCTGTTGGTGAGGCTTAGAATACGCTGAGTGTATCCCCCGCAGAGGTGTAAGACTTTCTACCACTCAAAGATTGTCCTCCGCATAAAACTAAATTGCATCTAATGGCGAGATACCAAGTTCTGGAGATCAGAGGAGCGTGAAATACTCTTCTTTGTCATTACTCCCAGACCCACTCTGACTCGGACCTATTATGGCCCCATCTATAGGCCAAATAAATCTGTTTATTCGGTAGGAATACTTGGTTGGTTGGATTTTACGGCATGTCAACCCTTGGGTTATTTTGTTGGGTATTCAATTTTTCACATTTTTTAATACTCATTTTTTAATCTATTCAACCCATAGATGGGACCCTAACAAGTACTAGCACTTCATAGGAAATACTTGATATCTTGTTATTGTAACTATGGTATGTATAATTGTACAATATTGTATGAATGGTTACCCCCAGGTCAACTCTGATCCAGAGTGATTGTACTTGTTAGGAACCTATTTATGGATCAAATAGATCTGTTTAAAGATCATTCGTATTTGGTAGGAATATTTCATGACATATAACTGTAAATTATTTGTATTAAGAATACTTACTTAAAGTTATAATTGTTTACAAAGGCTTATTATTAGTTACTTGAAATCATATAACAGTGTGCAAACAAATGGCTATTATCAAATAGAAATAATTACTTGAAACGCTACAATTATTAGCATTAGAAAGAAATACTTGAAACCATACAACTGTGTGCAAATTATTTACATTAGATAGGAATACTTGAAACCATGCAATTATGCGTAAATTATTTGTATTAGATAGGAATACTTGAAACCATACAAATGTGTGTAAATCATCTGTATTAGATAGAAATACTTGAAACCATACAACCGTGTGCAAATTATTTGTATTAGATAGGAATACTTGAAACCATACAACCGTGTGCAAATTATTTGTATTAGATACTTGAAAGCATACAAAAATATGCAAATTATTTGTATTAGATAGGAATACTTGAAACCATACAACCGTGTGCAAATTATTTGTATTAGATAGGAATACTTGAAGCCATACAACCGTGTGCAAATTATTTGTATTAGATAGGGATACTTGAAACCATGCAATTATATGTAAACTATTTTTATTAGACAGGAATACTTGGTATCATATAACTGTGTGTAAATTATTTTTATTAAATAGGAATGATTGATATCGTATAACTGATAAGAACAATAGTGGTTTTAAAGTTTTCAAACTTCTTTGATTAAAATGAAATATACTTATCAAAATACCCTGGGTAATGCAGTTTCAGAATGTATATGGTTATTGGGTCTATATCCAAAAACGCTACTCACAGAAACCACCAATTTTCAAGAGGATGTAACCATTATTACGCTGTCTTAATATTATTGAAATTTGCTAATATTTTGTGAATAGGTATAATTTCTGGTAATTTAACTATGGTTTGAATTTCAATTAAATCGAAGAGAGAACATTTCAGCAGGGACTCGTGTAATGTAGTTTCAGATATATACGTTTTGGAAGTCTATCTCAAAAACACTAGGAGAATATCGTGAAACAAATAAGCAAACAGACAGACAGGACCTAAAACTTTATATATATAGATTTGGTTTATTTAGCCACAACGTCACGGTGACTCACGCGGTATGCGTGTGTGACGTTGTGATAAAGCAAAATAAATTAGTCCGAACTGAATTCTATAAGATAAATAAAGCAATTCGCCTGAAAATCTCAGACAGAAAATGCTTACTGCGGGCAAACAGACGACATGTTGGTATTTAAAAATGGCGGCGCTCATGAGGAAACGTGGTGCATATATCACTTTGAGGAAGTTTATTAGAAATTTACAATTCCATGAGCTATTCATTCTGGCAGTGAATTGAGTAGTGAGTCAAGATAATTAGAGAAGATAGCAATGAAGGCAGTGAAGATTGTGATTGTCCTGGGGTGGCTGGCGAGATATCTCACAAGGAATTACTTTGCCCAGTGAATTGGATTGTAATTCGTAAAAAGATATAAAGGATGAAGAAGACAGTACATATCTATTACTGATGTATTGCGAGTTCGATCCTCGCCAGAGGCCTCATACTTGTGACCTTGTGTCACATCCTACCCGTGGCGAACACGTCAAGTAAATATTTACTTAGAATCGTTGGAAGGCGTCTAATCGTGGTGATATATATATATATATATATATATATATATATATATATATATATATATATATATATATATCATGTCATACTAGCAGCAAGGATAAACATGACAATCAATCGCCAAACGTCCCTATCATTAATTGCCCCCGGCAGGTCCTCTGCGCAGCATCTAGCATCTGCGCAGAGTTGGTCAATGTAGTTCTTTGCTGGGCAGCCCGCATTGGCGTTCTATGATCTGGCTTCCACGGGAGAACGTCGCTTATGAGTTCGTCCTTGCTTTCCAGTAGTGCCCAGCATGCCCTGTTCGTCTCATTCGAATGATTTGTTTATAGGTGCTGTTCCCATTTGTGGGTTGCTACATCCACGGTTTTTTAAGGATAGCACGCAGCATTCTTGTGCAGCTACCATCTAGCTCAAGGCGTTTTGCTAGGGTCCAAGTGGTGCAGCCACACAGTAGCACTGATACAACTACGGCTTGGAAGAATTATCGCTTTAACTTCTCAGTGAGATCGGACTTCCATATGACTGATAATCTGACCCTGCCTTCCCTATGCGTGCATTAATATCGCTTTATATATATATATATATATACAATGTGTTTGGATATGACTTTTTTGCCGACAATTTTTGGGAGAATATGTGCTTAATTGAAGTCGTACCTAATTTTGAAAATTAATTAATTAATAATTAATTAGGCATTCCCGCCTAATTAATTAATTATTAATTCATTTTCAAAATTAGGCACGACTTCAATTAAGCACATATTCTCCCATATATATATATATATATATATATATATATATATATATATATATATCAACTCTTCCACTCGAGTAGGATATGGCACAAGGTTAATTTCTGGGAGTTTAACAGAATTCAGAGTTTTCCTTCTTCTTGACTGGTTGTCTAACAAAGATTAAAGAGCCCAGTCTGCGTTACTATTTAACCATAACTAGAGGGAGAGTAGTCGGATTCATACCATTTCAAAAGGTATTAGCTCTATGGGAAATGCTAACAGCATCGTCCAGAGCTCAGTCGGTAGAGCGTTCGGCTAGAAGCCACAAGGTTTTCTAGTTCGATACCGGCCCACGCCAACTCAGCATATGAATAGCCCAGGGATCTGTGCGGTAAAGTAAGGAGCTGATGGTAGGTGTGGCGCTCCGCCTCAGCCGCAAAAACAATCTCCTTAGTTTAGCGCTATTGAAAAGGAGATAGACTCCCTCGCTGTCTGGCTCATACCGACATTAGGCCGTCCCGACTACTTTACTTTATATATATATATATATATATATATATATATCAGTTTGGTTGGTTAGTTGAATAGGTATATATATATATATATATATATATATATATATATATATATATTGTTGAATGGTTGGGTAAACTTATTTGGGCTAGTTACATGTAACTAACTATAATATAAGTTAACATAGGCTATTTTCAAGTACCTACATAATATGAGTAAACATCTTCTCTCTTAAAAGAAAATATCTTATTTCACTTATTATTATCTTAGAGTTATTTTCATGAAACAGCCCATGGTAGGTATATAGTCTTTTGATAAGCATCGTCTGAAGGTGTTACATAAGAAATTGACTTTACATGTGATTTACAGACCAATATTCCAAGAAGGATGACATCCAATCAATGCGATTTTCGTGCTACTTTATTCAACTTTAGTAAGAATTTCATTATTTCCGTTAGGATATCACCAAAACGTGTTCTTGTATAGACGATCTTCTCGTGTGTCAGTCAGCTCATATTAATCTTACTGGAGGGAGACTAAATCTTATTGATTCATTCAGCCGAACTTTTAGCGTGATACTGATTATTGGTTTCGTCAAAGCAATACACGCTTCCGGTGCGCATCGAAGACCGACTGTATTCTTAAAATCTTTTGCCTTAGACCAGCTTCAAAAGTGGAGATGGTCGCAATAAGGTCGCAAAAGACTCTGGAAAAAACGACATATTCAATCGGTTTAGCTCAGTCGGTAGAGCACCCGCCCTGGAATCGCAAGATTCCGGGTCCCCGCCAACTCAATGCATGAATAGCAAGGATTGGGTAATCTGATCTGTGCAGTAATGTGAGGAGCTGATGATAAGTGTTAAGCTTCACCTCAGCAAAAATAATGTCTCTGGTTTAGCGTTATCGAACTAGCGAAAAGGGGATAGACTCCCTCGCTGTTCGGTTGATACCGAGAATAGGCCACTCCGCCAACTTTACTTACTACTTTACATGAAGAAAGTATTAGGCGTGTGCATAAGTTTCCAGCAGAAAACCGGTTTTTAACTATCTATTCAGTATCTATTTATTATAGAGAGTGCTTGGAACTTTTGTACAGGTCTATTAAGTAAAATAAAGAAATAATTTTAGTACTGATGACGGTTTCAAATTCATCATAGTAGGATGTATCAATCTAAATCATTGCTCTGTTTCAAAAGAAATAATGAGAGCTGATTTGATACCAAAAATACCTGTAATAAGCCAATGCTGCTTCACGTGTTCTAATCCCCCCACAAGTATATATATATATATATATATATATATATATATATATATATATATATATATATATATATATTATGATTTTAAATACAAATGAAATACGGAGCAGTAAATGAAGGTGCAAGACCAGGTTGTTGAAAATTAACACGGTTTTATTTAACACAGGGTAGAGAATTTAAAATTCCTTAACACAATAAAACAAAGTTTGTTTAAAAATATTATATCAGAAAGTTTGGTTCTTGTCCAATATATCTCTCCGAGGAAGAAATGTCTACAGAAGGTGTTTGAAAAAGTATACAATCCTATGTTTTGACGAATTGCATTTAAGCTATTTAAAATCCCCACTCCCCCAAAAACTATTTTTGTACAAGATTTGCAATAGTAAGTTAAACATTTAGAGACATCGAAATATTGGCAGTTACTAAAAATGACCGACCTGCCAACTTTTGACTATATGCAAACTAGTCGAAAAAAGATTACCATCTAAACACAATATCTATCTGTTTATCATGAATTTCATTTATCGATTGATCTTAACAGCATGTCAACCAATCTGGGGTTATTTTATACCTAGAGGTTTGGGAATTGCGCATATTGTTTATATTTATCAAAGAATACACGCTAAAGGTGTCCTTGATCATATCGTCAGTGATGTAATCCCAATATCATTAGGTATTTTGGGTCTTGCAACATCATATACCTTCACCTGGACGACCTAGCTAGTAAGGATCAGACACCAGCTAGTGGTCAAGGATCGAAATCTCGGCAGCAAATAAAATATGTGGCGGACATTGAGGTGCTCTATGCAGAGAAGCACCAGCGGAACCTCCTGTCAAATGCGACCCCCCCCATAAGCAAAGAAGAATCGAAGCAGATGGTTTCCCCTCTCCCTAAGAGAAACTGAAAGCCATGAGACGCCCTTTGACGCCCAGAGTGGATTGATTCACAGATAAGTTCAATTAGTTATTTAAAAACCGTTGCATCCCCCCAACTGTTTACATTTGTTTGTGTAATTGTTTCTTAATAGTTTTTTGCACACTTTTAAGTGATATCAAATATTCTTATCTAATACTAATAATTTGCAAATAGTTGTTTTTAAGTATTCCTATCTAATATTCGTAACTATATTATTTCAAGTTATTATTTCTATTTAATAATAGTCACACAGGTCTATGGTTTTAAATGATTAAGAACAATCCTAAGGGAACAATTCTAGTCCTAAGAAACTATTCTTAAGACAAAGTATCGGTTCTCGCTAGATCACCGAAGTTAAGCTGCGAGGAGCCTGTTCATTACTTAATTGGGTTACCACATAAAGCAACATCGGGTTCTAAAAACAACCGAAGTCTTTTGCTTATAAAAATGACTTGTTTCGGCATTAAATGACTTCAGAAAAGGTTGAAATGCCGTGAAAAATCAACTAAACCAAACCAACCAAATAATTTACAGGAATCAAATATTCTATTCAAATACGAATAATTTTTACACATATATATTTCACTCATAGATGTAATCTGGTCATAGTGGACATGGAAGTAATGGCAATGAAGGGATACTCCACACTTCCCTGTTCTCTGCATCTCAAGCTTCACCATCAAATGTAATTTGGTTATTCTTAGGATATCCCTTCAGTTTTCTGCAAAGGGATACTTTCAGCACATTCTAAGCCCCCGCTGACAGGGTGGGTGTTGGGAACTGTAGACTGAGGAAATCTCATTCCAAATTCGTCTCTCTGGCGTGGAATAATTTTCCAAAAAATTCTTCTTGTAAAACAACAAAGCTGACACTACAGAAAGAAATGGATTCTCGAATGAGATCAGCGCATGACACATCTGTTAAATACAATTGTTGCCACGGGACTGTAATAATAGCATACAATTTACGCGCGCTCAGATTATATACTTTTATCTTTGATGTTCCTTGTTTTATGAAACACTCTGTAAGTTTTGAAGAAACGTTTTATCGCTTAAAGAGTGTCATGGGTATGACGTTAAACAGTATATAATGGGAAGTTCAATTTCTGGAGCTCTGGGGAATGTGGAGTACCCCTTCATCACCATTATTCCGGGTCCAGTCTGACTCGGATTGGTACTACCTGTTAGAGTCCTACGTATGGTTTCAATGGAAAAAATGATTAAAAAATATTGTGTTTAAACAAAAATTGAGTTCAAATAAAAAAAAGTTTGAATACCCATCAAGAATGAATAAAATAAAACGTCTATGGCATAAAATAACCCAACAAGGTTTGGCATGCCGTAATATGTATTATATATATATTATATATATGTTATATATACATTATATGCCGTAAAATTCAAGCAACCAACTGCTTAAAGAAGTGACTGCACGTTTTCATTCTCGATGTTGGATTATAAAATTGAACCATGTAGAACAGATCGTTATTACACGCTCAATTGAATTGTCGATATAATGTTTTGCGCTTGGTTATATGTCAATTGTAAATTCTTATGAGAGACATTGAGGCAGACTGATATTAAAACCAGACAGAAAACAAACTCTTTATAGTTGTTTGAATAATGAAGACATTGATGACTTCCTTTATCTTTGGTAAAAAAGTAACTAAACAAATACAGGCAATGAAACAAAAAGAATATGTCATTTTTATTTAAATAAAACTATTGCAGACAAACATATGATAGAAGTCCTACATGATTATTATTATGAGTTTTCACAACTGTCGTAGCAGGTGGTTCACTGGGGCCTGAGTGACAGCAAGTCCCCAAGTCTCCAGGACTCTTCTGGGTATTCTAGCCGATCTTAACAGTGCTGCAGTTTGGATGGTCTTGATTCTTCTTCTGATTTCCAATTCACCCAAATTCTGTTCCAGACCTTTGGAGATCGTTCCAAGCACACCAGTTACAATTGGTACGAACTTCACTTTCATATTCCATTATTATTATTATTATTATTATTATTATTATTATTATTATTATTATTATTAGATTTTCCCTACCTGGCGTCTCCACAGGTCTCCAGGACTCTTCTAAGTATTCCAGCCGATTATTATTATTATTATTATTATTATTATTATTATTATTATTATTATTATTATTATTATTATTAATTCTTTTTTACATGAAATATTTCAGTCCAACTGGAAAGGGAATAAATAAAACGTTCATTTTGGAGTGATATTTTCCCTTTTTACAGCATTATCGAAGTGCTTCAATTCTTAGCTTTTTCACCTTTTTCTAACTCTTGATCATAACATCTTTAACTTATAAAGATAAAGGTTTATAATAAGAAAAGGTATTAATAAAATGATAGTAATAATTAAGAGTTTCTCGACTCAGTGTGTTATAAAAAAAAGCAACAATGATAAGATGGAATAAAACTAATAATAAAATGAGACTATTACTAAATAATGAATCGATCCTAGATAAAGTCTAATGATAAGATTGAACGAAACTATTAAGAAAATAATAATAATAATAATAATAATAATAATAATAATAATAATAATAATAATAATAATAATAATAATAATAATAATAATAAAGTTTATCGACCTAGAGTGTTGTAAGAAAACAACAATAATAAGATGGAATAAAACTAGTAATGAAATAACGTCATAGTAATAGTAATAAAGAATATATTGATCTAGAGTTTTTGAACAAAGTCAAATAAGATTGAGCAAAATTATTAATAAAAATAGAGAAATAGAGAAGAGTTTCTCGACCCAGAACGGTGAGACCCCCTCCCCCCAAAAAAGAACTCAATTAGAAACAAACAAACAAACAAACATAAAAACAAATGAAATTCTTCTTTCCATGCTTTCTCTCGTCTGTAATATATTCTTTTGATCTCAACTTACCAATATGACTGATATGAAAAAAAGATGGCATTTTTATTCAGATAAAACTATTGTAGACAAACACATGATAGAAGTCCTATGTAAGTATTATTATTATTATTATTATTATTATTATATTATTATTATTATTATTATTATTATTATTACTAGCAAATATATGCACCCTCCGGGTGCAAGTATTTAAGTTTTAATGTAATAAAATATTGTATTAAATTAGAAAGGTTAATGAAATTAAATAAGAATACAGATAAAAAGATTTGAAACAGATGGGGGTATAATAAAAGATTTGAAACAGAGGGAGTATAATAAAAAATGGAACAACTGAACCTTACTCTTCCATCACTCTCGTCTTTCATTGTTATATTTTCTAATTTAAGTATTTACTTAAAAGAGTAAGTAAAGAATAAAATTACAGTTATTTTATCTTGTTAATGGATTTCATTTAAGATTCATTGAAGAGATTTTTGCCTATATTCATTAAAATAAAACCAAACAGTTAGAAATCAATAATACTAAGCACATATTTATTAAATTCGATTTTTTAATATTAATATGCAAATTAGCCTTTCCGTTCACACTGTAAACGCTATTTTGTTGTATATAGCATGTTGTCAGTATGTATACATAGTTAACAGTATTAATAATGTAAGACAATTTTATTAATAATTAAGGTTTAGATAAAAATAAACTCATGGAGAATGTGATGTCAATAACTAAGAGAATTGTGACTTGAGTAGGAATATAGTTTCGGTTACAGACAGAAAAACACACAATCTCCATTATAATAAGATTATTATTATTATTATTTCACTCCTGTGAGTTTTTTTACACGTGGGTTAGCTGATGATCTTTCACTGGCGTCTGAGGGACAAGTCTCCCCAGGTCTTTGGGACTCATCTGAGTATTCTAGCTGATTTCAGCAATGCTGTTTCCTAGATGATTTCAATTCTTCCTCTGATTTCCAGTTCCTACAGTCTTTTTTCCAAGCCTTTTTGGAATGTTCCTAGTGCACCAACTACAATTGGTATCACTTTCAACCTCATATTCCACAGCTTTTTCAGTTCTCTGGCAAGGTCCAAGTATTTATCTATCTTTTCGTTTTCCTTCATTTTCACCCTGTGATCTGCTGGAACTGCAAACTACCAGATGACAAGTTCTCTTTTTTGTTAATCAATACTAGGTCTGGTCTTCTAGCTGGGATAATGTGATCCGTCTTTATCTCGAAGTTTCAGAGAAGTTTATGCATTTCATTCCCAAGAACAGATTCTGGTTTATGCATATACCATTTTGTTGTATGGTAAAAATTTAGTTTGTTGCATAATTCCCAGTGGATCACCTTCCCAACCCAGTCGTGCCTAGCTTTGTATTCCCAATGGGGTAGTTTGCTACATTCGCTTAATACATGGTTTATGGTCTCATCTCTGTCACTGCACAGTCTACATTTACTGTTTCCTTGTGTCTTATCAGTTTTTGCTTTGATATAATTTGTTCTTATGGAATTGTTTTGGGATTCAGTTTCTCTCTTGAGGTTTCCTTTTCTCAACTATGTCCAAGTTTTTTCATGTGAAACTACCCAATTTGTCGTTTGAAGTATCCATAGAATTGTTTTTCTTCCCATCTTTGTTTTCTTGCTTTCGTTGTTTTCTTTTTGTCCAAATATTGTAGCTGTTTTTATTGGCTGCCATAGTAATATTCATTTGCTCTTTTTTATGTATTCTTCTATTCCTTGGATTGTGGCATCTACACAATCATCTATGTAGGCAAGACCTCTTCCACCTTCCTTTCTCGATACATATAGCCTATCTCTATCGTCTCATGGGTGTAAAGCCTTGTGCAGTGTCATTAACGTTCCAGCCTTTTGTCAAGTTCTTCTTTTGTCCATTTTAAGAATGGCACAGAGTATCTTATAATGGGGACGGCCCAGGTATTTATTCCTTTAATGAGATTTCTGCCGCAGAGCTTAGTATCTTGTTCGCCCGAGGTATTCTTTTTTTAAACTTTTTCTTTCATCTCTGTTTGCTGATAGTGTTCGCTTCTAAAATTTCTAAGTATTTGTAACTTTCTTTTTCTCCAAGTGTTTTTATAGTGTTCTCATTTGGTAATTGTATTCCATCCATTAGTTTTCTTTCCTCCTTTTTTATCACTAACATGGCCCATTGTTCAATTCCGAATTCCAATCCTTCTATCTTGGCTGTATATTCCTATGGTTTGTACCAAGGTTTCTAGTTCTTTTTCACTTTTTTTGCAAAATTGTTTCATCCATTTACATAAGGTGGTTTACTTTTTCCTGCGAGTTAGTGAACTTGTAACCTCCTGGAAATTTTCTAAGTATGTAATTGAGTGACATCATTGCTATAATAAATTGTAGTGGTGATAGCGAGTCTTCTAGGAAAATACCATTATTATTATTATTATTATTATTATTATTATTATTATTATTATTATTATTATTATTATTATTATTATTATTATTATTATTTCTTTTTCTAGTGAGATATTTCTGTCCGGTTGGAAAGGGAAAAATAAAAAGTTCATTTTGGAGTGATATTTTCCCTTTTTACAGCATTAGTGAAGTGCTTCAACTTTTAGCTTTTTCAAATCAACATTTTTTAAAACTCTTGCTCTTATCATCTTCAACCTATAAAGATAAAGGTTTATAATAAGGTAGAGCAAAAGTATTAATAAAGTGATAGTAATAATTAAGAGCTTCTCGACTCAGTGTTGTAAAAGAAGCAACAATAATAAGATGGAATAAAACTAGTTATAAAATAACATTAGTAAAACAGAATATATTGATCAAGAGTACTGGGATGACGTCTAATAAGATTGAGCAAAACTATTTATAAGCATAATAGTAATGTAACAAACAAAAGAAAAAACAAAAAAACAAAAACAAACGAACAGAAAACAAAACAACAAAAAAAAAAACAAACAAACAATAAGTTCTTCTTTCCAATATTTCTTTCATCTGTGATCTATTTTCATGTTCTCAACTTACCAATCTATATATTAATACTCTTGTTCCTCATTTGTACGACCGTTATCATATTGAAACACACTTTGCTAAAAAATGAGACTGTCCAAATAGTCCAAGATGAAATGCAAAAATGTATATCCTGATTATCTGGCGTTGTTTATGCGGCGAATTCTTATTTCTTACGTGTGTTGTCGCCTCAGCTGAATAATGGAGCATTCTGTTTTTATCACAGAGAAAGGGAAGGAAAAGGATATGCTACACAGAAAAATATAATAAAAAAGAAAGAAAGAAAGAAATGAAAAGAGTAGGAGAAAGATAGAGAGAGCATGTGAGCGCACGGAAGCGATAACGCTAATCTGTTCCGATCAAACATAATGTAAAGATAAAAAAAAGAAGGAGAGAGAGAGAGAGAGAGAGAGAGAGAGAGAGAGAGAGAGAGAGAGAGAGAGAGAGAGAGAGAGAGAGAGAGAGAGAGTTTTTACATATGAACTATTTTGTCCTTAAGTATCTTAAATAAGCCTATAATACGTTGCAATAATTAAATAATATGGTATCATTGTGGTATATCCGCAGGTCCTGCTAGTATGACTAATATTGTCGGTATCAGCCAGATAGCGGGAGAGTCTATCCCCTTTTTACTTGCGCTAGACCGGGGAGATTGTTTTTTGTCTGAGATGCAGCGAAACACATACCGTCAGCTGCCCACTTAACTGCACAGATCCAAGCTGTGCTACTCATGCGCTGAGTTGGTGAGAACCAGTATCGAATCCGGAAACTTGGGGTTCCTAGTCAGATAAACCATCTCAAACCCAGAGACGGACAGAGAGGCCATTGTATACATAATCTTGTCATCCATGATAAGACCTAGTTTAGCAATACTACTGAAAGTTATGGAATAAGCACACTTAGTGAATGTTAATATATGTTTTTTCTTTGCTTTGATAAGATTAAACAGTAAATAAACTAATAACAGATAAGATAAAAAAACATGTTTTACTTAATAGCTGAACAGTCTGGCTTCCTAAGATATTCGTTAAAAAAACTAGGTTAAATTATTAATATAATAGTAATAATTAAGAATATGTTGAAAAAAAACCCCAACAATAACAATAAGGAATAAAACATAATAATGTAGTAATAAAGATATTCTCTAATTGGAATACAATTCTATGAAAAAAATCCGTTGTAGCTCATTTTCTGCAAGCTAACTTGAACATTTAAAAATGGAAGCTAATAGAAACGGTTTCTATTGATTTATTAACCCAACATCATTTTCCAAAAATGTTCATTTTAACACGGCCCACATCGTGACTACACTGAACGGAAATATTTATACAGAATATACACACGAATAGATACTCAGATTAATATATATATATATATATATATATATATATATATATATATATATATATATATATATATATATATATATGTGTGTGTGTGTGTGTGTGTGTGTGTGTATGTGTGTGTGTGTGTTTTTTCTCTCAATTTTCGCTTGCGGTTCGCACGCGAAAATTAAGAGAAAAATAACGTAGCGTTCAACCGTTATTATCTGAAATATATCTAAGTTTAACTTTAATTTTCCCTCTACTAATATTATATATATATATATATATATATATATATATATATATATATATATATATATATATATATATATATATATAGTGAAAATACTCTTATGATTGATAGATTATATATCCTGAATATGCATATGTAAGTGAAAGAGATATCTTACTATAATGGAAAATCGGTGTCTATCTGTAACCGAAACTATGTCACTGCTTACGTCACGATTCTCTCAGGAATTGTGTAAGTTTATCAATGAGTAATTTATAGTCAAAATCATTAATAAATAAAATAAAGAACAACTGTATATTATATGTACCCAGAAATTAAGCATTCAACATTAAACGGTCCACATTGTTAAAACAAGTTTTAACAAACAATATGCATTATGAATTTATATATAGTTTGTTTTGTTTTGATATGTATTTAAAGTTATCTAACGTATGGAGTTCTACGAGAAAATTATTCACAAACAAGAGATAGTCACATAATCTTCTTCTAAATTAAATTTGAACATGTTTGTGTATCTAACTGTATCCAATTTAGGTTTGCGTATGTCAGCTTTTCATTACGAGTTTAAATTCAACGACAGTTTCACCAATCAGGCATACTCTTCCTAGAAATAAACTTAAGTAACAAAAAACATACTTACTCCCTCTAACGACAGTTTCATCTTGCTTACCCCTCTGCTTCTTTTTTCCGATTCAATGACACAAGATTTTAAAAAAATAAAAAGGTATTCTAGGTAAATTAAAAATGTTGCAATAAAAAAATTTGACGCCATCGAAAAGAAAAACCTTAAATTAATTTGAATAATTCGAATATTAGAATTCTAATAAAATCAATTTTCTAACAGTTATGTTAGAAATTTGGTTTTATTAGAAAGAAAATATATTTATTTGAATTTTGACAGCAAAATTATTTTTATATCTATTATTAAAAAATATAAATTTTCAAAGATGTTTACATTTTTTTTTTACGAAAGAGTTACTTCGTCACCAATATTGAAGACCTTGAACAGGCGAAGATTACTAGCATTGAGGCAATGTTACTGATTTTCCAACTACGATGAAATCAGAAATCATCCCCTGGCTCAAGATCACAGTTCACGTTGAATCCTCAACAGAGGGGCTACAAAAAGCAATACACATACTGCTTGAAAAAATCCTTTGGTGCCAGTCACATCGTCCATCATCGATGGTCCATACTAACTGAGAACCGTGACGCCTGGCGTCTCACCACTGACCAAGCTGTCTCCTCCTTTGAAAATATCCACAGGGCCTTCCTCAAGGACAAAAGACGGAAGGAACCATAACATTCTGTTAGAATATCTATGTATAAGAAATATTTCCATTTACGAATTTTATGAATTTTCCCAACATCAACAGTATGCATTTCTGGTAAATTGGGCGAATCAGAAACGATGCATCGTTTAAGATCGTTGGCATTTGTCCTAAAATCAATTGCAAATTGGATATTTTGAAAGACTGTTAGTCTTTCAAAAAGGATTTCAAGGAATACATAATTTCTACTACAAAGAGTATCTACTGAAACTAGACTCTTTCTAACAAGGATTTCAAGGAATACAACAGACCTTTTACTACAAGGAGTATCAACTGAAATTACACTCTTTTCTACCAAGTATTTCAAGGAAAACTACAGACTTTCTGCTACAAAGGAACAGAACTAGGGATTTACTAAACGCCTAAAATTGCCACCAAAATCGTAACACACTATGCCATCAAAGTCTGACCAGACCTTCAGCTGCAGCTGTTGCGATCGTGCTTGCCTGTCCCATATTGGCCTTATCAGCCACAAACAAGCCTGTAGTCAGCATGGACGTACCCTTCTTAATCTTTGTTCCCGAATTCAAGCAATTGTGATGATATTATGGCATTATTCTGAGCTGCTGTCAATATTTATTCAGTTTCTCTCTTTATGAATTTTCAACGTGGTCATGTCTAGGTCATCTCGTGCGCAATTTCCTTAGTTTGTCTTCTCAAGTGTCCAGATAGTTTTTTTCCATCTCTCCATTTCTGCTTTCTCGATTTAATAATTTCCGTTTTCCTGTTTGTCGCCGTCTTTTTTTTTGTCGTTGCTCTTCTTGGCTGCTGTGATTAATCTATCTTTGCTCTTTTACGCATATTCTTCGAGACCCTGAATTGCCGTATCCACACATTATTATTATTATTATTATTATTATTATTATTATTATTATTATTATTCCCACCAGCTGTAACTGAGTGAAAGTGAGTTTCTTTAGCTCCCCAGGATTTTTCTAAGTATTTAGCCAATCTCTGTACGGTCTCAATCCTTCCTCCAGTACCTTTTTAAGTTATTTGGGATTGTTTTGAGGTCTCCAACTATGACTGGTATCACTGTCAACATCATATTTCATATCTTGTTTAAAACAACAACAACAATAATAATAATAATAATAATAATAATAATAGTACATGAGCAGGCGTGACCAGGTGGGGAATGTGATTCACTCAGAATTTTGCAAGTGACTGAAATTTAACCATAACGACAAATGGTATATGCCAAGACCAGAATCTGTTCTGTAGAACGAGACTCTAAAAAATTATCTGTTTTTTTGAGATACATACAGATCACCCAATCCAAACCAGAGGACTTGATCTAATTTTTCATTGATAAATAGAAAATAAGTGGCTAATTAGTATAGTTAATCGTTCCAGCAAATTGCAGAGTTAAAGGAAAGGAAAGCAATAAATAAATAAATAAATAAATAAAATGTGGTGTAACAGGCGATAGTGATTCCAATCCCTTGGAACAATCCCTGTCAAAAATGAAAAAGAGATCGGGGGAATGGAAATCCGAGGAAGAACTGAGACTATCCACACTAGGGCATTACTGAAATCAGCTAGAATACTGAATATACCGTGATCTGAATGGTCTCTATTTCTCAAATTTCTATCTCCTTCAGTCTCTTTTCTATTTGTTTGGTATTGTTCCAAGAGGTTCAACTATAATTGGTATCTCTGTAACCTTAATTTTCTATATATTTTAAGCCCTCGAGCTAGGTCTTGATATTTATCTAGGTTTCTTTATTTTTATTAGGGATCTGATTGAACGGCGAAATCTACTAGTTCTATGTCTTTTTATCAACTAAAACTGGATCTGCTAATCTAGCCGTTAGTATCTCTAAATTCCAGATAATCTTTGAATCCTGGATAGGTAAAGAGATTTGCTGTCACTAGGAGTTCAGTAAAGGCCACCAGTTAAAAAAAACTCTCTAGGAGTAAAATAATAATGTCTCTCTCCACTATTAATGACGGTATGTATTAATAGTAGGAGACTTATCAAATAAAGGCACGAAGTAAAATATATCATAATCAAGTTTTATACACAAAAGGGTTTTTATTTCGTCTGATTTCTGGCGGCCTTGAAAATTAAAGAGAGAGAGAGAGAGAGAGAGAGAGAGAGAGAGAGAGAGAGAGAGAGAGAGAGAGAGAATTGATCAGCTTGCAAGTTTGTTCGTTTGAAGTAGTTGTGTTTCTATGTTGAACATAACAGAGCGTTTACCGCCCTCTGATCTCTCTGATAAGATAAAGCAAGAATTCTTCCAAGCTTTATCCGTGTAAGTACTACTGAATGGTTGCACCACTTGCACTAGCGAAACGCTTGGAGAAAAGGCAAGATGGGAATTACAACAATACTTCGTGCAGTCTTGAACAAATCCTGGAAGCCGCACCCTACAAAAAAGCTGCTGAACGGCAACTTGCCTCCTATCACACAAACCATCCAAGCGAGAAGAACAAGACGTGCTGGAGAAAGGAAGAATGAACTCATAAATGATACACGAACACAACACTTTGGGTTGGTCAGCAAAAACTTACATCGATTAGCTCTGCACGAATATTGGATGCTGTTCAAGGATTAATCGGTTGGTCACGCCAAGCCCTAGCACCTATATAATTGTCCCAACCCTATTGTCCTTACGACAAGCCCCAACCATTTGTATCATATATGTGCTAGAAGGCGGTGGCTGAGGGTCTTAATGTCCTGGGAATGACGGTAAACTCTATCTGATGGTGAAGTTCCAATTCTGGAGCACTGGGGAATGTGGAGTGTTCCTTTATCACTATTACTCCCAGGTCCACTCCGACCCAGAGTGGTAGTACTTGTTAGCGTTCCATCTCTGGGTTAAAGACAGAAGAATGAGTTTTAAAAATGTGTTAAAAGAATTGAGTTTAGAAAAATTGAGTACCCATGAAGAATGAATAAAACCAAATGTCTTCGGCGTAAAATAATCCAATAAGGATTGACATACCGTAAAATCCAACCAACCAGCCAACCAACCTTTCAGGAGCGAGTGTCGATAGGAACATAAAGCGAGAAAGAGTCATGGAGATCAGTGCTGTCAGCACGACATGATGATGATAATCATGTTCTTGTCAATATCGAATAGAAACCTTTTATTTGGTCAACGAGGGTATATTGTTTCCATTCCTCCCGCCTACAATATCCGCTGTCCTTCTTAGGGAATTTCAATGTGACATAACTCGCTTGATGAAAGCCTTTTTAAAGGCTTCCTCTAGAAGTCAAGAGTTCAATGCATTGGTCAGGGAAATCGACATCTGATGATTTTGAATTGTGAACAGTCTTTAGGGAGAACCACGAAGTTTGATTTGCCATTGAACAAAGAAACAAAACCAAATTAATAGGGAGATATTTGACACGTGACAGCTTTTAGATGAGAGCATCATATTCCTGTGGATAAAAGAGAAACGTTCGGTGTGACATTTGTGAAAAGGTTCTGAAATACGACTCTCACCCAAAGAAGGTTGGAGATTAGAGAGTTGAAATCACAGTTGAGATTACAAGTTGGAGGCGCTTGGTGTAATGATTACTGTCGTAGGAAATGAACACGACGAGACAAGTTCAAATCCCAGACGTAGCTGTTTGCATTACGCATAGCGCTGATACTCTTGGGAAAGGTACAAATTGGGCTCTTTAAACTTGGTATGGCAACCACTCTAGGAGAGGAAAACTGTGAATCCAAACCAAAAGGTCTCTCTTCTCGTTAGTTAAAAATAATTTGAGAGCTCTTCCTTCACCTTCTTCTCCTTCTCTTCCTAGAGAACAAGAAATTGTGATAACAGAGCAAAAACGAGGAAAGCAGCTTGAAAGAAGGAATGTATCAAATTAACAATATACTGTATCACGTATGTAGATAAAAAGAAAAAAGAAAAGAAAAAGAAAGAATAAATGAAAGTGGAAAAAGAATGGAAAGAGGGGGGATGGAAAGAGAGAAGTGAAGAGGGGAGGATGAGAGTGAAGGAGGAGGAAGAGAAGTGAGAAGTGAAGAGAAGATAAAATAAGTTTGATTTGATTTCTTTGCTTAATGGTATATCAACCTTCGTGGATTATTCAATACCAAATCCACCCTTGAAGAAGAACAGTAGTGATACTATCTAACCTATAGCGGTGGGATGAGGGATTCATACTTTTCACAAAGGTATTAGTCCCAAAGTGAACGTGATATCGCGACTGGAGTTTGAACTCGCTTACTACGATGTCACAGTCCAGAACGTTAACCACCACACTACTGGGACTCTCTCAAGAAGAGAAATGACGAGAGGAAAAATGAGAATTGAGAAGGGGAATGCAGAGAAACAATGAGGAGAGGAGATAATAGAAGGGAAAAAGAGAAGAGAGAAGAGGACAAGATAGGAAAAAAAGAAGAGAGAGAAAAAAAAAGAGAAAACTAGAGGAGAGGGGAGATGAGAAGAAGAAAGATCAAAAGAGAGACTAGAAGAGGAAAGAAGATAAAAGAAAGGAAAGAAGTGAGGAAAAAGAGAAAGAAGATAGAAAAGAAGAGAAAAGTGGAGCTAAAAAAGAGCAGAAGAGAAGGAGAGAAACAAGTATCCACACCTGAGCAACTTAAAGTGAGGAAGTCTAGACATCTAGGCTACTCTTGAAGTGTGTAGACGAATTGACAAAACACGTGCCCCTGTTTACAATTGTATCTCATAATGATGGCTGTAGAGAGAGATATGCTATACTAGTAGAAGTACCCGGTCCATGAGCGGACTAAAAAATATTTTAGGAACACCAGGTAGTCAGAGACAAAAGGGGAAGAGATGAGTAAAGAAGGGGTAAGAGGAAAATAATTTAGCAAATTTCTTAAAAATTCGCTAAGAATTCCAGTATTAGTATATTTGTTTATTTTATGATTTTTTTCTTTACATATAAAATATTATCAAAAAAATGTAACTCTAAACTCGTAAGTGTTTTGAAACATGATTTCATTTTTCTAAAATCTTTTGTGTATATGATAAAACTAAATTTTGTATTTTTCCTTATAAACATATTAAAGTGTATGTGCAATTTTAATTCGCAATGCTATCTTTTTACTGGGTTACAAGTCGACACGTACATACCGAAAAAACACGATTCACACACACACACACACACACACACACACATATACACACATATATAATATATATATATATTATATATGGGTTTTGCATATATATTTAATTACATGGATGCCTTTCTGCGACCCTTTGGTTCCATGCCCGTCTTCACAGAGTAATCATCAGACAAGAAAAGATATTGAGCACTCTTCTAATAATACCAATAACTCATCAAGTGAAAAAATATATGGGTAATTCCATGTCATTCAACCAGAAAAAGTAAAATCTTCGCCTACCCTCTTCAATTTTTCTGAAATTTTGTACAGATGTGGACTACGTTAACATTAGACATCCCCAAAATTTGAGCTTTCAATTCCAAAATTTGTGGAGTTATTCGATTTTTGGCTCTCCAAATTTGAGGGGGTCGCATAAGTGGCGACCTTTTGTAACCTATTTTTGTTTGTAATATGAGTTCTAGAGCTTCCCTACTCCTAAAAATTGGTTTATAAAAGCATTTTTGTCCAAGAAATCCAAAAATGCTATCGAAAAAGTCTCAAAGTCAACCAATTTTAAGTTATTGATGATTTCTGATTTTTTCCTAGCAAGATCAATATCCCGATGTGCCACTGCGTCTATGACAACAATTCTTTCCTATTATTATTTCACATACATTGAACATTATTTGTACCAGAAAGATAGGGGGTGGGTGACATGGCCTGAATGATTTAACATGGAATTACCCCATATATATATATATATATATATATATAGAGAGAGAGAGAGAGAGGAGAGGGAGGGGGTGGGGGGAGATAGAGAGACAGACAGACAGACAGAAAGACAGAGACATAGAGATAGATAAAAATGGTTTCAAATATAAATTTGAGTGACCACAAGAACTCATGCCTAAGTAGATCTCATATATAGGTCGGTCCTCGTCATAGGCGGGAAATAATTATGGAAGTTAATCGATACCCCAGTAAGTCTACCATCCACTGAATGGAACTAAAATGATTTCGAGGTCGTATCTTCTAATCACTTCTATTCACAAAGATCAATAATTGCAAATGGAGAAGATTTGAGATGATATACTGCTTTGACATTTCATTAAGGAAAATTTATTGTATTAATAATTCTACTGATTTTTGGGGAGTCCCCGTGGCGTAGTGGCAAACGTGCTGGACTGCGACATCGTAGCATTCCAGTCACGTTATTATGTTCACATTCAGACTAATACACCCGGGGAAAGATATGAACCCATTTATCCCCCCAGATATGCGATGAATAATATCACTACTGTTCTTCTGATGGCCCGTTTAGCTCAGTCGGTAGAGCGTCCGCCTAGGAATCACAAGGTTTTTTTGGCAGGGTGAATAAAATCACAGGTATGCACAGGGGGTGAATTTACGAGTTTGCATTTGTTTATCTATATAAACTACATTAAGAATTTGCAAGAAGTCTTTAAAACTTGATTCAAAGATTTTCTAAATATTCAAATTCCTGAATGGATTATTCTCCATTTGATGTTGAAAAGGAAAGTGCAAATTTAGACTCCTTTCTTGAAAAATAATTTATTGAAACGGTTTACATTCTTCAAGACAAGTCTATGTACACATTTAATGAAATTGGATATTACTGAATAAACGAAAAAAAAACTGTATCAAAATATCCCAAGCTTTGTGCAATTGCTGAGTTCATTTAAACAAGTTCGTATAAGTTGAGATCTGATTTTAGTTGGTTAGTTGGATTTTACGGCATGTCAACCCTTAATTTATTTAATGCCGAAGAGATTTTTGTTTTATTCCTTCTTGTGTATTTTCAATTTTTAAACCCCCTTTTAAATACATTTTTAAACTGATTTTTTAAAAAAAATCTATTTAACCCATAGATAGAACCCTAACGAGTACTACCACTCCGAGTCAGAGTGGACCTGGGGGTAATGGTAATGAAGGGGTACACCCCCCATAAGTCCAGAATTGGAACCCCTCTACTAGATGCAGTTAAGGTCATACACAGGACACTAGGACCCCTAGTCACTGCCTTCTACCACGTATATAATAAAAAGGCTGGGGGTTTGCCATAAGAGCAGTTGGGACAATCATATAGTTGCTAGGGCTTGATGTGACCAGCCGACTGATCGGAGAGGGACTCTCCAACCACCCATCTAGTACAAGTAAGGACCAAAATGGATTGTTAATTATCATGGACTGCTCAGTCACCAGGATTCTATCCTTAAGCATCACGAGTCGGCACCAACGGTCAACACGTGACAACATTGTGGGATGATCTTACCCCTCTGCAGAGGCGCAGTCGGTTTATTCTACAGCCCCCGGCTGACATGGCGGGAATCTGGTCTTAGCCATTTAAATTATTTACTAATCAAACAGAAAACATTTTGAACATAAACGTGGTTATTTTTGGCTCAAACTCCCAAACCTAGAACCTAATATACGTGTCCTCCTCTGTTCCCGCTAAAACCCATCCTTGAAATTTAAAAAAAGATTAAATAATTAAAGGTGTGCTTGCATCGATAGTTTACAGATCCTCTTCTCATATAAATTTTATTAAACACTTATAGATTAGTAATATTTTATAATCTATATATTAATACTCGTGTTCCTTAAAAGTACGACCGTTATCATCTTGCAACACCCTCTAGTTAAAAATGAGACAGTCCGAATCATCCCAGAAGAAATGAAAAAACGTTAACCCAGATTATTTGGTATTATCTGTCGAATTCTTATTTCCTATGAGTGTCGTCACCTCAGCAAAATAATGGATCATTCTGTTTTTATTACAAATAAAGAAATTCTACACAGAAAAATATAAGAAAGAAAGAAAGTAGGGGAAAGATAGAGAGAGAGAGAGGGGTGAACTTGTGAAAGCGATAACGCTAATATGTTTCATCGAAGATAATGAAAAGATGAAAAGAAGGAAAGAAAAAAGAGTGATAGAGATAAATCAAGATTATTACACTTTTTACATATTGGACTATTTTACAATAAATCTTAAATACACATATGAAACGTTGTAGTAATTAAATTATCATACTGTAGTATATTCACAGGTCATGCTAATTTTATATTCAATTACCATATATACTAGCAACTTTCTGAGACCCAAATTTTGCTCTTCGGATTGATAATAACCATTTCGCAAAGCGCGCCTCCAGAACGTGGGTATAACGTGTTTCTAATCAGAACGTCTTCAGGATAAAAAAAAAAAGAAAGGAAAAAAAAAAGGTGAGTAATTAAACTTAGAAAACACGATAAAAATCAATAATCAATAATGTCTCTAACTTTAATATTAACGTGTGAAACTAAAAAAAATAAAAAATACTTTCATTAATGTATTTCTTTTTTCCTACGAGTATTTAAGAAAGTTCGTGACGTTATATTTCACATTGTATACTTTTATAACACACGAAGACGGATTAACTTTTTTTTCTCGCTCCGTTATTAAATATTCTTCATCGTCTTTGAAATGCACATAGAAGTAGTGTTGAAATTTCTATTAGGAGTTGATATATTGGAGATTATTTATTTCTTAAACTTATTGGTAATGGTACAACAAAATTGGAATCGATGTAATAACATTGCCAACATTGGAGTTGTAATCATTATTTTTTGTTGCCATTCACCACATTTTGGCTTAAGGCGTTAACAAAATTACTATCTTCTTCTTCTTCTTCTTCTTCTTCTTCTTCTTTCTTCTTCTTCTTCTTGTATGTGTGCGTATGTATTAGTTGAAAATGGAATGGTCTGTATATCTAACTTATTTAAATAACTAGAAGAAAGAGTAGAAAAATGTAATGTATTTACTATTAATGGCCGTTTTGAATGAAGCACGAAAAAATGTTTTTGCTGCTATATTTCTTTTACATTAGTTAAATACATAGACCATGTATGCGATACGAATATGCTGTATCATCTGTTTACTAAAATTTGTTTGCGGTACACAGAATTGTTGAATCTATCATTTGTATTCGATACCAATCTAATTTTGCGTTCGTCAATAGCTGACTTGCAAATCTGGTGAAATCCCGTAAGACACGTAATTTACGGAATTCCCACAGAAAGTGTTAGGGCGTATGGGTTATTCGTTTTTATATACATCACAATTTATAATAATAAATGTGGTAGAAATATAACGTCGGTTTTTGGCACAAGGTTAGGAGGTTATTACAAATGGTTTCTTTTCAGAATGTTTAAAAAGACATGTGTCTCTTTTGGAAATATGGTTTTCTTATCCCTGTTTCTCAATGTCTTGTCTTGGGGCCTTCTCTTTGTTTTCAGTGCTTCTGTAACAGAATGGACGATTATCTAGGACCGAGGAATTAGAATCTGTAAATGCCAAAAAAGTGCTAGGAATTGTCTAATTTCGCTCAAGCGATATTAGAGAGGGCTAGCATACATGGAGATTTGGCTTGATTTGGTTTCTTTGTTTAATGGCATGTCAACCCTCTTTGATTATTTAACGCCAAAGCCATCATTGTAGATGAACAGTAGTAGTACTATTTAACGCATAGCTTGGGGAATAGGAGGGTTTATGCCTTTCCCAAAGTTATTTGTCCAAATGTGATATTTAAAAGTACGACTGGTGTTGGAACTTAATTTGATGTCACAGTCGAACCACAACGCCACGGGGACTGCCACCACACTTCTCATAATATCGAATTATTTGGTAATATTAAGCTCTTTTTACAAAGCAATTCTTGTATTCATTATACAACTGCATATTTTCACTTTATTTTTAATTTACGCTGCAGAATAGTAGATTTTTTTTTCTGTGTGAATGATATTACCTACAAATATTTTTTTCGGAGTCACTTTCATCGTTTATATTTTATGATAATCAGAAAGTGAACGTAATAGCGCGACTGGAGTTCGAACTCCCTAACTACAATGACGCAGTACAGCACTTTAGCCACTGCATCACGGGAACTCCTCTAGCGATTTACATTGATTTTGCTGTAAAAAGTCCGTAAACTGTCGACAAAAAATTCCTACCTTTTTGCCCAAATCTCAGAAACTGAAAAATTATTTATTGCAAAATTTTAGATAATACTAAGTTACTTGTGTATCGAAAATCATAACTGTTGATTAATTAATTTAAACGTCATAAGAGATAAAAAAAAATTACCTCTTAAGGAGCCGATTTAGTTTAAAGAGCCGGTTTAGATCAGTCGGTAGAGCATCCGAATAGGAACCACAAGGTTCCGTCTTCGATACTGGCTTCGCCAACTTGGCGCCTGAGTAGCTCAGCTTGGATCTGTACTGTAGTGGGGAGCTGATGATAGATGTGGCGCTCCACTTCAGATGCAAAAACAATCTTCCAGGTCTAGCACTAGTGACAAGGGGATAGACTCCTTCACTTCCCCGCTGATACTGACAATATGCCACTCCACTGACTTTATTTTTAGAGATCCAACATTTGTAGAAAATGCAATTTAGCAACATACCCAGGACACTAAGACCCTCGGCCATCGCCTTGTAGCACATATATGATAAAAAGGATGGGGGTTGCCATAAGGGCAATAGGATTGGGACAATCATGTAGGTGCTAAGGATTGACGTGACCAGCTGATTAATCGGAGCGGGTCTCTCTGCCCACCCGTCTAGACTAAGTATGAGTCAAATGGAGTAATACATGTCATAGACTGCTCACCCACCAGGATTCTATCCTTATACATTACGGGTCGCCACCCCCGGTCAACTAGTAGCCCCATTGGGGAGCATTTTACCTCTCTGCAGATTTTCAATTGGTGTATTCTACAGCCTCAACCAACAGGACAGAGAATATTTTTGATTGTTTACGACAAATTATGCACATCACACAAAAACAGAAAATCCAGGGTTTTTGGTGCTCCGTGAATTCTGTGCCACCTTCTCTGAGGTAAAACAATATATGTTTTTCTTCACATTTTTTTTTGTGCGGATGTTTTTCCGTACAAATAAATGCAAAACGCTGAATAAAAAGGCGAACCAGAATGTTGGAAATAAACAAGGTTTCATGTAATGCCGGGCGACAGAGAAATGCTTCAACTCAGAAGCAGTTACTTAAAGGCTCAACTTGTGTGCGACCAGAATATCACATGTTGTTAATGTAGAGAGAAGTGAAATGAGTTACCTCGCAAAGCTACAGCGATTGAATTCACAACCTCCAGGTTGTGCATGGTGACTCTTGATAAGCCTCCTGTCACCTCCTGTTGATTGGAGTGGTTCAGCCGTTGGGAGGCATAAAAGCCGAGGCAGCCTCTCTCGGGGGGTGGGGTGGGTGGGTTGATTACTGTTCTTAGGTGGGAAACCGGTTGTCCGTGGCAGTCTTAACGACAACGCTTATTTGAGAATAAAAGACCAACCGAATTAAAAAAAATACTCTGATCAGTCCACTCATTGTGTCATGGTGGAATCTGTCTCTTCGGTCTATCTGATCCACAATGCACCTGTCAAGGGACATAACTCTACCTTATTCATCTAGATATTTCGTTTAGACTGATCCTAACAGGGTGGGATTAAATAATATACAACTAATATTCTTTTCGTGAAGTAATCATCTTCAAGCAACTTCATTACTGGTATGCGCCTCACTAGAAACGCAGCTTCGTTAATCGGATCTGAGCAGTAATCCAGCATTCGTTTTTGTGGCGAAGCACCTTGGGAAAAACAACAACAAAAAACAAACAAAAACAAAAACAATCTCCCTGGTCTACTGCTAGCGAAAAGGGGATATACTCTCCGCTGTTCGGCTATTACCGACAATAGGTCACTCCGCCGATTTTACTTTAATAGGTATTTACTCAATCCGTTCGCCACGGGTAGGATGTGACACAAAATCCTAAGTAGGGATAAAACTCAGTATTAATAGATCTGCGAGAAAAGCTTGTTGACCATTATAACATGATGGGACGCTCTACCTTTCCCAAGAGTATTAACGTTATGTGAATAAAAACAGCTTATTGATTTAAACTCGATTCGCCCTGTCCATTTCTTACGACGATAACCGCTACGCATCCTCTTACATATAATATAATGTAGAAAAATACGAAATATTCCAAAAAGATACATTTATTGTACATGGTAAAGTCGATGTTAAAACGTTTCAGTTTTTGTTTAGATGATGATTTTGATTACATAGGAAATTCTCTTCTGCATGTTCTTTAACAAAAATCTTGTATACAACTTGCTAAATCTAAAGTCCTCAAAACTCACAAAAGAAAACAGTTTCACTCCTCCAACAATTTGCTTTCTATTAATAGGACACAACCACATAGACATAACATTTTACCGAATAATTCTTCCGCTCACCTCATAGAAAATGGTTTAAACGAGCATGACCTGTAGATATACCACAGTATGAAATTTAATTATTACAAAGTTTGATATGTTTACTTAAGAGCTAGTTCAATATGTAAAAAGTATAATAATCTTGATTTAACCCTCTCTCACACTTTTTTCTTTTTTTTCTTTCCTTCTTTTCATCTTTTTATTATGGTCGATTGAAACAGATTAGTGTTACTGCTTTCGTGTGCTTAATCCCTCTCTCTATCTTTCCCATGCGCTCTTTTTTCTTTATTATTATATTTTTCTGTGTAGCATGTCTTTTTTCTTCCCTTTCTTTATAATAAAAACTGGAATGGTCCATTATTTAACTAAGATTATGACACTCATAAGAAATAAGAATTCGGCTGATCAGTAACACCAGATAATCAGGATTTACCTTTTTGCATTTCTTCTTGGACGATTTGGATGGCCTCATTTTTAAGCAGAAGGTGTTGCAAAATGTACAATTAACGAACACGAGTATTAATATATAGATAGTCTTGACATTAAAACTGTCACTTTATCTTTCAAAATCTTTAGAAATTCAATTAACACGAAGTTTTACCCACATATAAAGTCCGACGCTGGTGTTTGCATAATTCAATGTAAAGATTGCGATAAGAAAGAATAAGGTGAGACTTTTAGAAACCTTAAGAAATGCATTTACAATCACCAGAGGGACGACGTTAGACTTGGAAATTTTAACAGCGCCATTGTCCAACAAATATCTGAAAGAAATCAATAATTTACTTGAGAAACTTAGACATTTCTTAACTAATTTCATCATTTCTTTATTGATGTAAAATTACAGTAAAGCTCTGGCATATTCAGACATTCACACATCATTGCTTGTCTAATTCCTGATTATTCATAATTAATGATCTATATTAGATTATAAAACCAAACAAAAACATTTACTTGCAAACTATTCACTAACAAATCATATATACAAATCATATATACGAGAGATACGACTGTCAACATAGTTGGCTTAAATTACACTCCTGTAATGAAACTTAATCAGCTTACAACGAGAATATAAAACACCGTCTTCTCTTTTTACGTATTGATTTCATGGTTAGATGATGTGTCATCATTTATGGAAAGTTTACGAAGAATAATTTTTAAAAGTAGATGCTTAAAATTTAAAAAAAATAAAATAAAAATTTTTTTTTTAAGTTGAAAAGAATTTAAAAAAAGAATATATATATACGGGTGTTCGGGAGAAATTTGACAGTTTCATAAGGAAAAAGAAAAGTGTTTGGTAACTACAAAATTTAATGGATTGTAAAGAAATTCAACAGGCACGGAAATTACACTACTGTCAACAGGTTTCACTCAAATAACCACCATTAGCGTCGATCACAGCCTCAATCCTGCTCCAAAACTTGGAGCAAGCTGATGTTACAGTTTCCCCAGGAAGGGTATCAAAAACAACCTTAATTCTGTCGATTAACTGGACTTTTGTAGCACTGGCACGGTGATTGGTGCCTTTCTCAACAGCGCCATAATAATCCATGGGGTTAAGATCTGGAGAGTTCGGAAGCCAAACATTGGGACTGGTGTAGTTGAAAAATTCGCCGACAACCAATTTTTACTTTTCCCAGAGGTGTAGCAGGGGGCTAACTCTGCTGCCATACATATGGCCTACCATTGACTACCCTTATAATTCAGGGCTTGTTTAGAAACCCTATGTAGACATCTAATTTCAACCTGATACCCTTTCTGCAGATTTTCGAGTAATTTTGTTGTACGAACGAAATCAGATCGCTTTTTTCCAGCCACAGTCTCACAGTCTCCTTTGCAATTCTCCAGTTCATGCCTGATTATTTTGACAGTATTCAGGAGCATTGAGCAGCAACCAAAATGTCCTTATTTTGATGACCGACGCAGATCATCATGATGTTTCATGATTCAGGTGGGTTCCAGTCACCCATTCTATCTGTCATCACGTATATGAATGAAGAAGGGTCGAAGCTTTTAAATGATGCGTAGTGTGCGTCAATACCTGCAACCTACGGCGAAAAATAACCAAATATAAATATATCAAATTTCTCCCGAACACCCTATATATATATATATATATATATATATATATATGTGTGTGTGTGTGTGTGTTTATATATATGTGTGTGTGTGTGTGTGTGTGTATATATATATGTGTGTGTGTGTGTTTTTATATATATGTGTATGTATGTGTGTGTGTGTGTTTATAATATGTGTATGTGTGTGTGTGTGTTTATATATATATATGTATGTGTGTGTGTGTGTGTGTGTGTGTGTGTATGTATGTATTCTCGAATTCTCGCTATCAGAGAGATCAGATTTTCGTATGGTTAATAACTTGTCAATAGTTTTCCTATAATTGTTACCTAATGAATAGGTATGAGTCTATCATTTCCCTCCATAATTGGATCGCTCGTGATGCTTAAGGATAGAATCCTGGTGGATAAGCTGTCCATGACATGCAACACTCCACTTTGGCCATTATTTCGGCTATAAATGTGTTTGGAGGGGTTGTTTAGAAACCCTACGTAGGCATCTAATTTCAACCTGATACCCTTTCTGCATATTTTCGAGTAATTTTGTTGTACGAACGAAATCAGATCACTTTCTTCCAGCCACAGTCTCGCAGTCTCCAGTTCATGCCTGATTATTTTGACAGTATTCAGGGAGCATTGGGCAGCATTGATTACTGATCAATCGGCTGGTCACATCAAGCTCTAGCACCCATATGATTGTCCTGGCCATATTACTCATATGGCAACCTCTAACGTATTTTATCATATATGTGCTAGAAGGCGGTGGCTGAGGGTCTTAATGTCCTGGGAATGACGGTAAAATCTATCTGATGGTGAAGTTACAATTCTGGAGCACTGGGGAATGTGAAGTATTCCTTTATCACCATTACTCCCAGGTCCACTCCGACCCAAAGTGGTAGCACCTGTTAGGGTCCCATCTATGGGCAAAATAGATTAAAATGAGTTTTAAAAATATGTTGAAAACGAGTTTAACAAACATTTGATAAAACGAAATAAAACGTCATATAATAACCCAAGGGTTGACATACCATAAAATCCAACCAATCAGCCAGCCAACCATCATTTTCGTAATGAAGTGTAGAATTTATGATTTAGTGTTTAACTGTAAGAAACCATGGAAAAACATAAATAGGTTCAGACAGTATAAATGGCAGTTTGATAAGTTTACTGTTTTTTGTGTCTCCTTTCTTCATTTCAGCCTACACGATCAGCCCAGGGAAAAAGTAAATATTGGGAATAATGAAAGAAGAAAGGAACCTACCACACACACACACACACCACACACACACACACACACACACAAACAAAAACAAAACCAAAAAACAAAAAACAAGAAACAAAACCTACACGATTTCCATATTTACAACAAAACTATTAATTAATGACATTATATACAAAAGACGGAATATAAGTAAAAGTTTTTCTTAAGAAAATAAACATCAATCAGCGTTTAATATTTTGCTCTTTGCTCTTATTGCTCTACTCGAAAATGTCAGTTGTTTTTAATGAGACACTCACTGATGGTGAAAAACATGAATTCAATATGAGATTTCAAAATGAAAAATGTCGTTTTCGACAGGGCAAGTATGTCGTGATTAAGAAAAGTGACTAATTATGATATTAAAAAATTAACAATGTTTCGTTTTGGAGAAGGCAGTCACTGGTGATGATAAATAGATTAATTACTAGAATTCAAAACTGTCTGTCACCCCCTACACACAGACATATATATATATATATATATATATATATATATATATATATATATATATATATATATATATATATATGCCAAAGAAAAAGCTTAAATACTGGTCATATCAACAGTTATACATCTATTTCCACTGATAACAATTGGCTTCATCATACTCTTTTTTCACAAGAAGCTTTATGTCTACTAGGTAAGATGTGGTCATCAGTGTCTGTAGTAGTGGTTAATTATGTTTACTATATTGTGTTTTTTGAAACACTCACTCATATATATATATATATATATATATATATATATATATATGTATGTATGTATGTATGTATGTATGCATATATTAAAACACACACACACACACACACATACATATATATATATATATATATATATATATATATATATATATATATATATATATATAAACGAAATCTAATATTGTACAATGTTACAGTGAGCAATTAACTAGTTTGAATGACGTATTGAAATTAAAGATAAAACACTTTTTGCTGACTAATGAAGCCAATCAGAAAATCTGCAACATTTGAAGACAATCTCTATTTTGCAAAAAGCGATGGTGGGTATTTACCCAACCCGTTTGACATGGGTACGATGTGACACAAGGTCACGAGTATGGAGCGTCCGGTGAGGGTCGAACTCGCTATTCAGTAGTAATGTGTCTGAGAGGATAGCTTGCTAACCATTAAACTACGATAGGGCACCCTATTACCCAACCCGTTCGCCACGGGCAAGATGTAACTCAAGATCGCAAGTATGGGGCACCCAATGAGGATTGAACTCAATATTCAGTAGTACTGGATCTAAGAGGTTAGCTTGCTAACCACTATATCAATATAGAATGCTCTTTTACTCATCCCGTTATCCTCGGGGAGAATGTGACAGAAGGCTGCAAATATGAGCATCCAGCAAGGGTCGAACTCGTTATTCAGTTGTAATGGTTCTGAGAGGCTAGCTTTCTAACAATTCCAACACAATGAGACGCCCTTTTATCCGACCTGCTTGCCACGGGCAGGATATGACACAAAGTCGCAAGTATGAGGCATCCAGTAGTGATCGAACTTGTTATTTAGTAGTAATGGATCAGAGAGACTACCTTGCTAGCCATTACATCCCAATTATGGGTGTTGTTACGTTCTTGTTAGGAGGGCATTGTTGGTTTGTAGTTATATACTTTGTTTAGCTTGGATTAGTACTGGGACAGGACGGGGTACCACGGGGCACCGAGTAAGAATCGAACTCACGAACAATGGCCTGCTCCCCTGGATAGCCAACCTCTACACCTCGCAAGATTTCTATTGATAATTTGTAATTGTGTCATTTCCCTTTTACCCAGAATCCCATTAAGCTAATGGAAGAAAAAGAAAGATACAAATAAGATTTATCCATTTATATAAGCGAATGTTTTATTCATTAATTTTATACGCTTTTTTTTTCATTCATACGCGAAAATGTGTAAAGATGTTCCGCCTGCACGCTCCCACATAACACACACGTATATATATATATATATATATATATATATATATATATATATATATATATATATATATACGCACACACTCACTCATCTATATGTGCATTTATATATATATATATATTTAAGCAGTTATATATATGTATTTATATGCATTATTATTTATAGATATAATTGCATATATATGAATATATGCATTCATACATGTATATATATATATATATATATATATATATATATATATATATATATATATATATATATATGTGTGTGTGTGTGTGTATTTATATATATAAATGAGAGAATATGTGCTTAATTGAAGTCGGTTAAGGCGATATTAAACATATTGTTGTTTGTTTGTTTACTTTCATACATAAATATGTAAATTCATTTATACATGTATACATATGTAAATATATATATATATATATATATATATATATATATATATATATATATATATATATATAAATATATATTAAAAGAAAGGAAATGAATCCGACAGTATGAGTATGAAAAGGTGGAATGAAAACATCACACAATGCTGTTAAAGAGAAAACAATTTATAATATAATCATAGCTGATATTGATCAATATTTCGATTTTACAAAAATCATCATCAGAGCTCATTTACTCCAAGAAAAGTAGGCATACCTATTGTCGGTATCTGCCGGATAGCGAGGATAACTATCACCTTCTCTCTAGCATTAGACCAAAGAGGTTGCATTTGCATTTAAGATGGAGCTTGTACATCTACCACAAGAAATCCACTTTACCACACATATCCAAACCATGCTACTCATGCGCTGAATTGGCGAGTGACTATATACATATATATATATACATATATATATGCATATATATATATATATAAGAGAGAGAGAGAGAGAGAGAGAGAGAGAGAGAGAGAGAGAGAGAGAGAGAGAGAGAATATGCATATATATTATGTACGTATCCATGTGTGTATTTAATCAACCCCTCCGCTACGGACCTGATACAGCCTATGGTCAACTTTTTCAAGCGGTGTAGGACATGTTTGAATTCCGTATTCTCTTAGACAGGTTATTTAATCAGGGCTAAATAACACAATCTGCCCTACTATTTACACATAGATTTTGGGGCGGAGTAGAGGTGGATTCTGCCTTTCCCTCTGGCTTAAGCGCTTAAGGGTTATATGAAATGAAAATAGTCTCGTCCAGGATTTGAACTCGGGTCACAGCGTCTATTTCATACTATGTTAACCACCTCCATTATGCGTATTTATATAATACCTTAAGATTGACATTTAAGATCACCAGAACTGCCATCTACTCAACCCAATTCCTATCGCGTTGAAATTTGTGTGCGATCCATTCGCTATTTGTAAAAAGCAATAAAAAATAACGACCCCAACACACACACACACACACACACACACACACACACACACACACACACATATATATATATATATATATATATATATATATATATATAAAACAACAACAAAAAACAAACAAAAGCAAATTAAGGATTTTTCCTAATACCTTCATTTCATGCTGAACACTTTTGCAATTAAGCATTTTTTTTATTTTATTTCCCCAGGCCGTTTTAAGATGGCGTCCGATTTTGCACATTGGATTCTCTCAATTTGTTTTCATTAATCGTTTTCATTGATTGATGCGCCTTTCAAACCCCATTATTTATCTTCTGTAAACGAAAATGTCCTGACTATGAATAATTAAACAGACCCACCGTTATCTATCTATCTATCTATCTATCTATCTATCTATCTATCCCAGTCTCTTCAATATGTATGTATCTATCTATCGAGCTATCTATCTGTCTCTTCTATATCTAAGTATCTATCTCATTCTGTTAATATCTATCTATCTATCTATCTATCTATCCCAGTCTCTTCATTATATATCTATTTCATTCTGTACATATCTATCAATATATCTACATATCCGAAGACCTCCACTATCTAAGTATCTATTTTATTCTGTTAATATGTATGTATATATGTATGTATGTTTGCGTGTATCTATCTATCTATCTATCTATCTATCTATCTATCTATCTATACCTGATGTAGAATAGAGTGCGTGAATGTGTACCCGGGGAAAATGAGTTTCAATATAATCAGCAGTAATAATCACAAAAATCTGTTACACCTAATGCCAACATTAATATATATATATATATATATATATATGTATGTATGTATGTGTGTGTGTGTGTGTGTGTGTGTTTGGGCAGCATTCTTTCATTTATACTTATAATTAAACAAAAGACACGTCTCCTATTTAGCAATTTTATTAACAATCTGGAAAACTTTTTACATTTGGATTGAATCCGTAGATTAGTCCATTAATGTTTTTATCCCAAGTACTTTCGGCACTTCGAAGTACCATCATCAGGAGTGATTTGTTTATGTTCCAGTTTTTTTAAAGATAGTAGTAAGAGTAACTAGGAGGGGAACTCGTAGAATTGGATTCAATCCAAATGTAAAAAAACGTTGGCCAGAAAGCTTGAAAAGATCGTTAATAAGATTGTTAAACAGGAAACGTATCCTTTGTTTAATTATATATATATATATATATATAGAGAGAGAGAGAGAGAGAGAGAGAGAGAGAGAGAGAGAGAGAGAGAGAGAGAGAGAGAGAGAGAAGGATCGTTTAAATATATAAATTGTTGTTATTTTAAGCTTCAAATTTTGAAATGGCCAAAGTTGGTGAGGGCCAAGCTATATATAGTTTCCATGAAAAGAGTCACACACGCACAAAACACTCATATATATATATATATATATATATATATATATATATATATATATTGTCTGTGTGTGTGTGTGTGTGTGTGTGTGTATGTGTGTGTGTCAGTAGAGCAAACAGTTGGACAGTCTATTTATTCCTGAGGGTTCAAAGCGCTAAGAGGCCAAAGTAGCAAACGTGTCCTCCATGAAGTGGCGTCAAATGAAATAAACACCCAATATATCATCTATCTATTTACGGAGTGTTAAAACATTTTAGCTATAACACATCATCTATAGTTATTGCTTTTCTATTAATATATTCCGCTAGATATGTCCATAACGGGGGACCCAGTGACCCTGGAAATCAATAACCACACAAATAGATTATTTGTTTATTTTTTAAACATGGAGCTTTAGAGACAAATGTCTGATCAAGATTGCACATATCTGTATAGAATGGATGGTAGGGAGGAATAGATTAAGGAGACAAACATCTTTCTATCCAGGGGCTCAGAACACTGTACGTCCAACTATGATATATATATATATATATATATATATATATATATATATATATATATACTAGCAGATGTACTATATCCATGACTGCACTAAAAGAGTTTTACGAAGAGGAATGAGAGGGAAAAGTGGAAGAGAGCAATAAGAGAGAACATAACATGAAAATAATTTGTCAAATTCCAACGTGCTTTTTGTACTTACTTACAAGGTACTATAAAGAGTTCCACAAATCAATTGATTTGAACCCCCCCCCAGACATTTGCCCACTAAAAAAAGAAAAAAACTATGGTTTACCGAGTTATTGTAGAGTCTTCAGAGACCAGTTTTAAGGCATCACAAACGATGAAGAGTGGAAGCGTAGATAGTACCTCGGTATAAGACAATGATGTCTTAAGAAATGTTCGCATAAGACTTAATTAGTCTTGGGACGCGAAAAAAAGCCCGGGAAAATTTTGTGATTTTTGACTGGGCCAATATATATATATTACCAAGTTAATGGCAGCACAGAGAGGAAGTGACGGACAAATAGATATTCTGAGTAGTTTGAAGTATCACTTCATTGCCATTACACCCAGGTTCACTCTACCCTGGATTGGTGGTACTTGCAAAGGTCCCATATATAAGCAAAGTAGATCTGCTTACAAAATAATCACATTTGATAGGATCGTGCACCAAAAAAGAACACTTAAGAAACAACTACATAAAAATGTAAATATGAATGTACAATGAATGCGA
>CM042148.1:54202749-54232749 GCA_023376005.1 Doryteuthis pealeii | reverse complement strand
CCTTTAAGCTTGTACCAAATAAGATGAATAGACTTTTGATGCTACCCATAGAAACTAACTTCAATGCTATCCGATGTGGAAACAAAAGTTTCTTTTATGCCGTTTCACATGATCTATATGAAGTGGCTGATAAAGAATGGTTCTTTGCAATAATAATCTGTGTGTCTGACTGACTGACTATTATGAGGAATTCGTTGTGGGATTTATTGCTAGCAAGCAACACTGAACTAGAGTTATACAACGTATTCATGCGTACATCAAGTGTAATGGTCAGCAAGCTAGATTAGCAGATTCATAGCCAGTGAGTTCGATTTTCACTGGGTGTCCCATACTTCTGATCTAGTGGCACAACTAAGCTAATCTTAGTAAATAACTATGGGCACCTCACGTAGTGTAATGGTTAGCAACCTAGTTTAGCAGATCACTGGGAGTTCGATTCTAACTGGGTGTCTTATACTTCTGGCCTAGCGCCACAACTAATCTAATCTTAGTAAACAACGATGCTTTTGGTCTAGAATCACCGCTAAGTTTAGTAAATAACTATTTATTAATTGGTCGCGTCCATAGTAGTTTGGTTTAACTCTTTCTAAAAATCTGCACTGTCAGAAAGACACGTAGAATGGATTTATATAACAGGCGGCTGCACCTCTGCATTCAATCCACTCGGCGCGCTTTATTTACAAAAAGGTGATGCTTAAGTATGGAATCCTGGTGGCTGAGCAGTCTATGATACACAACACTCCACTTGGTCATTACTTAGCTTAGACGGGTGGTCGAAGAGGTCCCCATCCGATTAATCGGCTGGTACAATAAATTCTTACCCCCTATATAATTGTCCCAACCCTATTACCCTTATGGCAAAACCCCCACTCTTTTTATCATATATGTGCTAGAAGGCTGTGTCCGAGGGTCTTATTATCCTACATCTAGTGGTGAAGTTTAAATGCTGGATCTCTGAGGAGAGTGAAATATTCTTTCATCACAAATACTCCCATATTCACTCTGACACAGAGTGGTAGTACCTGTTAGGGTCCCATCTATGGGTTAAATAGAAAAATAAATTTAAAAAATGTTTTAAAGAAATT
Source organism: Doryteuthis pealeii (assembly GCA_023376005.1). Taxonomy (NCBI): domain Eukaryota; kingdom Metazoa; phylum Mollusca; class Cephalopoda; order Myopsida; family Loliginidae; genus Doryteuthis; species Doryteuthis pealeii. The sequence goes on along the minus strand of CM042148.1, from coordinate 54,231,664 downwards.
CAGTTAAAAATTTGAATACCATCAAAAATGAATAAAACAAAACGTTTTGCGGCAAAAGATAACCCAAAAATGGTTGACATGCCGTAAAATACAACCAACCAACCAATCAACCAACCAACCAGCCAACCAGCCAACCAACCAGTTTGGTCATGAAGGAATGGTAAACACCCAACCCTTTTTATCATATGAGTGCAAGAATGTCTGAGAGTCAACCACCTTTTTTTTAAAAATTCTACCAATCAACACAAAGTTAATGAAAATTATTTATATGAGTTTATAGAACCAAACCAATATTTACCTATAAACTATTTGCTTAAAATCATATAAAAAGAATTGGCATTAAATAGCCTACAAGGGTTGATATGCCATTAAATAAAATAACCATTCTACTGTGTACCCCATGTCTCTGGCCTCGTAAAAAAGCTTAGTTAATAACTATGAACATCTCTTGTGGTGTAAAACTCTAAAGCTTAAAAGTAAAACACAGTTACTGAGATATCCCATACTTCTAGCTTCGTTATACATTTAAATGCTTAGTCGATAACTATGTGGATCTCATGTGGTATAAAACTCTAAAGCTTTCAAGCTAGTTCAGCAAACCATTGTTAGTGAGTTCGATTCTCATTGGCTCACCTATACTTCTGACTTTATACAACACCTTTGAAAATAACTGTACAACGTATTCAGAAAGTTAAAAAAATTAATAACTCATGTTGTATAAATGATAGAATTATTCGTAAAAAAACATGAAAGTTGAAAGCTTGAAGTTCTATTCTTGATATATTTTTAAAATTATTATCACACTTCAACATGGCCGCCATCATTGATGTCATTTTTTTTCAAGTCACTTCTCGAATTCTCTGAATACATTCCATAATTGATGCATTGATATTACTTGAATGACTAAAAATATGTTTTTCTAAGATTTTTTTTCACTCATCAAACTATCCAAATTAAATACACCAACTTAGTTTTCTTAGATATCATCACATGTGACCTACGCATAAATTAAACGAAAAATCTATTGAACTCTACTTTTAGCATGGGAGGAGCTTAAAGAAAATTAACCATGGGACTTAAAGAAAATTAACCTTTTTTTTCACGCAAACTGGCGTTTGATGCTAAGAGAATATTTTGCAACAATATGGAGTACTAAGATGGGCAACTGGAGTTGATTAGTTTTATGTCATATAAACTCTTTTCGGATCATTTAACGATGAATAAACTAATCTTCAACTCAGATTGCTTACAGTACTTACTATTGCTTAAATAGTCACCCATCTAAGTATTGAACAGGCTCACCGCTCACTTAACTTTGGTGACCTAGAGGGAACCGATATTTTCAACGTGATATGACCGAAAGCGAAATTCTGGTTAAGGCTTGCGATTTAAACTATTATGAACATACAATTATACATAGTGAGGTTTTATTGTGAAATTCGAGTTGAGATTGATAGATTGTAGGTTATTTTAAGGGGAGGGGGACAAAACAAAATTTTCAGATTATCACATAAACACTTGTACATGCACCGTCTGGGCTCGTCTGGCTGCAGCACCCGTCTCAAGTAATGCGTCGTTTATATTTCTATAGCTCATCACGCGGTCGAAGAGGCTCAAACCAATCAATTGGCTGGTCATATCAAGCTCTAGCAATTATACGATTGTCCCGACTGTAGTCTTCAAATTGTTCTTATGACACACACCGACTCCTTTTTATCATATGGGTGACTAGACGGCGGTGGTATAAGGCTCGACCACCAGTTTATTAATACACATGAAGTTAATAAAAATTATTTTTACTAGTTTATAAAACCAAACCTAACCAAACAAAAATGATTACCAATAAAGTATTTGCTTTAAAATCATATATAGATGAAAAAAATTGAAATTAAATAGCACACAAGGGTTGATATGCCATTAAACAAAATAACCAACCAATCATTCAAGCTCGTTGCAGGATCTTATGAATACACTTCGTTGGGTCAAAGAGGTTGCTTTTTGTATGGAAACTGATTAGGTGTGGTTCCTTTGATTAATGTCATATCAACCTTTGTTAGTTACTAAATGCTAACGCTATTTTTGTTGAAGAACAGTAGTGGTACAAATAACCCATAGCTGTGGTCGAAGGGATTAATACCATTTCCAAGGGTATTAATCTGAAAGCGAACATAATAGCGCGACTGGAGTTTGATCACGCTTACTACGATATCGCAGCCCAGCACGTTAGCCACTGCCCCCTCTCCGAAACTGATAAGGGAAGAACAGATAGATCATTTTTAATCTTTCAATCATTTGTCAGGAAAGAAAGTTTGAAATTTTCCAAGTGAAAAATATCCCGACTTCCACAAAAATTTAAAAAAATCTAACAGCGTATTCTCGTGCATATGTATTTACCCAACCCCTTCGCCTGTGCTGAATGTAACATAAGGTCAATTCTTTTAGGCCGAGTTTAACAGGTTTGAATTCTGAATTTTCCATCTCCTAGACTGGTTTCCTAACCAAGATTAAAGAGCCAGTCTGCCCTACTATTTACCCGTAGCTGGGAGGAGAATAATTGGATTCATATATTTCCCAATGGGAATTAGCGCTGAGTGAGATGCAAACAGCTTCGTCCAGGACTTGAAATCGGTTCGATGAGTCCATTTCCTACGACGATAACCATAATATCATGCGCCTCCGCTGGTGTAAAGGTCAAATTTTAAAGACCAAATATTTACGCAAGAACCTTGCATCGACCTATATGTGAATTATGATTTAGCCAATTTGAAATTGAAATACAATTGAAATACATACTGGGAAGCATCTTTGGCTTAAGTTTAAAAAATAAAATAAATTAATGACTGAAATCAACATTTATCTCGGACATGTATTTAAGTCCATTTATGTGTATATTTCCACCTCATAATCTTTCATTATTATACAATACATTATAAGTAATCATAAGTATATAATATTCCCAAAATGAATCAATTAGGAGTGAATTCTAACTTTGAAATATAAATAATTGTTCAAAGATTTTATAACTCTTAAATCAAGATCCACTCAACAGAATATTCAGTTAATTTGTTTCGACAAATATTTTTGAGTATAACACTGGGGAACAATTTTGGACATAATTTCTGTTGAGATAGATTTTCTATTTGATTTAGACTAATATTGGCATGCTGATTTCAAAACTGCAGTCAGTTTTCTTCTATCACGTCAAGTTCTTTTCTCTACAGCATCCTCCCAAAGTAAGCACAATTGTATTGTTTTTCTGTAAGTAATAAGACTGGTCAACTGATTGCGTTGATTATCTTATTGAAAATGAAGGGGTATTATTCAGATCTGGTGACTAGGTTGATTCCCAGTCAAAGAACAAACATCAATTCATTTGTGAAGCTAGTCTATTTTGCATATTTTAAATTAAAACTTGTCGATAAAGACAAGTCTTGGGCTCCTTACAAGATGTGCAAGCAGTGTGTTAAGAGTTTACTGGTGTGGATCAAAGGAACATTTGATAAGTTGGCATTTGGTTTACCTATGATTTGGCGAGAGTCAAACTATCATTACACAGACTGTTACTTTTGTTAAATGAAAACTTCACCATATAACAAGAAGAACAAATGTAAAATTGAATATCCTAGTCTACCATCAGCTATACGCCCAGGGTCTCATTCGTCTGAAATCCCAGTGTGGGGCAGTAGAGCTTGGAAGAAGCATTAAATGGAGAGGAATTGGTCTCCAAGATCTAATCTCAAACCTGTTGATCCCAACATTCTACATAACCCATTTGTTGACATAAAGAAAATTATGTTCACACCTTGCATATGAAACTGGGTCTCTTGGCGCAATTTATTAAAGCATTGCCAATTGAAGGCAAGTGTTTCAAGTACCCAATTTTGGCATTTCCTGGCCTATCAATTGAAAAATTAAGGCCTGTATGTTTGATGGTCTACAGATTGGGGAAGTTATCAAAGATGAACATTTCATCGGGATAATGTCAGAACTCGAAAAAAATGTTTGGTTCTTAACAAGAACTTTCTCGGAAATGCATGAGCAAAGAATTACGCTGGAATTGGATAGCCACAAAAATACTTTTGTAACATGAGCATCAAGTTCCATTTTCTTCATAGCCATCTTGCTAACTTCTTGGAAAACCATGGTGTGGTAAGCTATGAGCAAGATGAATGATTACACAAGGATTTGAAATTCATGGAGGAATGGTATCAAAGTATATGGCATGTAAATATGATGGCTGATTATGGAGAATCAAGTAAAATTGTCCATTCTGGAAAAAAACTTTGCGTAATTTTTTTACCTTAACTATTTGCACACAATTTGACTTACAGTAACAATATCCTTTGTATGAACAAGATGAATTGTACAAACATTACAGTCAAGCAATTGTTTTTTTATTATTTTCCATTGTAAATTCTAAAAACATTCTATAAAATAAGATCAAATTTGTCCCATGCAGCATTTTAATAGTTTTTGAGACCAAACGAGGGTATCCTGTTACTTAAAAAGTTATTTTAAAAAAATGGGGTGAATTTTGGATTTAGAGTCCGAAAGTTTGTCAAAAATAAGTGTTAGATCTAACTCAACAAAATTCGAAATGCCCTGTAATATTTTATTATTTCCTATCATATATGCATTCTTAAAACATTCCATAAAATAAGCAAAAATGTGTTAGATGCTGTATTTTTACGATTTTTGGGGAAAATCGAGGGTATACCGTAGCTTAAAAAAGTTGACATAATATAGGAAAACTGGGGACATTTTTGGATTCGGTAGTCAATAAAAAGTCTAAAACAAGTGTCAGATCTAATTCCATAAAAATTGTAATCTATCATTGCATTGTTCTGTTGATCATCACAATCAGAGCTATGTTATAAGGCTGTAAAAAGTTGGAAATCTGGTTTATGTAGGGATAATTCACACACACACACACACACACACACACACACACACACACACATATATATATATATATATATATATATATATATATATATATATTAGGCAGATCCAAAGTGGCTTTTCAGAAGCTTTTTGGCCAATTAATTGTCGAGATATAATCATAAATGAAGATTGACTGATTTTAACGGCATGTCAAAATGTCTTGAGTTATTTTATTCCTAGAGGAATCACATCCATTGTACATCTATATTTACATATTTTGTGTAGTGTCTTAAGAATTGTCTTTGACAAGCGCATGAGTAGCACAGGGATATATGTGATAGTGAGGAGCTGATGGTATGTGTAGCACTCCACCCCTAGCGCTACTGAAAGGGGGATAGACTCCCTCGTTGTCTGGTTGATACCGATTTTAGGCCACCTCGACGACTTTACTTTTACTTTTTATATGGCATTAAGTATTCCTATTTAATAAGAATAATTTGCAAGTAGATTTATTTTAACCATAGATGATACCCTAACAGGTACTACCACACCTGGTCAGATTGAATCTGGGAGTAATGGCAATGAATGAGTATACCAAACTCCCCATAAATACAGACTTAGGACCTCACCACATGGTATAGTTCAGTGTCATACCCCTGTATTCTCTGCAGGAGACAAAGTTAGCGTATTCTAAGCTCCAACGACAGGACTACATAAATCATGAGTGATTTAAACTCTGTACCTGTCAAAATGGCGCATTTTTGCTGTTTTCATTCTCTTGGAGATGTGCTCCTTTTAACGTGGTTTATTTCATTGTCGTAATCAAGAAATTTACTGAACTTTTTTATATATAGGATTAGGCTCTGTTCTTAAGGGAAAAATTAAGAGAAGTGATAATTTACAATTTTTTTTTGTTGATAAAAGTTTAAAGAAAGGGGGAGATGTTTTTATACGGAAATTTTGTTCATACCTAATAACATGTAACTAGGTGCAAATTATTTGTATCAAGAGGAATTACTTTACGCTATATAACTGTTTACAAATGATTATCATTAGTCACTGGAAACCATATAATTGCAACAACAAATAAAAAAAAAAATTTAAAAAAAGAAAAGAAAAAGCCTTAAATAATCCAACAAGTGTTGTTGACATCGTGTAAAACCCAAAACAACCAACCAAACAACGAATCTATCTTTGTTTGCAATAAACTACAAAGTTTGCTGTTTTGCCACCGGAAAATATCCTTATGAAATGGAAAAATTCCAAAATAACGATATTATCTCTCTCTTTAGATATAATTAATTTAGTTTTTTTATTGAAGATAAACACGAATTATACGTTTCGCAATGTTTATTTTCGCGAAGAAACGTGTTTGATCTGAGCAGCAAGCAAATTAGTCAAGCAGAAAGCGGGACATGGTAAATCAAAAAGACGATAACTATTTATATAATTTCATTAATTCGGGTTTGAAAAATTTGCATTTCAAAATATTTACACGTAGCAAAGGATTGTAGTGTAATGGTTAACAAGCTGTTCTCGCAGATTCATTGCTCCTAAGTAATGAATTTGATTCTCGCTGGATCCCCTTACTTGCAACCTTGTGTCACATCATACTGTGGCAAACAGATAAATATAAAATGTCCTATCATGGTGTCATGGTTAGCAAACCATTATCCCAGATCTATTACTACTAAATAGTGAGTTTGATCCACGCTGGATGCCCCATACTTTCGACCTTGTGTTACATCCTACTCGTAGCCAACATGTTGGGTAAATATCTTCAATTGAGCCTTCCCATCGTGGTATAGTGGTTTGCAAGCCAGTCTCGCAGATTCATTAATACTGAGAGTACGGTCCTTGCTGGATGCCAAAATAATCCAAGTAGATATCTTCTGAGAATCTTTCCTGTGACTTCGTGTCCAAATCTATCTATCTATCTATCTATCTATCATATTTTCCAATATCTATCTATCTATCTATCTATCTATCTATCTATCTATCTATCATTTTCCAGCTTCTATCTCTCTATCTATCATGTTTTCCAATATCGTTCTATCTATCATGTTTTCCGATATATTTCTATCTATCATGTTTTCCAATATCTATCTATCTATCTATTTATCTATCTATCTATCATTTTTTAAACATCTATCTATCTATCAATCTATCATTTTTTTAAAACATCTATCTATCTATCTATCTATCTATCATGTTTTCCAATACATAAATATACATCAATTTTGTGATTTGTTTTAAAAGAATGCTTTTTCCACCATATTCTTTTTGACACATTTTACAATCATGGTGGTTTTCAGTTCTCCATTCTAAAGCAAAGCTGTAAACATTTCTCCTTTATTCTCATCCAAAAGCGATTCATCCCCCAAGTCACTAAGTCTGGACTTGAAGGAGACCATGCCATTTCTGATTCCCGTTTTATCTACTGTTGAATAGTTTTTTCCTTTCGAAATCTTCATCTGTAAAACAAAATGAACTGCCTCACCATCTTGTCAACAAATTTCTGGCGCCTCTTTTAACTTCTCCTGTGGATCTGACAAACTGCCATATCTTATGTGAAGTAGATTTTTACGAAGATTAGTTTAGAACAATACATGCTTTCTGCAAACAACAGCACTAACACCTGAGGTAAGAAAATTGTCCAAGTAGATATCTTCCGGGAATCATGTTTTCCAAAATCTATCTATCTATCTATCTATCTATATATATATATATATATATATTATAATATATATATATATATATATATATAATGGTTTCCAATATCTATATATCTATCTATCTATCCTGTTTTTCCCTATCTATCTATCTATCTATCTATCTAAGTTACTACATAATCTATTAATCTATCTATATTACTTTATATCTATCCATGTATCCATTTATTTTTTTTAATTCTTTATATATACAAGGATAGAGCATCTAATTTATCACACATGAATATATAGACAGACAGCAATTTTGTCTTTAAAAAGTGTTTTTAAAATAAAGATACCAGGATTTTATCTTTTCTAATAGATCATTATACAAAAAATTGATATTATAATGCATTGTCTATTATCAAACTCTACAGCATTTAAATATCTCTGTAACCAAAATCAAAGTGCATGAATATATATCAAGGGTGAACTTTTCAATGCTTTATAGGTAACAAATAATTCCTATTGATATCCATTTAAATTGTATAATATTCCACTAGAAATAATACAATCCTGGTATTTTATGTTTAGAATAAGATTAATTTTTATGAAAAAATTACAAGGAGTACACTTATTTATGAGCAACGCACAATCTATCTATCTATCTATCTATCTATCTATCTATCTATCTCATACCATAGCTATTGGACATATGATTTCTTCTAAACAGTTTCTAAATCCTTGATTGATTTCAAGCTTTCCGCTTCAATCGCTATCCTCTATTCCGACACACCTATGTGGCGGACCACATCGATTGTGAACCACTGGCTTAGAATGTCAGATTAAGCGAACAAAAGTTGATAAGCTTGAGGAATACATTTCTCACATTAGTTTTCACGTAATGACTGTAAGAAGCTCTGAACCATATAATGTTTCTGCTTCTGGCACGTTTTGTTATTTTCACCATTACTGTGTTTTACATTGGCATGCTGTCCACTATTCTAAAAGCCTTTTCATACTCGTATTTAGCTTCATTGGAAATAATGGCGTTGATGGAATTTCTGGCTGGTGATTGGATTGTGAATATGCTTACTGATTGCTGTGGTTCGATGGTCCGAGCAGCTGCTAATATATACGAGAAAATTGTTGGTCTTTCTCTATGTCCTATAAAATCCAAATGGCAAATTAAATCTCATATCGACAAACAGAGGTGCTCAACGGTTATGGACTTCAAATCCTAAATGACGATGTTTACTTTTCTCTTCTCGCTAATGACTTTGGAAAAGACATGAATCCTTCTGTTTTCCTCCAAGTTTTGGGTAAATAGTATGACAGACTGGTTATTTAGCCTTGATTAGGCAACTCGTCTAGGAGAAGGAAATTTTTTTTATTGAAACCGCCTTTACTTCAATATATACTATATATGTAAAACATATATATTTTATACATGATATATATAATATATATATATATATTATATATATACCATAAGATGTATACATATATATATATAATATACTATATATATATACATATATACATATATATGATATAGATATATATATAACATATTATATAAATATATACTAATATATACTATATATATAACATATTATATATACTATATATATACTATATATATAACATATTATATATATATACTATATATATATATATACAGAGAGAGAGAGAGAGAGAGAGAGAGAGAGAGAGAGAGAGAGAGAGAGAGAGAGAGAGAGAGAGAGAGAGAATATATCGATGATATATTATATATAAATATATGAAATATTCAACCAAATTTGGTTAAAAATAATGGAATCCTTATTGTTTTGAAGCTTTTCCATTTTTTCTTCCATTTTTTTCTTCCATTTTTTAATGTTATCATCATTAAAGGAATTAATGATTTGTCCGAAAGAGTTTACATTTATAGACCAAACACTTCCAGTTCTCTTCTGATGTACATGTTATCATTTGTAATTACTTGCCTATATTATTGTTTGGCTTTTGTCGTTAAGTTGATGCTAAACAACGATGGTGGTTTATTTCATAAGATTTGAATTATAATTCTTAAATATATCTAACATGCAGGCAAACCTGATATAGAATTAAAAAAATGTTTATCTGCTTAACGCATTTTAGAATTTTATCTCTGATTTCATAATTAATTCTATTAATAATGGGTTGTTACATATATTTTGTTATATATATTATATATGATATATATATATATATATATATATATATATATATATATATATATATATATATATATATATATATAGATTATATAATATGTATATATGATGGATTATATATGTATACATGATATATTGTATAATATATATGTGGACATATTTTATATAGGTGGATAAATATATATATGTACATATGTATATATAATATATTTTATGCATAATATATATATATATATATATATAATGTAAATATTATTTGTAATATATGTATATCATGCATAATATCTATATATACAATATATATGATATATAAATATTATTTGTAATATATGTATATTATGTATAATATATGAATATATATATGAATATGTTCTATATATATGTATATATATATATGATATATTACATTACATAGTACAATATGTATTGTATATAATAACTTATATATAATATATATATATATATATATATATATATATATATATATATATATATATATATATATATAATCAACTAGATTCTGAGACAAGCTATCAAGAATTATTCATCTCTCATTGATTACCACTTCATTTCTATTCTTCAGCTTGTTGAATTTAAGAGTTCTTCATTAATGACATTTTTTGTGTGTTGAAAGTTTTTATTGAAGTAAATTATTTAATTCAGAAAGCAAGTGAAAGCAATTTGAATGAAACTTGTAATCTTCGAGTGATCGTTATCGAGCACGTTTTCTAATTCATTTGCAATGGAATGGCGTCAATGAGTTTGTTGAAATGCTCCATGGAATGAGGAGAAATAAAACGAAAGGAAAGGAAGGAAGAAAAGAAGTTAGGATGAGATGAGAGGAAAGGAAAAAAAGTTGAAAGAGAGGAACGAATGAAAAGGTGGGGAACGAGAAAGGAAAGAAGGAAAGGAAGGAAGAAAAGAATAAGAAGAGAGGAAGAATGGGACCAAAGGAAAGGTAGAAGAAAAGGAAGGAAATACGGAAGGATAAAAAGAGGGAGAAACTATGGAGGAAAGGAAGTAAAGAATGGTAGGAGGAAAGGAGGAAGGAATGACAGACAGAGGAAAGGCAGGAAAGAAGAAAGGAAGGAAGGAAAGGAAGGAAAAAGATTTGATGGAAAGGAAGGAGAGGATGGAAGGGAGGAGGAAGGGAGGAAAGATGAGAGGAAGTATGGAATAAAAGGAAGGAGGCAAGGGAAGAAGGAAAGAAGAAATGTAAGAAGGATGGTAGAAAATGAAGTAAAGAAGGGTGAAAGGAAAGCTAGAAAAATGATAGGAAGAGAGGAAAGATGGAAAAAATAAGATAAAAGTGAAGAAAAATAAAGAAAAGAAACGGATGAAAGAATTTGAAAAATTAATAAAATTAGAGAGAAAAATATAAAGAAAAATTGAACAAAAACGGAAATAAGAATAAAAAACGAATTTACTTAGAAAAACAGAATGTAAAGCTGAAGAAAGGAAGAGAAGAAAAACAATGAAAAATAATTTTAATGAGAAAGAAAGAAAGAAGGATAAAAGAGAGAAATAATGAAAGTAAAAAAAAAATTAAATAAAAATTAAAAAAATATAAAAAGGAGGAATGTAACAAAAAGCATCAGAGAGAGAAAAAGATAATGAAAGATAAGTTTGAAGAATGGAAGAGAAAAAAAAGAATGAAAACTAATTTTGATAAGAAAGAAGGGCCGAAATAAAAAACGAAAAAAGAAACACAGAAAGAAAGAGCAGTAGAAGGAAGAAAGAACAAAAGAAAAAAAAGAAAAAATTGCGAAAGAAAGAATAAGAGAAATAAAATGAAAGGTAAGGAAGAACAAAGAAAGAAAAGAAAGAATGAAAAAGAAATGATTGTAATGAGAAAGAAAGAAAAAACGATAAAGAAGAGAAAGTTTCAAAGTAAAATGAAAATTCAGGAACGAAACAAAAGAAAAAGAGAAAAAAATGATGAAAGGTATAGATGAAGAAAGAAAAGAAAAGAAAGAATTGTAATAAGAAAAGAAAAAGAAAGAAAGAAAAAAAAGAAAGAAAGAACGTTAACGTAGAGAAAGATAAGGAAAGAAACAATGAAAAAGAAAATGAGGATGAAATGGAAAAAAAAAAGAAAAATAAAAAAAATTGTAATAAGAAACAAAGAAACAAAGAAACAAAGAAACAAAGGAGAGAAAGAACGAAAGTAAAACAAACAAACAAACAAACAAACAAAACGAAAATGAAAAAAGGAATGAAAGATAAAGGGGAGAAAGGAAGAGAAATAAAGAATAAAAAGAAATTTTAATAAGAAAAAAAAGTAGGAAAAACGATAAAGGAGAGAAAGAACGAAAGAAAACAAAGAAACAAACGCAAAAAGTGAATGAAAAAAAGGATGAAAAATGAAGGGGAAGAAAGGTGGAGTCAAAAAGGAATGAAAAAGAATTGTAATTAAAGAAGAAAAAAGAAAAACGATAAAGAAGAGAAGGATTAAATATAAGATTGAAGAAAGAAAGAGAAAAGAAGGAATTAAAAAGGAATTGTAGAAAGAAAAAAGAAAGAAGGAAAGAACGATAAAGGAGAGAAACAACGAAAGTAAAAAAAGAAAAACAAATGAAACGAGAGTGAAAACAATAATGAAAGATAAGGTTGAAGAAAGGAAGAGAAAAGAAAGAATGAAAAAGTAATTGTAATAAGAAAGAAAGAACGAAAAAAAAAGAAAGAAAAGAGATGATGACGAACCAAAGAAAAACAAGAGAAGGAAAAATGAATGTAAGATCTTAAAGAGCATCAGAAAGAGAGAAAAACAAAATGAACGACAGAAAACGACACAAGACACGCCATTGTTTTCATTAAAGAGTTGGTATGTAAAGATCTTGGCTAATTTTACATGCGAAATCAATTGGCGATTATGTAAACGACTGGAATCCAAATGAACGGATTAGAAGCAGACGAGAATTCTGTCCGAAAATGAGCGTGAACAGCTTGAAAAGAGAGAAAAAAATCTGTAAGCTGAATGCGCATGAGTGAATGCTGACTCTCATTCATTGGCTGTTGGTATGGTCGAAAGAAAATGGCTGATAAGTAAAATAACAATTTTGTCATTATGCTATGCGGAATGATGGTTTGGATTTATATTTAAAACCGAAACGATATTGGCACGTGTTATGGAATTATAAACTTCATTAAGCATAAAATGGAAGTGATAGAAATCTAGATAAACAATATAAGTAACAATTGCATTGTGGGTTTGGTGCTCAATTAAAACACACACACACACACACACACACACACACACATACACGTGCGCGTGTACCATCGTAGTGTAAATGTTAGCAAGCTTGGCTTGCAGTTCCATTACAACTAAATAACGAGATAGATCCTTGCTAGATGCCACATACTTGTAACCTTATGTCATATCATCCCCGTGGCGGACGGGTGGGTTAGTATAGTACTCCAAACGTGGTGTAATGGTTAACAAACTAGTCCCGCAGATGTATTATTGCTAAATAACGAGTTCAATTCTCGCTGGATGTACCATCCCGTCTCCATCCCGTGGCGAACGGGTTGGGTAATAAGGACTTCCTGTCGTGTTGTAATAGTTAGCAAGCTAATCTCGCAGATTTATTACTGCGGAATTTCAAGTTCAATACTTGGTGGATGCCCCATACTCGAGACCTTTACATCACAGACGTCACATCCTAACCGTGGGGAAATGGTTGGGTAGTAAAAGGCACCCCATCTTGATGTAATGTTTAGCAAGCTAGCATAGCAGAATTATTACTGATGAATTGCGAGTTCGATACTCGTTGGATGCACCATACTTTTGACCTTGTGTCACATCATACCTGTGGAGAATATATATATATATATATATATATATATATATATATATATATATATATATATATATCACCGATCGAAGATTATATGCTCCTCAAAAAATTGCAAAATTATAAATAAAATTTTGGATGCATCAATTCCAACGGTTCTAGTTATTAGCATGATTTCCATTTATTGGCCGTATTATTTTTATCAATATATATATATATATATATATATATATATATATATATATATATATATATATATAAAATATTGCATGAGTGAGAAACTGTTAGTTACCTTGCACCGTTGATTCTATGCATACTATATCCGACTTAGATACATATGTCATATCACGGATATTGACCAATCTTTATCTATACATATTGCAAACTATATATATAGATCATTGCTCCTGGCAGGTCTTCTACAGTTATCCATAATCGGTATAGAACTGATTTATAAGGATTTTTGCTAGCCGGCCTACACTCGTTTGTCCATGTGCAGGTATCCACAGAAGAACGTAACTCATGAGTTCGTCCATACTTCTCTAGCAGTGTCCAGCTTATTTTTTTCGCCTTAGTTGGATGGCTTGTGTGATAAGTGGTAAGTGATCGCACAGCTGCGTTTTTGGTGGGGTGCTGCAGCACGCAGCATCCTTATGTAGTTCTCAGCTATTTTTCCTCTCTAAGAGTTTCGTTAGATTCCAAGTAGGCATATCAATAAATCTCTTCTGTGTCATTGACCACCTGATTGATTCCGTAATTCATTTCCCTATACTTGCACTTATCAGATTTCTAAAATTAATATACTATAATATTTTTTTAGTGTGCGTGTCACGGAAATAAACAACATGCCACTTTATGAATACTGTTGATTAGCCACTTTCGGGATGTCTTCTAGATCTAGCACTTTCGGATTTTTATAATTTAGCTGTCATATTCTCTGGATCTAGAAATTTCGGATCGTCGCCCAGAGTTAAAATCCTGGACGAGGTAATTTCATTTAGCGTTAATATCCTTGGGAAAGGTATGAATCCTACTCTCCCTCTAGCTATGGGTAAATAGTAGGGCAGACTGGGCTCTTTAACCTTGGTTAGGCAACCGGTCTTGAAGGAAAACTCTGAATTCAAACCTGCTGAAATCCGCTTAAGAAATTGACCTTGTGTCGCATCCTGCGACAAATATAATTTATATAAATATATATATATATTAGCTGTCCTGTTCTCTGGATCTCGAAGTTTTGGATCATTATAATTTAGCTGACATGTTCCCTGGGTCTATAACCTTCGAGTCATTATAATTTAGTCGTCATCTTCCATGGATCTAGATCCCCCTGGGGCATTAATATAGTAGACCTGTCTTGTCCAAACAGTGTATGAAGGTACATTTCCATAAATTATTATTTGCAACAAATGAGCGTGACCCTGGAACCCAGGCCTGTTGTGCTGTGAAGGTGAGAGGTATGTTTGGGTGGTGAAAATCCTTGGTAATGAGATAATTAGTCACTGGAAGGTAAACGACGCATTAAAAGGATCTCTTCTCTAAACGTTGAATTCAGAAAGGCCAACATTTGGACTTAGATTAAGAAGAAGAAAATGCCATTCAAACGTAAACTAATTTTCATTCATGACAATGCTTCAGCTCGAGCTGCAAGTCAAACTATTGAATACCAAGTTAAAGTATGGTCTTAGTTTGGTTGGTTGGATTTTACGGCATGTCAACCCTGGTTGGGTTATTTTATGCCGAAAATGTTTGTTTTATTCATTTTTAAACTCATTTTTTCTGTTTAACCTATAGATGAGACCGTAACAGGTACCAACAGTCCGAGTCAGAGTGGACCAGGGAGTGATGGTGATGAAGGGGTACTCTACATTCCCCAGAGATCCAAACTGGATCCTTGCTATCAGATAGAATTTAACATCCTACCGAGGACACCGTCTTTTAGCACATATATGATAAAATGAATTGGGGCTTGCTATAAGGGCAATAGAGTTGGGACAGTCATATAGGTGCTATGGTTTGACGTGACCAGCCGATTGATCTAAAGGGGCCTCTCCGACCGATTGTCTAGCCTAAGTAAGGACCAAAGTAGAGTATTGCATGTCATGGACTGCTCAAATACTACGGTCCGTCCTTAAGCATCACAGGTCGCTACCCCCGTCTAACAGGTGGCATCATTGGGGGAGGGGATCTTATTCATCTTCAGAAGTGCAGTCGATTTCTTCTAAACCCCCTGCCGACAGGAAAGTAAGGTTTTAAAGCAGCAGGATAATAGTATATCTGCCATATTTCCTGGATTTAGAAACTTCGGAGTATTATAATATAGCAGTAATATTGCAGAGATCTTTAGTTTTAATTCATTGTATATGAAGTTCACTTGTACCTCAAATTTTAACTTACAAAGCAAAGCAAAGAAAAAATTATCGAGTGACCGCTCAACTTGGAAAGCTCAAAGTTGGGACATTAAGTCAAACTATCACTGTACTTTCATGGCAGATGAAGCGAAAGAGCTCTCAAATTAGTTTTGATTAACGGGAAGAGAGCTCCTAGAACCTTCCAATCATTATAATACAGCTGTTATGTTCCTTGTATCCAGAAACTCCCAATTATTATTATATAGCAGTAATGTTGATTGTATGTAGAAACTTCCAAGCATTATAATAGTTATCATCTTCCCTGGATATAGAAAAAACACCCGCGCATTATATAATAGCAGTAATTTTCCTTACCAATCATTATAATTTAGCTGTAATGTTTCCTGGATCTAGAACCTTTCAAGCATTATAGTATAGCTGTTATGTTCCTCGGGTCTACAAACCTCCAATACCAAGTTTCTCCGAAAATAAGACAGGGTTTATATTAATTTTAACTGCAAAATATAACACCAGGGCTTATTTTGGGGGATATCTTATTCTTCATATATCAAAAAACGACATTAAGAATAAATAGAAATTACGAAAAATGATCTACATTTATTTATCGTTAACATTTTATTTTATTCAAAAACTCATTAACGACAATTCATTCAAAATAATCGTATCATCCTCCTTTGGAATTTTATTGTTCTGCAAGTTACTGGATTCCAAAATTGTGTTCGTATGACTCAATTTTCTACAGGTCTCGTAGAATGAGAAATTCTTATCCAGGTGGCCTGTTTGTAGTGCATTGGCAACTTTTTGTAATTTTGTTCTATTTATCACCCAAGTATTTATTTCGTCTGTCTGCTGCTCACAACTAGGGCTTATTTTAAGGGGAGGGATTATATTAAAATCATCTTGAAAAATCACGCTAGGTCTTATTTTGCAGGTAGGTAATATTTTCGGGAAACACGGTAGTACAGCTCTCATGTTGCCCGAATCTGGAAACTTCCAAGAATTATAGTATAGCTGTCATGTTCCCTGGATCTAGAAACTTCCGAGCATTATAGAACAGCTGTCAGTTTCCCTGGATCTAAAGACCGCCAAGAACCTTGGGAATATTCTCAAGAGGAGTGTTCACGAGAGCGATAGGAACTTTGTATCTAAAAGTGAAATTAGCTTTTTCTAAAGCAATTACCTCTGAAGAAATTATCAAATTAACCTCCCTTGACAATAGGCTTTTTCAAGTGATTACGAAGAATGGAAATGATATCAATTAACAATATTACTTTTTTTTATTTGCTTTGTTGCCCAACTTGTGATGAGAAGTCCATTCTATAGATTATTGTTGGGTGATAGAGTACCTTTCATTTTTATCTTTACATACGTCGATTGATTTTTCTGAGATGATAATATGATTGATTTTCTGGGATGATCATATAAAGATTGAAATGTCTAAAGATATTTTTGGATATATTCAAGATTAAGCTCAATTCTATTTTAGGCTCTAATATGTCGGGACGTTCCATATACAAAAAGACATAAATCCCAAAACGTTTCTTTTCCTAAAATGATGAAACGCATGCACACACACACACACACACACACACACACACACACACACACACACACACACAAGTGCATGTACACAAACATGTATAATAATAATAATAATAATAATAATAATAATAATAATAATAATAATGCATAAAGTTCTCTGAGATACAGTCGGATCACCTTATTCCAACCAGAAGATCGGACCTAGTATTGGTTTATAAGAAAATGGTTGTCAACTGGTAGATTTTGCAGTACCAGTAGATCATAGGGCGAAGGTGAAAGAAAACGAAAAGATAGATAAATACCTGGACCTTGCCAGAGAACTGAAAAAACTGTGGAATATGAAGGTGAAGTTGGTGCCCTTGGAGCGTTCCCCAAGAGTTTAGCAAACACACTGGAGGTATTTGGAAATCAAAGATAGAATCGAGACCATACAGACAACAGCATTGTTAAAATAGGCTAGAATACTAAGAAGAGTCCTAGAGATCTGAGGAGTTTTGATGTCAATAAGCCTCTAGTAAAATCCATCTGCTTACGCTGAGATGAAAACGTCGCAAGGAGAGAAACAACAACAATAACAGCAACAACAACAACAACAATAATAAATAATAATAATAATAATAATAATAATAATAATAATAATAATAACTTGTCAACTGGTAGACTTCGCAGTTCCAGCAAATCACAGGCTGAAGAAAACAACACATAGACAAATACCTGGACCTTGCCAGAGAATTGAAAAAGCTGTGGAATATGAGAGTGAAAGTGATACCAATTGTAGTTGATGCACTTGGAACTGTCTCCCAAAAGCTTGGAACAAAGACTGAACGAACTGGAAATCAGAGGGAGAATTGAGACCATCAAGACAACTGCATTGCTGAAATCAGCTAGAATACTCAAAAGAGTTCTGGAGACATGAGGAGACTTGTTGTGACCCAGACTCCAGTGAAAGACCATCAACTAACGCTGGTGTGAAAAACTTTCATAGTAATAATAAGCGACAAACTGGACATGGCTGACAAAGTGAAACCTCATGAGAAAATTGAATTTCTAATAATAGCAACACAGACTAATACGATAAGGACCAATTATATCAAGGCAAAAAATAGATAAGACTCAACAGAATAGCAGTATATGATGTGTGAAGACATATGAAACATGTAATCAGATAATAAGCGAATGAAAACTAACACATTAGGAGTAAAAGACAAGGCACAACTTGGTAGGAAATCGAGACTCCAGTGAATGACCACCAACTGTCGCTAGTGTGAAAAACTCACAAGGAGTGATATAACAATTGAAAAACAATAGTAAATAATAAATTAAACATACCAGTAAATGAATTAACAAAGCACAAAATTGATATAGTATAGGTACGTAAATAACTACACAATATAAATAAGACGACTTTTTCGCCTCACAAACTAGATCACTCTTCCCATCATGCCCCACACATCAATATATAAACAGAAACAATTGGTCTGATGATCGCATAGGCGAGAAACTGGTTATCACTTACTGCCGTTGACTCTGTGTCTACGCTATCCTGACTTGGATATATATACTCTATCACAGATATTGAATCACTATTTATTTATAATATACCAAAATACATTATCATTATTATCAGTAGAATATATATATATATATATATATATATATATATATATATATATATATATATATATTACTTATGCGTGTTTGTACTGCTATAGATAGATTATCGACGAAATGGAAAACTGATCCTCTGATAAGATGAAGCAAGAATTCTTCCATGCTGTAGCCGTGTCAGTGCTGCTGTATGACCGCTACGATTGGACTCTAACGTACGCTTGGAGTAAAATCCCGGAAGCAGCGTCCCACTTTCCTCCTATATTACAAACCTTCCGGGTAAGTCGAAGAAGACATGCTGGGTACTGCTAGAGAAACAAGGACGAGCTCATAAGTGACGTTCTTCTGTGGGCACCTAACATGAACAAACCAGTGTGTGTCAGCCAGAAAAAAAACCTACATCGATTAGCTTTGCACGAATATTGGATGTTGTAAAGAGGACCTACCAGGACCTAGCATGGTCAATATGAACGGGTGACGAGGAAGTCATGGAAATTTGTGCTGTCGTATCGACCTGATATATATATATATATATATATATATATATATATATATATGTGTGTGTGTGTGTGTGTGTGTGTGTGTGTGTGAAGAGAAATGGAAGTGAATCCGACGGTATGTAGTATAGTGAGAAATTTGAAAAAAACACAGGTTTAAATAAAATGAGTGGTAAGTTTACTAGCCGACGCTGCAGTGTTTCGATCTGTTAAGTAAATCTTCTTCGGGGCTTTGTTGATATAAGGAAGAGTAAAAAAAATTATCACAGATTAATGAGGAGAACTGTTATAGTCTGGGGCTGTAGAATACACCAACTGCACTCTGTAGAGGGTTAAGACACCCCAATAGCAACTCCCAATGGCAACTCGTAATGCATGAAGACAGGATCGTGGTAGCAGAGCGGTTTGTGACTTGGGTACTAAGTGATCCTGGGACATTCGATTTTTACTTGGACTAGACGCACAGTCAGAGATGCTCCTCTGATCAAGCGGCTGGTCACATTAAGCCCTAGCACCTATATAATTGTCCCGAACCCATTGCTTTTATGGCAAATACCCAACATTTTTATTGAATATGTGTTCGAGACAGTGGCTGACGGTCATAATGTCCTGAGAATGACGTTAAACTGCATCTAGTTAGGTTTAAATTCTGGAGGTCTTGACAGTGTGGAGTATCCCTTCATTGGCAATACTCCCAGACCCCATCTGACCCGGAGTGGTAGTACCTGTTAGGGTCCCATCTGTGGGTTTAATAGATAGAAAGAATTAAAAAAATGTGTTTAAAAATGAATTGAAAAAATGAATACCTAACAATAATAAATGAAACAACTTTTTAGGCATAAAATAACCCAAGGGTTAGTATAAAAACCACCAACCAACCAACCAACCAACCAACCACCTATCTATTTGATCCATAGATGGAACCCTAACAAGTACTATCGCTCTGGGTCAGAGTAGACCTGGGACTTCTGACAGTTAAGGGGTTTAATACAAGAACTGGAGCCTCACCACTAGATAGAGGACACCCCCTTTTGCGACGAAGGGTCTATCCCTTTTGCTACGTATTGTAAGCCGTGCAGATGTAAATAACCTTTGATTTTGAATAACCAAAGATTTGGGATTGATGCCAGGGATATAAAACACCCCCCCAAAAAAAAAATCAAACAACTAAAGAAGAAGAAGAAGAAGAAGAAGAAGAAGAAGAAGAAGAATGTTATAGTAAAAGGATGTAATCCTAAAACATTATGGCAAGTATTGGGTAAAATCCAATGCTGCCCATGGAAGACTAGGTATCACCATCACCAGAAGCAAACTCAAATATAGGAAGGAGAGAGAGAGAGAGAGAGAGAGAGAGAGAGAGAGAGAGAGAGAGAGAGAGAGAGAGAGAGAGAGAGAGAGAGAGAGGGTGGGTAGCGAGAAAGAGAAACCACCACGTATTACCATTTTAACTAGCAGTCAATAATCCACAGTAAAATTAAAGGAATAATAAAATCAGTGATAGCCCAGAAGACAATAACGACAATGATATTTCTCAAGGAACGCTGGGAGAATCTAATATTTAAATATCTTTCAAATTTGAAAAAGGAGACGCTTAAAAAGAAATTTAACTAGAATTTTATTCAATCAGGAAAGTTGTAAATATCCTCAGGCGAAGTAATGAAGAATTAATATTCGAAGCATAATATTCTTTGTTCTTTTTTGTTTGTATTTTCAATTTACTTTTTAAAATTGCATTCTTTTTTTTCTTTTGTTTTTTTCAATTTGTGATCTGGATTCCATATTGTTTTTCTTCTCTTGTTAAAGACCGGCGCCAGTTATTTGACATGGAACACGGATGTTTTGTTTTCCTTTGTTGACCCTAGGGAAATAATTTGTCCTTCATCAACATTAAAGTAATTTATTCGGAAAATCAACTTGCGTCTTGACTGAAAATTGAAGATTAACGTAAACGAAGAAAGAAAAAATTAATGAAAAAATAAATAAGTAAAAAAAAAAAATTGAGCAATAAAGAAAGAAAAGAATCAAAACGAGTCTAAAATTTGAAAGGGTTAAATAAAAAGAGATGAATATATGATATAAAAAAAACTGATAAATGAAAAACCTTGTCTATGAGACACCCTTTTTTTAATATAAACGAAGGCAACGTCCGTAAACATGCTCATCTATCAATCTATTACTAAAATTCTTCTTATGTATATAAATCAATTACTGAAATTCTCTTCTTTTTCTCAATTTCTTAAGCAGAGTAGAAGTGCTTTGAATTGACATTTGTCTTTCTTCCAGACTGGTTGCCTAACCAAAGTTAAAGAAACCCAGTCTATCCTCTCATGAAGAAGAGAAGAGATGGATTTATGCCTTTCTCAAGGGTATTAGCGCGTGGTGAAATGCAAACAACATCGTCCAGGATTTTAACCCGGGTCGCTGATTCCGTTTCCTACAACGATAATCGTTTTGAAAAGCGTATCTAAATAAAATTTAAAGTTCCGTAAAAAACAATAATGAAAATATTTCTCATACACTAAAGTATACAAGAGTGAGTAAAAAAAGTAATGCCATTTTGTTTAGGACAGGTATAATTACCAACACAGGAACATGTATCATATATCAAAATGAATCTGGTCCTGTGTGGATCACATCCCTACTTCTCCACATAGTCACCGTTTCTCTCAATAGCAATATTCCACCTTCGAATTAGAGAATGTATCCCTACCCTGTAAAATTCTGACTGTTCATTGAGCCACTTCTTCACTACAGATTTCACTTCCTCATCACTGGAATAATGTTTGCCTCTCAAATCCTATTTCATGGGGCCTAAGAGATGATAGTCTGAAGGCGCTAAATCTGATGAGTATGGAGGATGCGGTAGAGTTGTTCACCCAAATGAGGCGATTTT
Organism: Doryteuthis pealeii; assembly: GCA_023376005.1. Classification (NCBI taxonomy): domain Eukaryota; kingdom Metazoa; phylum Mollusca; class Cephalopoda; order Myopsida; family Loliginidae; genus Doryteuthis; species Doryteuthis pealeii. The sequence continues at coordinate 54,209,228 of CM042148.1, read as the reverse complement.
CTTCCCTGTCCTGATACTTGTGTGTGGTCGAGCATTGTCATGCAGAAGGAGTACATTGTCGATTGGCGAGTTGGGTCTTACTCATCGGATTCTTGCTCTGAACCTCGTTAGGTTCCCAATGTTTTATGAAAAAAAACTTCACATGAAATAAAGAAAATGACATTACTTTTTGACTCATCCTCGTAACTTTAATATGAAAATCTTTCGTCCTTGCAGCTATTGTCATGTGTTGAGAAATGTGAAGACTCAACGAGTATATGAAAAAACAATCCAATATGGCCGCGAAAACTAATTGTTATCGTAATTGTAGTTTTTACATTGGAACTCTTTGAAACCTGACAAATATAATAAAGCAGCTTGAGTGTCGGCGAAGATTTTCTTAATTTTTTGATTATTTTATTTTCTGTTGAATTAAATTCGACCAGGCTGTGTTTCTGTTATTCGATAGCGAAATAGGCAGCTGGCTCATTTCTGTCTTGGTTAAATTAAAAACTTTCAAGTTACATTAATTGTTTTAGACGATACTTTGTTTTCTCTTTGTTATATCAGATGAGATCGGACGGTCTGGAAAGAGAAGCTTGTTGTGAATGCTACTAATTATTTGTTATTAGAGTTGGTTATTCGTATCCAAGTTTCTCGACCCTTGTCAAATCAGGTTTCATAAACTAGTCGGTGGCCATGTCATTTCCTGTCATTTGTCTCAGGTATCTCAACACAAGTCTAATGACGAAGATCCGGTCACCGAGTGAATAACAAGTTTAATCGTAAATATTTCAGAAGGTATTAAATTATTTCACTGTAACATCCAAATGTATAGTTCTCGTCAAAACGATAGGATTATTTGCGTTATAGGGCCAGTTTAGCTAAGTCGGTAGAGTGTCCGCCTATGAATCACAAGATTCCTGGTTCGATACCAGCCATCACCAACTCAGCGTATGAGTAGTACAGGGATCTGTGCTGTAAACTAAGGAGCTGATGGTAGGTGTGGGATATACTCCCTCACTGTATGGCTGATACCGACATTAGGCCGCCTTGCCGACTTTACTTAATATTTGCGTATAGGGTAACAGGAGCCCTCAGAGAAAATACAAAAACAAAATGAAACGGGTGAATTGGGAATCTGAAGAAAAATTACGCCTTAGGGCTGTAGAATACAACCAGTGGTAAGACCCCCCCACACACACACACAGTTGGGCCATCTGTTGGCCATAGGTGGCAACCTGTGATTTTGAAGGACGGAATCCTAATAGCTGAGAAGTCCATGACATGCAACACCCCACGTTGGCTCTTACATGGCCTAGACGGTTGGTTAGAGTTTTTTGTGTTTAGCGCTTCCAAACGAAAGTTCCATTTTTTCAGCTGAAACCCGTGCAATAGATATAGCACTTGACATCATCTCTGAAAATAAACACACAAAATATATCATATTTTCAGACTCGCTCTCAGTCCTACTATCATTAAGAAATAAAAAACTGGCAGACCCTCTCATCATTAAGCTCCTGAATAGATTAGACTCAATGTCTAACTCTAAGGAGATTATTATATGCTGGATACCAAGTCATATAGGAGTGAGGGGGAATGAAAGAGCTGACTCTGCAGCTAAATCGGCTCTAGATTTAATCCCTGACAAGTTCAGATACCATATACTGATTTGAAACCTAAAATTAATAGATCCTTCATACAAAATGGAGCAACACTGGAATAACTGTATCCACAATAAACTCTTTCTAATCAAACCGACTTTGGGAGGCTGCAGACCAACTTTAAGGAAGTCTAGAAAGGAAAAGTCATTATGTCCCGATTATGCATTGGTCATACAAAAACTAACTCACTCTTATATACTCAAACAAGAATAACAACCACAATGTGAAACATGTCAAACACCCCTGACAATCAAACACTTATTGATGGAATGCAGATTTTTTGCTCACATCAGAAAACATTATTTAAAGCAAACAATATGAAGGACCTATTTGAAAATGTTAACATAGAGGATATTTTCTCCTTTTTGAGGGAAATAAAATTATACCATAGAATATAGACATGAAACAAATCAATGGCATACAGTATGATTCCCAATAATGCTAATTGTTAAAACCAATTACTAAATGTATATATATGAATACACAATATGTATAACAACCCAACCGCTAGGCATGATATAACCCTGGACGGGTTGATATGCCGTTAAAATTAATAAACCAACCAACCAACTTTTAGTAATGGTAACGAAGGGGTTTCCCTAGACTCCTATCTCTAAAACAGATTTTAAAATTCTACCAAAAATAAATTTATTATTTTATTTTAATATTTTTTCCTATTTATTAAAGAATAATTTTTTTTTCTGAAATTTTTATTCTAAATTATTTTGTTTAGATACCCCTTAATTCAGATAGCTTTTGTGTCAAATTTATTGATTTGGTTAACAAGAAAATAACTGTTTTACACAAAAAGAGTCTAAAACCCATTGGATCCTCCACAAAATCCATACGTCCCTACCCCCAACCCCCCAAAAAAACCCAAAAAAACAAAAAAAAAAAAACAAACAAAAACAACAAAAACAAACAGAAAAAAAAAAAAATCAAAACAGAAAAATAACAAAAAGAAACGAAAAAGAAAAGTAAAAAGACTTAAGGTTTTTTGATTTATTTATTTTAACTGTATATAAACCCGCCGTTAAAGGTTAAGGAATCGCGTTCCTTGTAAGTTAACATTTACATAAATATTTTGCGTGTATTTGCTAGTTAAGAGTTTTTTTTGTGCACTGTTATGTATGTCTAGCAAACATTTAATTGACCTATCGATATGATGCTAACATGTACTATCACTCGCGGGCAGAGTGGACCTAGGAGTAATGGCAATGAAGCGATACTTCAAAAATCAGTCTGAGTTTAGTGATTGATTGACTGATTGATTTTAACGGCATGTCAACCCATCTCGGTTTATTTTATGCCTAAAGTAAAACGTGTTAATTGCATATTCATATATACATTATTTTGTGTACTTATTTGTCTTTTCGTTTACGATCTTATCAAATCTGAATTATTTTTAAACAGATCTATTTCAGCCATAGATAGGACACTAACAAGTAACACCACTCTGAGAGTAATGGCAATCAAGGGGCACTTCATATTTCTCAGAGCTTCAGAACTGAAACCTCACCACCAGATACATTTTAATCTCATACCCAGGATACGCCCTTTTTGTGGGGGAGTCTTACCCCTCTGTAGGGGATATAGTCAGCGTATTCTAAGCATTGTTGACATAGTGGCACAAAGTTTGCATTGTGTGAGAAAATATGTATTAACGTACATATGTTAACTGTTTCGTTTCATTTGAAGCTATTTTTCAGTCGGAAAATTCCCGGTATCCCTGCTTGTTCTTTGATAAATGTCTTAATAGGTTTGTGAGAAATTAGCAAGCCTTTAACATACATTTCATAAGAGGTGATAAAAACTTAACCTTCATAGGTCGCCTTATTCTTTGATCTTGGGGTTCGATAAGGGATAGAACATTGTGAACATATTATTCTTATACAGCTGTTCAGCTCTAGGATTGGTTTAAGAGTTGTTTAGAATATAAATAATTTCATAGCCTTCCGGGAGGCATCCAGATGTTCAAGTAGGTATTTACCGTTCGCCACGGATACGATGTGACACAAGTTCACGGGTATGGAACATCCGGCGAGGATCAAATTCTCTATTCAGTAGTAATGGGTCTGTGGGATTAGCTTGCTAACTATTAGACCACGATGGGAACGCCTATCTGGATGTTTAAGTATGCTCGTAAACCTTTCCTTTTTAAAGGATGTAAAAGGTTTGACGTAAAATCATCTTTACTAAATATAAACAATCATTATTACTAAGTATCATTATCCATTAATAATTATTGTAATGAAAAACCATTGATGTAATAGACGTTTTATTGAAATACTAGCGGGACCCGTGGAATTTCCACGAAACGAAACAAAAATCAAGAAAATAATCATCCGAAATCCACAATTTCAATATTACAAATAAAACAAACATGTAACTTCTTTTTTTTTTCAATTAATTTTGATTTTACGTTGGCCATTTAAGCAACGCAAGACCATTTGGAAAGTTTCATTTTAAAAATTGGGTGAAATAAAATGGGACAAATAAGAAATCTGTGATTAAGCAAAACCAGATAATCCGTATTCACATTTTTGCATTGCATCTTGGACGGTCTCATTTTTAACAAGAGGGTGTTGCAGGATGATAAAGGACGGAAGATTTAGGAACAAGCGTATTAATATATAGACTAGAAGCGTCTACTCGGTGTTGTCTGGGTAGAGAGAGTTTTAAAAAATGCAGTCTCGCAGATCGATTGATTGTTTTGGTCTTCCATAATTGATTTGTTTATGTTTTAATCATAAATGCACCAATGACTTTCCTTTCTCTTAATATTCAAATTCTAATTTGTAAATATCTTCATGATTATAATTTAAAACCTTCATTATTTTTGCACAAAAAGAAAGCTCTGGTGATAGTGAATGTGTAAAATATTTACTTTGTCGTTAAATGTTTTATTTTCGAGGTTGCCTCCGGACATACATACATACATACATACATACATACACACCAACTGTCCTTTATATATGTATAGATAACATAACTGTGTTTAGCTAGAATGGAGCTTTTGTAAATACAGTGGAACCTTGACTTACGAGTGCCTCAACTCAAAATTTAGAGTTATAGGCTGTCATACGGTCGATTTTTGTTGAGAGCTAAAATTTGTAGTACAAGTGAGCTTCAGATACACTTATGTTAATAAGTTCACTAATAACAGTAAAGTTTCCGATGTTATTACGCCGAAGAAAAGTGTTATTTATAAAAAAATAAACATATAACAACACTTAAGTCATTACATTCTATTTTATTTTGTTTTTATTAAATGTAGTGTTATTTTTCTTATTAAAAAAACGTAACAAAATTAAAGTGTTTTGGGGAAAGGAAGCAAGGATTAATGTCATTTCAGTTTATTTCAATGAGGAAAATTGATTTGAGATACGAGGAAATTGAGCTATGTGCGGAACAAATTAAACCCGTAAGTCAAGTTACCAATATATATATATGTATATATATATAATATATATATAATATATATATATATATGCGTGTGTGTGTGTGTGTGTGTGTGTGTGTGTGGAGAAAAGTAGACAAACACGGAGTATTATACTGGATGGAAGTTTATAAACTTACATCCAGTATAATATCCCGTGTTTGTCCATTTTTCTCCACATACTGTCTGATTTTATTCCTCATTTCACTTCCACACACACACACACACACACACATATATATATATATATATATATATATATATATATATATATATATATGGTGTTAAAAATGTTATGTTATAATTTTAGAGTCTCAACCTGTTTACTATCCCACATTATTGAAATATTTCCTAGGTCTCCGTAATATCAGTTCTGCTTTTCTAATAAACGATACTCCCATAGAAATATTAACATTTTAATCACTTTGGAGAGATTCCAATAATATGTTGACAGAGAAGGTGAACATGTCTTTTGAAATTATATCTTCAAAGTACCCTTCACTATCAATCACATGCTATTAAACTGTGAAAGTCTCAGAAGAGCTTTTTTAAAAATATTACCATTCAAAAAACTTAAATGACCTTTTCAAAATACCAAATCAGAGAACATCTTAAGTTTTCTAAAAAAAAAAAAAAACCTTTTCCGTCAAGATCTGAACAAACCAACTTTTTAGTCAAAAATGACCAAATACCACTGTAAAAACTCTAAAGCCCGGAACCCATATGAAAGACTAAACCAATTTAATCCTTTTTGGCATTAAATGACACACAGAGGTTGATACACCGTTAAACAAATCTCAAAACACAAATAAAGTAATTCCAATAAAAGTGTTAACATTTTTTTGAAGCACCCTTTATATTTTTGTGATAGAAAACAAACATTTTTCTCCAGCGGAAGGTGTAGCGAGATGATTAGCACCGGAATACCTCCATTTTTACGGTGCAAACAGACTTAATTGAAATCATGAAGCACCAGTTTTGCTAATCGGAAGCTACGAGTTGTCTCACTATGAATATTTAAAGTAGCATTTCTAAGCAATTTTGACACAACCAGCTGATCAAGTGTCTGATTTGCACATAACACAATGGCTTTAGTTTCGCATGGAAAGATGCATTGACAAGGCTTTAGTGACAGCTTCATTTTACACTTGATGTAACAGTTCATTGTTAAGTCTAAGATTCAATTTCTTATAATTGTTATCGTCTTTGTTTCGTTGTGTCTCAAGATCTAGACGATCTGAAATTCCTCCGAAAAGTGACAGTAATACCAATAATAGTTAGAAGCCTCGAAAACTTATATCCCAAAACTTGACGGCTGTGTGAATTATATAATGGAATATATGAGTCTCAATAGACTTGAGATCTGTGCCTGAATCTCTGCTTAGAAGTCTAGCAAT
>CM042148.1:54195249-54197749 GCA_023376005.1 Doryteuthis pealeii | reverse complement strand
ATATATATATATATATATAAGGAAAGGTGTATAAACCAACACAAACAATTGATTCAATACATATTTAGTCTTTATTTGTTCTTTTGATATTTTTCACATTTTGGCGGATTTTTCTTATCTGTTGTTTCTTCATAAATATACATATGTAAATGTATAAGTACACACACACACAGACACACAGACACACACACACACACACACACACACACACACACACATATATATATATATATATATATATATATATATAATACATTGTCAAATGACCAGACAGTTTGCATAGTGATAGTGAATGTACTTTTATTTCTTCTATTGTTTTTATCAATTGATCAGTTTTGACGTATAAACCATTTTAATATTCATGAGAATTCATTGTTATTCGTATTGTTATATAAATCGATAGATCGATATTTATGGCAACAATGACATGAATATACTAAGATAACAAGTCGGAGATAATTACAGATTATCCAAGATAGATATGAAATATACAGCGAAACAATTATAAACGGACATGAAAAGATTGATAGATAGATGGATAAATAGGTAGACAGATTTATTGATTGGTTCATAGATTGTTAAATGAGTACAGCCTTATATATATATATATATATATATATATATATATATATAGTCGAGATGTGTGGTGTAAAAGTTAAATGTCCAAATCCTGGACGAGTCTGTTTGCATTTCACATAGCACTAATATCCCAGGGAAAGGTATGAATTCATATATTCTCCCTCCAACAAGAGAGATAGATAGATAGATAGATAGATAGATAGAGAGAGAGAGAGAGAGAGAGAGAGAGAGAGAGAGAGAGAGAGAGAGAGAGAGCGATTAATAGATACATTAATGTGAACAGTATTAGATAGATGGACACACACACAAATTGATTTATTGATTGATAGATAAATAGGTGTAAACAGCATTAGATAGATAGGTAGTTTGATAGATAGATAGAAAGAGTAACATCAATGTTATATAATTTTATAATGAAGGATAAAAAGATTCAATACAAGATGAGAGTGCCTGTAAGGCTTCTTTTATTAAATATTGTAAAATAAAAAAAATAAAAAAAGCGACAAAATAGCTGAGAAAAATGATATTGGTAAAATTGAGAAGAAAATTCCATATTTTTGATCCCGCATAAAAAATAAAATATTCATCCAATTTCTGAAAAAGGGGGCCATCGCCTCTGACATAATCTTGAGAAATCCACAGCCCAAGACTTTACAATGATATGACATTGATTGATTACCAAAAAGATGAATCGACATGTTATTGAATTTCAACACTGTAATGAAACCCAAGATTAAGTTATTTTCTCCCAAGCAATGCCGTGTATCCCCGATAGTATATAATATATATATATATATATATATATATATATATATATATATATATATATATATATTTAGAGGGTACTCTCAAAAGTAAGGTCTCCAAAACGCTGGTGTCGCTCTAAAACTGTTCGTTCAGCTATTGAAACAGTTGTGTTTGTTGAGCGCCTATGCCCCACTGCCGTGATCAGTCTTGGCAGTCATTTCTAACGGAGCTCCCGATTGAAGCAACCACCAAATGAGAAATGGGAATAATTCGCGCAGTTATTCGGGTTTTGAAAGCAATAGGCATTAAACCTACCCATTAATGTAAGCGTAGAGCATGAATATTAGAAACGTCCGGAAGTTGTATAGAGAGTTTGCAACGATGACGAAGTTCAACGCTTCCTCAACGACATGGCGGCGAGCTGGTATGACGTGGACTTAAAAAAAATCTACCCCTGTGCTACGAAAATGCATCGAGCGAAATGGTGATGAGGTAAACATCATTGATAATAAATAATAAACATTTTTGTGATTTCTAAATATTTTGGAGACCTATCTCAGTCAGCAGTTCAACCGCCTTGAGGTTGCAGGTTCGATACCGCCTCTCACCAACTCAGCGCATGGATAGTAGTGCTTGGACCTGTGCGGTAAAGTGGGGAACTGGTGCGCTGCTCGACCTCAGATGCAAAAACGGTCTATAACAGTACAAAAACAGTATATATATATATATATATATATATATATATATATATATATATATGTGTGTGTGTGTGTGTGTGTGTGTGTGTGTGTGTGTGATCTGAAGATCACAGAGGCTAGGAACTACCAGTAATCAGGTGTTAATTCCATGTTTACTCTACATTAATTGAATATAAAGGCTTTACAATATTAAGCACTGTCTACCTACAAATATACCACCAAAATATCTACAATATATATATATATATATATATTATATATATATATATATATATATATATATATATATTGGTTGGTGAAAACTGATGAGACAAATAGAAATATTTCTTTTGTGATTGCTAGGCGTGAATAACCTAAATATTACAAGTAAGAATATAACCAATAATTTGGAAACCATTGGAATGAAAGTAACAATAAGTACCATTACTTGAGACCTGTGCGTGCATTGTGATATTGAAAGACTACTTTTCAAAAGG